>OX382350.1:8655738-9255738 GCA_947507615.1 Hemithea aestivaria | reverse complement strand
AATGTTGCCATGTCACGTGAGTATTGACTTCCCATTTTTAACCAACTACAAAATGGCAAATTACTTTTTTCTTCCACAACCCCCTCAATATGGATATCAAATGAAAGGGCACTGTATAAAATTTAAAATCCAAAATGGCCGCCATTCAAAATGGTGAATTACGTCTTGCGTTGGGGGCGGGGGTTTTTCAATTTTTTTATTTAATTCACTTGTAAGTATTATTTTACAGTCATGTGTGTACTTACATGAATTTCCTGTTTCGAACCTACCTAATATTTTATATCATATTGATATTTCGCAGTAACCACATGTTCATATTATGTTAACCATCCTATTATTGTTATAGATAAATTCTTTTTCTTCAAAGGAAATTGAGTTTATGGGCATTGTTAAAGCTTGGGATTATAATAATAATTATTAAAACAACGAGTACAAGTAACCTTATCATGTACAATAAGTAACGTTTGAACAAGAAAAGTAACGCATTTTTGAAAATTTTACACAATATACACAGTTGAATTGAAATACGCCTACATATTCTAACATTTCGGTGATTATTTCCTAATTTTTCAGTTTATTTAAATAAGAAATTGCTAATCAACAAAAAAAAATCTTTTTACTAAACCAGATAAAGTTATACGAAATTGCCTTATTCTTTTATCTCTGCTAAATCAATATATTAACTATTATTTTCTATACCATTACAAGGAAGAAGATTCATTAATTATAAGGTTCAATTTAAAGATCTTGAAAAGTATCGTAAAGTAATTTATACACGAATGCAAAAGTAACTCAAAGGGTGAAAAAGTAACGTAAAACGTAACAAAAGTAACGATCTGGCAACATTTTGACAATAATGCAACATAAAGAAAATAATTTTGACACCTGTCAGAGGTAATATAACTGTGAAGAGCACAGAGTACATTTTATATATGTGAAGAGTTTTGGCGGCAAGCCTTGATCATATCATTAGCTCCACGTCTTTTGCTTAATAATCGTGTAGAATTTGATTGTTAGCGTGTAATAATGGTGGAATATTGCGTGTTAAGTGTTTTTGAATGTGCACAGATGTAGGCAAGTGATATGGTGCTGAAATATGAATTTTGGTGCCCCCTCCAAAACTCCTCCGAACTTTCAGTAAAATGCCACCCTTTTTACTGGAAGACTCACGTGACTAGACGAGCTATTAAGCTCACTCTGACTCTGACCTGACTAACTAACTTATTACTTAAAAAATAACATTTAACTTGACACTGGCAAAACATGAAAGTGGAGACCATAATTTAATATCCCGTGAACATTCACGAATTTTACTCGACACTGGCAAAATTCACATGTTGCCATATGATTAAAAAGAAAAAAAAAAAATATAACTGTGAATGATCTATAGCTGATCCAAGCTGATCTGTGATAAAATTATGGTTTATACAGTAAAGATCATTCACAGTTATTTTACCTCTGACAGATGTCACAATTATTTTCTTTATGTTGCATTATAGTCAAAATGTTGCCAGATCGTTACTTTTGTTACGTTTTACGTTACTTTTTCACCCTTTGAGTTACTTTTGTATTCATGTCTAGATGACTATTACGATACTTTTCAAGGTCTTTATTTTAAATTGAACCTTATAATTAATGAATCTTTTTCCTTGTAATAGTATATAAAATAATAGATAATTTATTGATTTAGCATTTAGATTATCTGGTTTAGAAAAGGATTTTTTTTGTTGATTAGCAATGTCTTATTTAAATAAACTGAAAAATTAGTAATTATTAGTGTCCGACCGAAATTTCGGTTTCGGTTTCGGTTTCGGCCGAGTTTCGGCCAAAAATCGAGTTTCGGCGAAAGTTTCGGTTTCGGCCAAAATTGGCCGAAACTTTTGCCGAAACCGAAACTCCCTTCGGAAGTTGTCAAGGAAGTTGTGCGACAAGCTTTGGTGGACGACTAATAATTGTAATATAGGTTTGTTAATTTTAAATGTGTGATTTTTTGTTATATGTGGAGAAGTAATAAGACGAGCAAGATGCTCTCCTGATGTTAAGAGATAACGCTGCCCATAATCAGTACAGTGCTACCCAGAATTTCACAATGATGTGCAATTCTAGGTGCACTGCACCAACGCTTCTTACTCAAGAGTCATAAGATATTAAGACTCTTTAGCCCAGCAATTTCACTAGCTACAGTGCCCTCCTACCGAAGCACAGTAATGTTTGCACATCACTGCTCATTCGGTAGAATAACTGACACTGTTGGGGTACCCACCTAGACGACCTCCTGCAAAGGAAGTCTACCGCCGGTCAAGTTTAAATTTTTTTTTGGGCGTCCCCCCGCCCTCCAAATTCTAAACTACTGGCTTTCAAACTCTGTTAAAAATCACGAATATAGTTTCAACCATGAACTTTCCAGCAAAACCATAGCAGTTAAGATAGTTTTATAATATTATCTTTGTTGAGACTGGAACTAAGCGTGTAATAGCAATTTTAGTAATTATTACGTTTATATAGAGATACCTAAAAGAGATTGATGATTCTTCTAAGTACATATAGGTACAAACCAAAGTATTAATTAGTAAGATTTCAAAATACTAATACTTAGTATTTTACCCATATGTCCTCGAGCGGCTCAATCGAGCCGCACCCGCGCATGCGAATATGAACCTCATTTTAAAGAAGCTAGAAATAATAGATGTCAATTTTGATTTGAACTGGAAGTTTTTCCTGGTTCAAGGGGTTAATGAAACAGTAACAATTAGTGTTTTGATTATAATTGATAACTGATAAACATTTTGCAAAAAGAACTTAATTTAAATAAATAGGCCAAGTGCTATTCAGACTACGCGCAATGTAGGCTTCCGTAGAACTGGCAAATCGTATATCTACTGCCTTAATTTTCATCAACGATATCTTTAAAACTATCTTAACCGCTATGGTTTTGCTGGAAAGTTTATGGTTGAAACTATATTCGTGATTTTTAACAGTGTTTGAAAGCCAGTAGTTTAGATTTAGAGGGCGGGGGGACGCCCAAAAAAAATTAAACTTGAATATCTTTCAAATGATTAAATCGAAAAATTTCCTTAGATATTAATGTCCTTCATTAAAATACCTATTCAACAATACCCCAAATGATGGGATCAGCCAGAAAAAATATCATCCCCATTTTACAAGTTTGGGAGGTACCCTAAATTAATTGATTTAAGTTTATTTTTGTAACCGTTCTCTTACCCTACTATAATTATTGCCCTCCTCTGTGCAAAATTACAGTTTTCTAGGACTTATAGTTTCTCCGTAAAGCCAAGGACAGACGGACGGACAGACAAAGCGAAACTATAAGGCTTCCTTGTTGACCACGGAAGCTTAAAAAAATTTAAAATATTATTGTTATATTTTTTTATATTACAACTGATGCAACAAACTTAATATTATGCTGTGCTTCCATTTTATGTCCTAGTTAATGCAGAATAATGGGTAAAATGCACCAAATTTCAGTATTTTAAATGTTTTTTACTTGACCACGTGAGTTTCGGTTTCGGTTTCGGCCGAAACTAAAGCCTCGGCCGAACATTCGGTTTCGGTTTCGGCCGTAAAACCAGTTTCGGTCGGACTCTAGTAATTATCACCGAAATGTTAGAATATGTAAGCGTATTTCTATTCAACTGTGTATATTGTGTAAAATTTTCAAAAATGCGTTACTTTTCTTGTTCAAACGTTACTTTTTGTACTTGATAAGGTTACTTGTACTCGTTGTTTTAATAATTATTATTATAATCCCAAGCTTTACCAATGCCCATAAACTCAATTTCCTTTGAAGAAAAAGAATTTATCTATAACAATATCGGATGGTTAACATAATATGAACAAGTGGTTACTGCGAACTATCAATATGATATAAAATATTAGGTAGGTTCGAAACAGGAAATTCATGTAAGTACACACATCATTGTAAAATAATACTTACAAGTGAATTAAATAAAAAAATTAAAAAACCCCCGCCCCAACGCAAAACGTAATTCACCATTTTGAATGGCGGCCATCTTAGATTTTAAATTTTATACAGTGCCCTTTCATTTAATTTCCATATTGAGGGGGTTGTGGAAGAAAAAAGTAATTCGCCATTTTGTAGTTGGTTAAAAATGGGAAGTCAATACTCACCTGACATGGCAACATTATTTTCAGGCTAGCCAATGTAAGGGCTAGAGGTAAAATAACTGTGAATGATCTATAATAATTTTGTAGAAGTAACAAAATCAAATCAAATAATGTGTGCGAATCTATGTAACGCTTACACAAAATAAAAATTATAACGTA
Source organism: Hemithea aestivaria (assembly GCA_947507615.1). Classification (NCBI taxonomy): domain Eukaryota; kingdom Metazoa; phylum Arthropoda; class Insecta; order Lepidoptera; family Geometridae; genus Hemithea; species Hemithea aestivaria. The sequence continues at coordinate 9,251,433 of OX382350.1, read as the reverse complement.
ATGGTTAATTAAGAATACTCAGAAATATTAATTATTTCTTAAAGAGACAGACCTGTTAAGTGAAGGAAGTACGAGTGAAGAGTTTGGTAAGTAATCACATATATATTGTTAGAGAAGAAAATAATACTAACACCGCATGACAGCTTATGGCGAGCTGTTGGGGAGGAGTGACTCCACGACCTGGGCCTAGATTCTGCACAAAAAAGAGACGACGGTGCAGAAAACGTTCCAAAAATAACCTATAAAACACATATTAAAATCGCCATTTTGAGGCGACCTAAAGATACTAAATAAAAAAACTTGATGTTACATTTGGTTTTTGACTGGTATCGTAAGAATAATCAAGATTTAAAAAAAAATTGACAGAGCACCGTTAGCAAAAAGAGAAGCTATTGTGGTCCAGAATAACTCTGCTGATTGATGGTGGGTGAGGATCCTATTCATCTCCAGTGTTGTTTCACCCCCGGCTAGAGTGAACGCTGACGAGGCACAATCCCCGCCTCTATGGGAGTGAAATATAGTTCATGTGTACGTCACAATAGATCAGTCATGTTCCAAGCGGCATAGACCCCATGAACTCTTTCATAATAATAATAATAGTGAAGGTGGACATCATTAACAGCAACCAACTGGACACTCTCTCACTCACACTATTTGATACATTTTGAAACATTATTGAGGAATTTTCAAAATGTTTATTCATAGAATTAACTTTTAGAAAATTCCTGAAGTGAAGCCCAGCACTATGATTATAATTGCACACATTTTAAAAGTATTTCCAGTTTAATATTAAAAATAAATTTTGTTGTGCTCTAATAATAGAAAGAAAACTAATATTGAGCAAGGCTTGAGGGATTTTCATAAGTTAATTCTATGAAATTATCACAGCGAGTGAATGAGCATCCAGTTGCTTAAGGGCTATTAACACATTGACTGCTGAAAACACAACAGCTGTGTTTTTGCGGTCGGAACACGAGTGCTGTAAAACACAAATGATGCGTTTTGTCAAAGGATTTTCCATACAAAATTAATTTCAGGCACCTGGGATAGTTCAGAAACGCGTCGCAGCCAATGTTTTAAAGCTATTTGTGTTCCAAATTTTAACCTAATTCGTTCAGTGGTAATTCGTACATCTGTAATGGTACTTTAAAGTAGAGCTACTTAAAGTATGACTTATACTCATTTTGCCTAACATGTTTTGACTCTGGAGTAAAATCTATTATGTGTATCCAGAATCCAAGATATTATGGCAAAAATGCACTTTAAATAGCTTTGTCAGTTATACAGATAGTTCGATATAAATCCGAATCGATGGAATGATTTTGTGCTCCAATGAAGACTTGGTTTAGTAGTGTATGTAGCGTCCTCGGCCCAGTGGTATCACGTCCAGCTTGTAATCAGCAGGTCCTGGGTTCAAATCTGAATGTGCCAAAAACCTTTTGCCTGGACGCTACTGTGTTTCAGGAGGCACGTAAAATCGTAGGCCCCGGCTGTTTCCTATAAGATATGTAAGATGCAGTCGTTAGGTCATGTTGCAGGCCTAGTAGGAGAATCTCGGCGACCTGAAATTGCAACATATGGGTTGGCCACACAACCTTATCAAATTATGATTTGACTCTGACAGTGTACGTAAGGTAACCTCGCGAATACTTGCGTTAGTTTTAAAAATCGTTAGGTAACCTGTTCTGTAATAAACCCCAATTAAAAATAAAAAAAAATGTTTGCACATACTTATGTTTCATTATTATAGAGTTTATAAGTAGTAAATGTGTAAACGCATAAAAAGTAGATTTAAGTTATTAGATTATTACAGCACTATCACATTTAGTTAATAAGAGCAATGATACTGTCAAGTTCTTAAATAAATAAATAAAAAAACATTCAAGTATGAGTCGGAGTCAAGCACCGAGGGTTCCGTATCAACCCGTAGGTATATATACCCTGCAGATTTGGATTCCCTTGTGAGTAGTCGCGAGTTTGAAAACATGCGGCTTAAAACTGCTTCCGTTACTTTGATTGTGTTGACATAAAGGTTTAATTTTGGTACAGTTAAAAGGTATTATAGACTTGAGTGTTTGAAATGAATTCCAATTTAATATGCGTTCATGAGGAAAGGGGTAGTAAATAAATATATTTTTTTATAAATTATATTCCAATTTTTCCTTCATCTATGCTAAAAGTTATATGATGTTGCCGCATACCAAATTTCAAGATTCCAGAGTTTACGGGAAGCATTGACCCTTTAGGTTTTGTTTCTCTTGAGAGCAGTTGCTAGTTCAAGAATGCGGCTAGCTTAGCGGTTGTAGCTGTATTGCTAGATCAATCACACTTTGTACCTCTATCATTTAAATTATGTGTTTTATCTTTGTAGCCCTTTAATTGAATCATAATATTTATTATTTGTTGCAGGCAAACATCATCTGTGTATATCAAGAGATCAATCAATATGGAAGACAAACAAATTACAACAAATGAAAAGGACATTGATGATATAGAAATAAAGCAAGAGCATGATATATGTATGCAAGATAGAGTTGAATCTGACTCTGGACTAGTAAATACATGTGAAGATATAATACTCAAAACAGAATATGAGGAATTATATAAAGACCATATCATAAAGGATGAAATAGTTATTGGACCAGAGGTAATACAACAAACTTGTACGAACACTGATTCTGTTTCAACAGATGCGGCAGATTGTGATGACAACTATTATCATTGTACTGTAAGGCTCAAACAAGATGTTATTGCAAAGGCTATAAATAATAAACGGTACACATGTGATATGTGTAAGAGAGATTTCGTCTACAAGTATACTTTACGAAAACATATCAAGAGACATGACCCTGATTCTATTAAAATATTATCTTGTAAGCTTTGTAAAAATGTATTTTCAACACAAACAAGATTAAAAAATCACATTGATAGGTACTGTCCTAAGTACAAAAAACCAGTATCATGTAAGCTTTGCAATAAGGTTATATCTTCTGAAAAAGGCCTAAACAAACACATGAAATATCACTGTTCTATGAACAAAAACAAATCGAAACCAGTATCATGTGAGCTTTGTAATAAGGTTGTATCTTCACAAGTTAGCCTAAATAGACACATGAATTATTACTGCTTGAACAAAAACTCAAAACCAGTATCATGTGAACTTTGTAACAAGGTTATATATTCACCAAATTACTTAAATCAACACATGAAATATTATTGTTCTATGAACAAAAACAACTCAAAACCAGTATCATGTGAGCTTTGTAATAAGGTTATATATTCACAAAATTACTTATATCAACACATGAAATATCACTGTTCTATGAATAAAAACAAATCAAAACCAGTATCATGTCAGCTTTGTAATAAGGTTTTATCTTCACAATCAAGTCTAATCAATCACATTAAATATCACTGTTCCATGAACAAAAACAAATCAAAACCAGTATCATGTGATATTTGTAATAAGGTTATATCCTCACAAAGTTGCCTAAATAGACACATTAAATATTCCTGTTCTTTGGACCAAAACAAATCATAACCAGTCTCATGCGAGCTTTGTAATAAGGTTATATCTTCTCAAAAAGGCCTGAACAAACATGAAATATCACTGTTCTGTGAACAAAATCAGTACGTAAGTTTGTAATCAGGTTTTATCTTCACGAAAAATCCTAAACACACACATACACTGTTATTGTTCCATGAACAAAGACAAAACAAAACTAAAACCAAAGCCAGTGTCATGTGGGTTTAGCAATAAGGTTATACAGGGTGTTTGGTAGAGGGTTAGACTAACATAAATGGGGGTTCGGGGCAAAAACTTGTTATCTTATCCCTCATTACAATGACATACTTAGTTGGTAATAATCGTATCAGCTTGTGAAATAATATGAGATGAAAAAGAAAATAAAAAACGAATGAAAATGGTTTATTTGAAATCATGTTCAAAAACAGCTCCTCTATAACGTATGCACGCCCGCCATCTACGGTGAATTTGTTCTGTAGTTCATGTTAGGATTGTTCTGAGTTGTTTGTAGCGTGATCTTTTTAAAAACGCGTCGTCAATTCTCGTAATTATTTCTTCTTTTGTGTGGATCTCCACCTCGTACACTAATTCTTTATCATGTCTCCAGACGTAAAAATCAAGGGGTGTTAGATCTGGGGAACGTGCGGGCCATTCGAGCGGGCCACATCTTCTTATCCAAGAATTTGGAAACACACTATCTGAGTGCTCGCGTACAATATTTCGGTAGTGAGCCGAGCAGCCGTCATTTTGAAAACTTATTCGTTTTAAGAAATGGATTTAAAAAAAGTTATGGGACATAATATGTAAGATTAGAAAACGAAAAAATCCCAAAAAAAAGTAGGGGTCTGGGATTATTTTTGGCCAAGTTGTATTTGCCTCTTGGGGCCCCGAACCCCCCATTTAAGTTTGTCCATGTCCAACCCTCTACCAAACACCCTGTATGTACACGTAGCGGTCTACACAAGCACGTGACGTATCACTGTTCCGTGAACAAAACAAAGCAACACCAGTATAATGTACGTATTGTAATAGGGTATTATTCAAGTTTATAAAAAGAACAGATAAAAAATGTTAAAACTTTGAAACAAATTTAAAAATTATTTTGCAAGTTAATGAACTCAAACTAACATTATTGGACTTCTTATTGCCTAAGCTATGTCGATTGTATGTATTTAGATGTTTTCTTACATGGAGTGTAATACCCTATTAGGTTATATCTTCACGAAATAAAACGAACAGCTACATGAACAATAATTATGATTCCACGAACAAAAGCTTTGTAATAAGGTGCTATCTTTATAAATTTGGACTTAAGCAAAATGGGGACCTATTGTATTGTAAAGATTAGATTCTGAAACGTAATAAGTCTGGACGTTTTCCATTTTAGTCTAGAGACAGAGAAAGAAAAAAAATCAACTTGTAAAAAAAAAGAACAGTACAAATGCAAGTCAGGGCCTAAATTCTGGACAAAAAAGAGCAGGCGGCGCAGCAAAACGTAAGCAAAAAAAAAAACCTATAAACTCATTTTTATTTTCAATAACGCTACTTTGAGGCGCTCAAAAGATGCTAAATTAGAAAAAAATTAAGTTGCATTTGAGTTTGTACTGGCATCGTAAGAATTTCCAAGATTTTTTTCAAATTTGTGTTAAAATTTAACAGTGGGCGCCAACAAAACGAGAAGCTTGGGCCGGAATAACGCCGCAGACTACCAACTGAGGGTTTCGTTCAAAATTAGTCTGCATTTTATTATTTTTAATTGAGTGAAAAGCACTCTAATTGTTGTATTCCCCCTCTGTTACTCTGTTGGCAATGGCTGTGGCTGTGCTAGCAGCTCCTGCCAGTAATATCATATACGATGCTCCATATTATATGTGAACTTCTGACGAGTAAGATAATAACTGATATCTCTTTCATCATCATCTTCCTGCCCTAATCCCACACTAGGTAGGGTCGGCACAACACGTTTTTCTCCTCCATTCTACTGATATCTCGTTGTTCAACCAAATATTACGTTTTTTTATTGTACTTATAAAGAAAATAAATAGTTACCTGTATAAATGATACCTATATTTGTGTTTTATTATTGACTAACTGCGCCCAGCGGTTTTACCTGCTGCACAGTAGAGCCTATTATGTTATTCCAGGGTCTAGGCTATCTCAATACTTACCAAATTTCAGTTCAACCAGTCCACCCGTTTAGGCATGAAAGAGTTACGAACATTCATCCAGACATCCATAGGTGTACATTCTTACAAACTTTCGCGTTTATAAAATGGTAAAATAGGACTTCTACTATAACTATGAATCAGTAATATAGGTTTTGAAATAAGGAAATTGTGAGCTAAATAAATAAATATTATGTTGTACGTTATAATGTAATGCGTTGCGTCCTCGTGAAAGGGAATTCTTTCGTGAAGAGCACTAATGTAATTTAAGTATATATTTATGTAAATATTACTACATTTGCTTAATAAAACTGCAATATCTAAACACTGAAAAACTCTCTTTTATTTTCTTATTGACAGACAGACGAATGTCATTCATTGACACCATCGTGTAATATAAAATATCGTGACCTCTTTTCATCACTCCTCCTCACGTTGGAGTCATGACTGAAGTCCTAACATCATACGGCAGTTTTCGAATTTCTGGCGTGGCAGTGCCTTCGTTAGGATGTCTGCGATCATATCCTCGGTGGGCATATATTTCACTTCAACCAAGCCATTTTTTATTACCTCTTTAATATAATGCTGCTTTATATCGATGTGTTTTGACTTTGCGCTAATAATCGGATTAGAGGCTAGTTTGTGTGCAGCTTGATTGTCATTATAAATTGTTATAATATTCTGGTAACGTCCAATGTCAGTTTGCAGTTGCTTCAAATGAACAGCTTCTTTTGAACATTCAGTCAACGCCATATATTCGGCTTCGGCAGTGGACAATGCAACTGTTCTTTGTTTTCTCGACTCCCAGCTCACTGTAGCTCCATTTTTAATGAAACAATGTCCTGTGAAGGATCTACGATCTATAGTACAAGACGCCCAGTCTGCGTCTGTGTAACCTTTTATAGTATTGTCTTTATTCTTTTCGAAAATCAACTTTATATCTTTGGTACCCTTTAAATACCTGAGTACCCGTTTCGCTGCAGTCCAGTGATCTTTTCCATAATAGGCATTAAATTGACTCAAATAGCTGACCGCATGCGATATATCTGGTCTTGTGGCTACGGATAAATACATAAGAGCGCCAATTAGATTTCTATAAGGTAGGTTAGCATCAGGCTGCTCTTCTCTTTTCAGTTTCAAGGATGTTTCCATGGGTGTTGAAACAGGCTTAGAATCTTTCATGTTGAATTTCTTTAATATATCTTCTATGTACATACTCTGTTTCATAGTTATCATTTCTTTGTTTTGATTGAATTCAATTCCCAGGCAATGGTTTAATGCTCCCAAATCTTTCATTTCAAATTTTTTGTTTAATAATTCTTTAATTTGTTTGAGCCTTTTTGGGCATGAGTATGCGATTATAATATCGTCAATGTATATGGTTATAACCATTTTATCTCCTCCTTTCTTTAAAACGTAGACACATGGATCAGCTTGAGATGGTACAAATCCGAGAGTTCTTATTTCAGTATCCAACCTCTTGTACCATTGTCTTCCAGATTGTTTTAGGCCGTATAGTGCCTTCTCAAGTTGACAGACTTTTTCTCCTTTTATGTGTCTAAAATCTTCCAAAATCTTCTTAGCTCTGTGGAATAATGACAGATCATCTTGGTTACTTTCTTCTACCATTATTTCGGTCACATATTTTTCTAGGTATGGAGGAATTTTCATAAATATTTTTTCTTCAAGAGATCCATTAAGATAAGCAGTTGTCACATCCATCTGGCTCAGTTGTAGGCCTTCGTCTACAGCCATAGCAATAACATATCTGATAGAGCTTAATTTTGCTACAGGTGCAAAAGTTTCATTATAGTCCACTCCAGGTTTTTGAGTGAATCCTCGTGCTACTAGTCTGGCCTTTTTGGTAACTGACTTATCTATCTTAACCTTTTCCTTTAGAACCATTTTGTAATCTATGACGTTCATATCTTTCTCTTTCCTGGTTATTTTCCACGTGTCATTTTTAATATGGGCTTTTATTTCAGCCTTTATAGCATCGTGCCATTCTTCATTATTTTCATTTCCATCACTCAGACAAGTTTCGTCAAGCATGTTTTCTTCAGATCCATAATTATTGAGTTCGTAATCTTTTGTCCATTCTGGTTTTTTCCTTTCTCTCTGTGATCTGAGTCTTGTTGGCTCATTTGAAATAACTGTATCTGGTGAAGTGTTAATCTCTTCATTTTCTGTTTCAGTTGGCGTCCTAATTTCTTCGTCGTAAGCATCGGGTACGTCATCATCGTCTTCGTCGCTTTGGCATTCTTCAAACTGATCGTTTTCGTTTTCTGGTGGATCAACAGGAGTATTTTGATATTCAGTCATGATTTCTATAGTTGGATGAGTATCCTTGGTGACTTCCTCACCTCTTCTGTAGAACATCATTTTCATAAATTTAACATCTCTGCTGATGATTACTTTTTGAAGTTTCTCTACCCAGATTCTATATCCTTTGGTATTTTCAGGATAACCGACGAATACACCTTCTTGTGCTCTCGGTGAGAATTTCTTTGGGTCTCTTTTATTCAGTATAAAAGCTTTCACTCCAAAACATTGAAAATGTTTGACCGAAGGAGTATATCCAACCCATATTTCAAAAGGTGTTTTTCCGTTTACAGCTTTTGTAGGTACCCTGTTTGCTACGTAGTTTGCGGCATTTACCGCTTCAGCCCAGAAACCTTCAGGTAAGTTCGATTCCAGCAACATACAACGAGCTTTTTCAACTAATGTTCTGTTTTTCCTTTCAGATATCCCGTTGTGCTGCGGTGTATATGGAGCTGATAATCTTCTCGCAATTCCTTGGCTTTTTAGGTAAGCATCAAAATCACGATTACAATATTCCTTTCCGTTGTCGGTTTGTAAAATTTTAATCTTTTGTCCAGTGAATTTTTCAGCTTCCTTCTTATATTCAATAAATTTTTCTAGAACTTCATTTTTACTTTTCAGGAAATATACTCTTCCATATCGACTATATTCGTCTATGAATGTGACAAAATACCTTTTATCTCCGTTACTGTTTTTAGGCATTGGGCCACACACATCAGAGTGGACTGTGTGCAGTCGTTCTGTTGCTCTTGTTACTTCAGCCCTTTTGGTAGGAAAAGGCAGGGTTGTCATTTTTCCTTTTATGCAGATTTCACATTCATTCAATTTTTCATCTTCGAAGTTCAGTCCTTTCATTGTTTTGTTTTTCATTGCCTGTTTTAGGTCTTGTTCATTAATGTGGCCTAGCTTTCGGTGCCATATATCTATTTCCTTTTCTTCGGCATTGAAGCTTTCCATTTCTTTTTGTTTATTTTCAACGTCTACATAGTACAATCCATTATTTTTGTTCCCAACAATTATGTCTTTTCCTTGACCGTTTTTAATTATAGCTTTATCTTTTTTAAATGATACACTGCAACCTTTTTCAGTGGCTCTAGCTACTGATATCAAATTTATAGTCAAGTTTGGTACATATAATGTATCATGTAGGTTTATATTTTCTTTTCCTACTTTTATCTCAATGACTCCTTTTCCTTCAACTTTTTCTGTTTTATCAGAAGCAAGTTTTAAAACTTGATTTTCTGTTGATTGAAAAGTCACAAACAGATCTCTGTTATTTGTCATGTGAGAAGTACATCCGCTATCGATGCACCATCTATTTGAATTTTCAGATGACGTTGTGGTTAAACAGGACTCGGTAAAATAAAGATTCTGGTTTTCAATTTTAACATCTTTCTTCTTATTTTTATTAAACCAGCAGTCTTCCGTTTTATGGCCTATTTTCTTGCAATTTTCACATTTTATGTTAGATTTGTTTTTATATCTGCTATTCGAACCTTTATATCCTTGTTTTCTGGCATATAACGCTTCGACATCTTCAGTCTTATTGTTCGAACGAGCTTCATATTCTTCGATAATCTTAGTTTTAAGTTCTTCCAGCTTAGGTAATTTTTCTCTGCTCTCTATAGCTACTCTAAAATTATCATATTCTTCTGGTATGCTATATAGAAGCATGATGCATAGAAGATCTTCGTTTATATCTATGTCCATATCTTTTAATTTGTCGACAATATCGATAAAATCGTTTATGTGCTCCCTTGCTGTTTCGTCAGTATTTTTCATTTTCTTTTGTAACAGCCTTTTTAACAATGTGGCTTTTCTGGCCGGACCACGGCTCTCGTAGGCATTTTTCAGCGTCTCCCAAACATCTTTGGATGTCTTACACGACTTTACGAGTTTGAGTTCGGATGGCGATATTATAAGAAGCAGTTCTGCTTTGGCTAGCAAGTCTTTCTCCTTATCTTCTCCTTTTAAACATTTGTTGAGCCCCGCTTTTATTAGAACAGCTTCTGCTTGAATTTTCCAAGTATCGTAGTTTTCCTTGTTCAAAGGTTCAATGTGGTATTTAGAAGTCGCCATTTTCGTGCGGTACCATAACCTAATGTAATTTAAGTATATATTTATGTAAATATTACTACATTTGCTTAATAAAACTGCAATATCTAAACACTGAAAAACTCTCTTTTATTTTCTTATTGACAGACAGACGAATGTCATTCATTGACACCATCGTGTAATATAAAATATCGTGACCTCTTTTCATCAAGCACTATTTCATGATTTACAAAATATTAACTATAAAATTGACAGCAATAACGAGGCGTGACATAACATCTGTGAATAAGCCCTCAGTTTTTTTATCTGTAGATTTTGTAATTTGTATCTTGCTTAATTTTAATCTGTGGCACAAATAATAAAACGAAGAAAAATAAATGTACGTCGTACAAAGTACAAATTCGAAAGTAATTTATTAATATAAAATTATAATATTTCGTACCTAAGAAAGGGATTTATTAGCAATAGCACGGTAAACTTTACCGTGGCAATACTCTTAGAAATATTAATTTCTTGAAGGGACAGACTTGTTGAGTGAAGGAAGTACGAATAAAGAGTATAATAATTGGTAAGTCATCATCACATATTTGGCGTGTAGAGAAGAAAAGAATGCTAACACCGCAGCACAGTTTATTGCGAGCTGTTGGGGAGTGACTCCACGGCCTTGTTGATTGTGGGTGAGGAGTATTCATCTCCAGTTTTGTTGTTCCGGCTGGCTGGAGAGAACGCCGACGAGGAATAATCTCCCGCCTCTGTGCTTGACCGGCCAGAGTGGCGCGAAAGCCACTATCATCAGGAACCTACTTGCAGTGGCGTTACTACACTATATGAGGCCCGTGGAAAATTCTTTGGAAAGGCCCTTCCTTCCAGTAATGTCATGTTATAATAAAATCGTTAAAGGTTAGAAAGAGGGGGAAGGTCCTACGTTAAAACAAGGGGGAGATATCAAAGACGTTGGGCTTATGTATTTCCTACTAATTTGAATATGTAAGATAAACATTTTCTTAAATCATCAGATACATAAATTTAGAAGTCAAAAGTTTTTTATTTTATATTATGAAGTAAGTAGACGAGCAAGACACTCTCCTGATGGTAAGAGATAACCATAGACTTAAATAAAATTAGAAGACGGGGTATTGACATACCGGAAATAAGTAGTTCCAATCAGGTCCATACGACACAACCGTACTTCAGTTACTTCCAGTTAGGCTCTAGGCTAACATACATAACACACAGTACACATTTTTTGTAAATTCCGGTAATTTAAGATAATATAATGCCTTCTTGTGTTTTTAAACTTGAATGAACAGTTCAAAAACGAAAAAAAAACACTTTTCATTCGGAAGTACACTAAAACACTATATTTTTTTCAAAATTAAAATTGATTTTATTGATTCATATTTTTTTTTGATGATAACTTCTAATTCTAGTTTGGCGCGACACGTCAGTGCATTTGCCAATTTTTATAGATTTGTTTTAAATTCGCGCTTTTGTCAAAAAAAGGATAAGTGTATCAATGTAATGTATAATTATCATAATAAAAATCATAAAATATGAGGAAATAAAATTAAGTTGCGACAGAAACAAAAAAATATATAAAAACGTTTTTATATAAATATTCTTGATATGGAATAAAACACTTATTCATTGTTTCATCAGAAGCTTTTATTACAAGTTTTAATTTAGGCGTCCGTAGTACTGGAATAATAACGTCCTTTAACTTTCGTCAACTTTAAATAATAGTAATAAAGACCGCTATAGTTTTCCTAGAAAATTCATGGTTTGAGCCATATTCTTGATTTTTTGCACTTAACCACAGTGCCCTAGAATCTGAAAGGTTAAAAAATGTAGTATATTTAAATATAAAAAAAGATCTGTACCTATATAACAGAACACACACACATACATACATACATACACATATACATTAGCTGGAATAAATGAATTATGAATTAAATAAATTATAAAATTGGCAAATGCGCAGACGTGCCGTGCGGCGCCTAAATCCAATCAAAAAATAAGTCGGGTGTCAAACGGTGCGGTATCTGTCACTTTCCAAATCACGCTGACTCTGTCTCGCTTGAATTGAACTTTTAACCCTGTCTCGCTCACCGGAAGTATGTTCTACGTAATAATGTATTGTAAATGTGTGTGTGAGATATATCTATGTAGTGCAGCAGGCTCGAGTTTGGCTATAGCAACAATAGCGCTATAACGCATCTTCCTATTTTCTTATGTCAATGGAGATAACCCATAATTAGTACAATTCTATCCAGTATTTTACAAAGGTAAAATTCTGGGTGCTCTGCACCTTCACTTCTTATTTGAGAGACTAAAGATGTTAAAGACTCTTCAGCCCAGTAATTTAACTGATTTATTCCCTCTACATCGAGTTTTCGAGCTTATTTTTCTCCGAAGATATTGCTTTTTACATTTTCTATTCCCGTTATGTTGAATTTAGCAAAGTACAGTCAGAAACAAAAAATCCTTTAATCATTTTTGCTTTCGAGGTACTAGGCACCCAGTAACATTAAGAGACTTTTGATAAGGAAAAATAGATAGATCTCTTTAATAATATTATAATATTATATTACTTACTACCTATCTCTTGCGTCATTAATTTCAACATAATACATTTAATATATAATAATAAATGGACAGTATATTTATTATTTTTTCTGATTATTTTGCTAAGAAATTATTGATTTAACTTATATGATACTAGGCGCCCAGAAACGTATAGAGATGTTTTTTTTTATATAAAAGACAGGTACTGATTATATTATATTGCTATCTCTTACTTCGTTTAATTATGTGTCCTTCATATTGTGGTATCTGATATCTTGATTATTTTAACTAAAAAGCACTGATTTTAGCTTATGTGCTAATAGGCGCTCAGAAACGTTAAGAGATGATCTTTTAAATATAAAAGAGATGTAATTATAATATAATATTGCGATCTCTTACTTTGTGTTTAATTATGTGTCCTCCATATTGTGGTATCTGATATCTTGATTATTTAATCTAAAAATTATTAATTTTACATTATGTGCTACTAGGCGTCCAAGAACATATTTTATATAGGAGAACACAAATAACATTATATTACTAGAATATTGTGGTGTATAAATGTTTAAAAAGTTATTATGATAAAATTTTATTCTTCTATGTTCATTCTAACTGTACTTTTACTAGTTGTTGGCAGTCGACGTAAAGGGAATAGAAGCGGGGCAAGAACAGTCGGCTCGACGTAGAGGGAATTAAAGCGAGACTCGGTTTGTCGCTCGAAGTAACTCGACGTAGAGGAAATAAATCATTTCACTAGCTACAGTGCCCTCCTACCGCAGCACAGCAATGTTTGCACATCACTGATCAGGCGGTAGAATAACTGGCACTGTTGGCGCACCACCTAGCTGCATTGCTAGCTGTATTGTTAGATCAATCACACTATACCTTTATCATTAAAATTATGTGTTTTATCTTTGTAGCGCTATATAATCATAATATTTATTATTTGTTGCAGGAAACCAACATTTGTGTATATCAAGAGATCAATCAATATGGAAGACAAACAAATTACAACAAATGAAAAGGACTTTGATGATATAGAAATAAAGCAAGAGCATGATATATGTATGCAAGATAGAGTTGAATCTGACTCTGAACTAGTAAATACACGTGAAGATATAATACTCAAAACAGAATATGAGGAATTATATAAAGACCATATCATAAAGGATGAAATAGTTATTGGACCAGAGGTAATACAACAAACTTGTATGAACACTGATTCTGTTTCAACAGATGCGGCAGATTGTGATGACAACTATTATCATTGTACTGTAAGGCTTGAAAGGCTCAAACAAGATGTTATTGCAAAGGCTATAAATAATAAACGGTACACATGTGATATATGTAAGCGAGATTTCATCCACAAGTATACTTTACGAAAACATATCAAGATACATGACACTGATTCTATTAAAATATTATCTTGTAAGCTTTGTATAAAGGTATTTTCAACAAAAGCAAGATTAAAAAATCACATTGATAGGGACTGTCCTATATACAAAAAACCAAAACTATGTAGGCTTTGTAATAAGATTATATCTCCACAGAGTTACTTAAATAAACACATGAAATATCACTGTTCTATGAACAAAAACAAATCAAAACCAGTATCATGTGAGCTTTGTAATAAGGTTGTATCTTCACAATATTACTTAAATGAACACATGAAATATCACTGTTCCATGAACAAAAACAAATCAAAACCAGTATCATGTGAGCTTTGTAATAAGGTTGTATCTTCACAACAGTACTTAAATTATAAACACATGAAATATTATTGTTCCATTAACAAAAACAAATCAAAAACAGTATCATGTGAGCTTTGTAATAAGGTTATATCTTCACCAACTCACTTAAAAATACACATGAAATATCACTGTTCTATGAACAAAAACAAATCAAAACCATTATCGTGTGAGCTTTGTAATAAGGTTGTATCTTCACAACATTACTTAAATAAACACATGAAATATTTTTGTTCTATGAACAAAAACATAATATCAAAACCAGTATCATGTGAGCTTTGTAATAAGGTTATATCTTCACAACATAACTTAAATAATCACATGAAATATCACTGTTCTTTAAAAAACAAATCAAAACCAGTATCATGTGAGCTTTGTAATAAGGTTATATCTACACCAAGTTACTTAAATAAGCACATGAAATATCACTGTTCTATAAATAAAAACAAATCAAAACCAGTATCATGTGAGCTTTGTAATAAGGTTATATCTTCACCAAACGACTTAAATAAACACATGAAGTATCACTGTTGTATGAACAAAAACAAATCAAAACCAGTATCATGTGAGCTTTGTAATAAGGTCTTATCTTCACCACATAATTTAAAACAACACATGAAATATCACTGTTCTATGAACAAAAACAAATCAAAACATTAATCAAAATCATTTCAATCTACGATTTGGGTTGTGCAAATATAATGCCAAGACGCTATCATTCAATGATAAAAGATAGTAAACTAAATTGGAAATGTCCGAAATGCCGATGCACGGAACCGATAAAGGACAACACCAATTCGATCTAATACACAGGAAATCATTTTGACAATCTTTCTATACCAGCAGCTTGTGGCCAGCATGTACGCGGAAACCCTTCATTCTCTACGTGTAAGTGTAGGTGCAATATGCATTATTTTGGGTGCTGATGCGTCAGCTATGTTTATGTAAATAAATATCTTTATTCTTTATGGAAGCTCGCACTGATGCATTTGCTGCCATCATGCGCAATAAAGTAGCTTTATTGTTATGTAGGTACAGGTGAATGGGACTGCCCTATGTTGAGGCATCATGCTCTGGTACTGATGAAATAGTAGCCAGTAAGCAATAAGATATGTAAATGATTATATTATAGAAAAAATGCAATTCTCTTAAAATTAATTAATAATTTGCATATGGATTATAATTACAATCAATAGTTATCTGAAATAAATAAATATATAATTTAAACTCGTATCACTTTGAATTAAGTCGATCTTAATATCACTACACTACATTGTAAAAAAAAAAAAAAAAGGTAGCACTCCGGGAGTGCCGGCAGAAGTGAAAACTTCAATATTAACATTGTGTTTAATTATAAGTATAAAAGTACTATCATTTATGAGGTAGAATACAATGTTTATTTATTGCGCTATCGTACACAAATATGACAATTTATATGTTGTTATTTATAATATTATATCGTTATTTATATATTACATTAAATTTTATCTCTCAGAAAAATCAACTTCCATCCATAATTTCGACGACTTTTACACCATCAACAGAGCAGAGCACACTCAGGCACGGTAGAAAGAGTGAGAGATACTAGTTCCTCTCCCTTCCCCTCGATCTTACGCTTTTTCGATCAGCATCACGTGACCCTGACGCGAGTTTTAAAGTTTTTACCCATACAAAAAAGTGCTCAGCGCCGCTAAAGAAGTTTTCACTTCAAAAAATTTTTTTGTGTGATTAAACGGTTTTATTTAGCTTACTCTGTTTTATTCTTTTTTCTTGTGTCAAATTAAGTTGAAATTTCACCCTCTTCCTGTCAACCGATTGATCTGTAATTTGTTATAATTGGAAAATAACAAGATTCGTTACTTTAAAATTTCTTAGGAAATTTATAAACTTTCGTAGGATTCCAAACGATAGATATATTGTATTATTAATGGTGAGTATAATGTTTAAATGGTATATTCCCAGTCGCCCCCACATCGATTTGCCCCAGGTGGCAATCACTACTGAATGACGACTGGAGGTTATTCTCACTTTTAATCGCTTTAACTGCTGTGTAGGTCGCCTTACCCCCTCATCACCTCACCAAAACTTGGAATTTATTACCAGCCCACATTACCACCCGAGGGCGAATAGAAATCTAGGTACCGAAAAAAAATCATTATTAGATATTTTAAACAACGAGATTTTAAATGGACGTAGTGAAACGAAAATGTTCCAATCCACAAAGGTGTCAATTTGAGATAAATGCACTTTTGTGTTTTAGCCGTAGGTACACTTTTTTGTTTTAAACAGTATAATTAAAAACTGTGAGTTTTATAGTAGGAATATGTTAGTATTTTTGTATTTAGGCTCCGCTAAATTCCGCGGGACCTCTTTCAGGACCTCTACTGGGCGGCTTTGGGCTTAAATTCTGCACAAAAAAAGGGACGACGGCGCAGCAAAACGTGAGCAAAAAAACACATTTTTATTTTCAATAAACGCCACATAGAGGCAAGCTAAAAATAAAAAATTAAAGTTGCATTTAATTTTGTTCTAGTATCGTAAGAATTTCCAAGATTTTTTCAAAATTTTGTAAAATTTGTCAGTGGACGTTAGCAAAACGAGAAGCGATTTTGATCCGGAATGTTACATCCTCATTACAACCTCATCTACAGTCACACCTCATTTTATATTCATAGACATTTCACGTCATCCTGATATATTTTAAAATATTTTGATAACGTCTTGTCAAGATTCATTCTAAATAAAAAGCTAACATGAAAGTATATTTTATTTGAAATACTGTGAATTTATTTCATTGGCGACGAGAATTAAAAAAAAATATGAACGAAGATCAATTCAATTTATTTTTACGTGCCCAACAGGCACAGCAACAGAATATTTCACAAATTTTGCAACTCTTAGTCCAAAATGTCAGAACGGACACAACAAGGCGTGATGAAACACCAACACCAACTAATACAACACGAGAGAAAATACTCCTCATGAAGAACTTTAATTTAGAAAAATTTAACAAAGACGAACACAATATTGAGGATTACATCGATTTTTTTGATAACAAATGTCAAATTATTAACATAACAGACGACGCTGTAAAAAAAGACATCATAATCAACGCATTAACACCAGAAACGTTTAGAGAAATTAAAATAGCATTGACACCAAATTTTGAAAATAGCACATTTACAGATATACGTTTAAAACTGCTGGATTTATTCAGAATTAAAAAAACGAGATATCGCACATTAACAGAGTTTTGGAATAGTACCAGAGAAACCACAGAAACTATGGAACATTACGCAAATCGGTTAAAAAACATAAGTAGAGAGTGTGGTTATGAAGACGAGCTTCTAGAACGACAATTACGTGATCGATTTGCAACAGGACTTAACCATACTGATTTGGAAACAGATTTAAAAAAAAGATGGCCCGAATTGAAAGAGTTGGAGAATGGAAAATATCGTGAGGTAACATTCAGAGAAATTTTCGCAGTGGCTCAATCAAGAGAACAGGCCGAACAGGACACACCGGGCTCTAGTGTACAACGTATTAAACAGAAACATAAAACAAACCAGCACAACAATAAAACAAACCAACATAGAACCCAACGTAAATTATTACCAAAACAATGTTTGCGATGTGGCAAAAAGGAAAAACACGATATATCCAATTGTGCCGCAGTACAACACACTTGTAGCGAATGTAATGTGAAGGGACATTTCGAAAGCTGCTGTATTAAAAGCGGACGTGCTTATATAACATCAACAAAAAATAATTACCATAAACCGACATTGCAAAATATTGCATACAAATCTACGTCTAACTCTGCAAATGACACCTCAGATAGCGATGATGACGACGAACAAATATTTAGCGTTACAAATTCTCAAAACAAAGATTGTAAAAAAATTGACGTGACGATCAACGGTGTTAAATGTACAATGGACTGGGATCCTGGTTCTACATATTCGATTATCAACACTGCCATGTGGAAGAAAATTGGATCACCCATGTTAACTAAAGCACCTAGGTTAAAAGCCTACGGCAATAACAAACTGAAAACAAAGGGACTTACAGATGTCACCATAGGGATTGATAAACAACAGAAAATATTACCTGTAGTGGTAATGAAAGATGCTAACCCAATGCTATTCGGTCTCCATTGGAGTGAAAGTTTTGAGATGGCCTTTCCGAAACCAGTATATTCTGTCAAGACCACTACACCAGCAACATTGAAACGAGTACTTAACAAACACAGTCAACTATTTGATGGAAAACTTGGAAAGGTTAAAAATTATCTAGTCAACATACATATTCAAGCAAATGCTAAGCCAGTACACCTTCCTGCTAGACCAATCAAATTTAGCATGAGGAAGAATGTTGAAAGGGAACTTGATCGATTAGTAGAGACTGGTATAATACATAAAGTGGATCCAAACACAACACCTGTCGAGTGGGCAACACCTACTGTTAATGTTTTAAAACCTAACGGAGAAATAAGAATCTGCGGAGACTACAGTACAACTTTAAATCCTGTATTAACCAAACACTTACACCCGGTACCTATTTTCGATCATCTTCGACAAAAATTAGCAAATGGAGAGTATTTTTCGAAAATTGACTTGAAAGATGCGTACTTACAATTTGAAATAGCTCCAGAATCACGAAAATTTTTAGTAATATCAACACACAAGGGCTATTTTCAATATAATAGAATGCCCTTTGGAATTTCAACAGCGCCATCTATATTTCAACATTACCTCGATCAATTACTTGGGGATATGCCCAACGTAGCTATATATTTTGACGATATTGCAATTACAGGAACAAATTTAGACGAACATTTGAACACTTTATCGACTGTTCTGGACCGGTTACTAAAAGCCGGTTTGAAAGTAAATCTAAAGAAGTGCAGTTTCTTAGAAAAGGAAATTGAATATCTTGGTCATACAATTGATAGAAATGGTGTACGTCCAACAAAAGGGAAGATAGACGCAATAACTAAGGCCCCGCAGCCTACCAGTGTAAAAGAATTGAGATCATTCTTGGGACTTGTGAACTTTTACGAACGTTTTATACCGCATCTTCACGGTCTGTGTGCAGATCTACATGGAATGACTAGCGGAAAACAAAAATGGCATTGGACAGATCACGAAACAGTAATTTTTGAGAAAACCAAAACAAGTATTGCTAAAACGAGACCTTTAATAGCATATGATGAGAATCGTCCCTTGTTTCTAGCGTGCGATGCATCCGAAAAAGGAGTAGGCGCAGTACTATTTCACAAAGAAAAAAACGTCGAGCAACCTATCGCTTTTGCGTCCAGAAAATTACGAACGGCAGAAAGCAAATATTCTGTTATTGACCGCGAAGCTTTAGCTATCATGTTTGGTATTAAAAAATTCGATAATTACCTGAGAGGAGCAAAATTTACATTAGTCACAGACCACAAGCCGTTAATACACTTATTAGGCGCACAACGAAATTTGCCGAAACTCGTAAATAACAGACTAGTGAGATGGGCACTTCTAATTGGTAGTTACAATTACAACATTCTTTACCAAAAAGGGGAAAACAATATATTGGCTGACTGTTTGTCCAGATTGCCAAACCCGGAAACACGACCATCGAAAGAGGAATCCACTGTTCAAAATGTTACAACAAAACTCTTGGAGAATACGCTATCTGACTTACAATTGTCACAGAAGAAAATTAGTGAAGAAACATCTAAAGACCCTTTATTAACACGCGTACGCAACTGTTTGAAAACCGGCTGGAGAGACCTTGAGTATGAGCAAGACATGAAACATTATTACAGAAAACGTTCTGAACTATCCATTGAAAACAATATCATCATGTGGCAGGGTAGAATGATCATACCCGTTACACTTCGGAAACTTGTTCTTACATATCTTCACAGAGGCCATCCCGGAATATCTGCAATGAGAGCCCTTTCCCGTTTTTACGTCTGGTGGCCAACCATGGATGAAGATATTGACTGTTTCGTAAAACGATGTACAAGGTGTCAAGAAAATCGCCCATCTAATCCTGATCTACCAATTTTCTCTTGGTCCATTCCAGAACAGGTTTGGGATCGAATTCATATCGACTTTGCAGGCCCGTTTGAGAACACGTATTGGTTAGTTTTGTGCGATGCACTATCAAAGTGGATCGAAATAAGACCGATGGAAAACATAACCTCAAATAAACTATGTTCTGTTTTGAACGATATATTTTGCACATTTGGATTACCACGCATGATAGTTTCTGATAACGGCCCACAACTAACATCGTACGAATTCCAAAATTATTGTAAATCTCAAGGTATTTCGCACATCACATCATCCCCTTATCATCCACGAACGAACGGTCTGGCGGAGAGACTTGTGAGAACTTTTAAATCACGATTGAGGACAAGAGACCCGAAACATATGAAACAACGATTATCGGAATTTCTATTCACATATAGAAACACCCCTCACACATCAACTGGAAAGTCACCGTCACAAATGATGTTTGGTAGACAACTGAACTGCCTATTATCCAACATCAGACCAAACAAGATACAGGAACTACAGCGCAAACAGGTCAAAGCAAATATCACCACTGCATCAACACCCGACTTCCAAATCGGACAAAACGTATACGTGAAGACTAAGGAGGAAACAAGATGGCAACCGGCTACTATAGCTGCAAGAAAGCACAAATATTCTTACGTGATCACCACAGCCCAAGGACTCTCTAAAAGAAGACATGCGGATCAAATCAGACCACGCTTGTCATCGTCACCGTCATCAAGCACCCCTTCTACTCACTCACCAAACACTAACTCTCCTCAAACAATTCATACCCATGAACCGTCTTCTTCTCACACTCCATCTTCCCAGTCACCTGCGCTAAACACTAATTCACCACAAACACCTTATGCAAACACATCAGTGACAACTCCGACATCATCTCCATCCTTTCAGACTCCCATTGCTATTCCAACACCACAACCACACCTTCGCAGAAGTCAACGCCAATGCCGACCTCCTCGACGTCTGATCGACGAGATTTAGGTGGGGAGAAATGTTACATCCTCATTACAACCTCATCTACAGTCACACCTCATTTTATATTCATAGACATTTCACGTCATCCTGATATATTTTAAAATATTTTGATAACGTCTTGTCAAGATTCATTCTAAATAAAAAGCTAACATGAAAGTATATTTTATTTGAAATACTGTGAATTTATTTCACGGAATAACCCCGCTGGCGATGTGTATTTGTGAAAAGTAGATTTATATTTGACAGCAATGACGAGACGTGACATGTACAAGTTTGAATAGCGCTACAGATTTATTCTAATCTGTGGATTTTATTGAATTTATGTTTGATCTGTGGAACTAGTTTATAGTCTATTGCATCACGCACTTATTCTAGATCATTCACAGTTATTTTACCTCTAGCCCTTACATTGGCTAGCCTGAAAATAATGTTGCCATGTCAGGTGAGTATTGACTTCCCCATTTTTAACCCACTACAAAATGGCGAATTACTTTTTTCTTCCACAACCACCTCAATATGGAAATCAAATGATAGGGCACTGTATAAAATTTAAATTCCAAGATGGCCGCCATTCAAAATGGTGAATTACGTTTTGCGTTGGAGGCGGGGGTTTTTTATTTTTTTTATATAATTCACTTGTAAGTATTATTTTACAGTGATGTGTGTACTTACAAGAATTTCCTGTTTCGAACCTACCTAATATTTTATATCATACTAGCAAACCCGGCGAACTCCGTTTCGCCACCAGATGGCTTCGTTTTATGTAACATTTCGTTTGGTGATTAAAAAATGAAGAATTTTTTTGTTTTATATTTGAAAAGGAAAAAATTTATTTCATTTCACAACAGTAATAAAGTCATTTCGATTACAAAAATGAAGTGTTATTTAGTTGAACTTCTCTAAGTAAATGAAAGTGAATCCAAAGTAAATACTGAATCGAAGCGTTATACGTGTCCGCAAATTATCCGTTTCATTGAAGTGCTCTTTGGTAAACCACATTTTTTGTTTTTTGGTTTGACGTTAACACAAACAAAGCTGATGGTTTCCCAACTCGTGAACACGCAACGTATAACTGCCCATGTGAAAAACAATGATTTTCTAAATTTATCCCGCAAACACTAAGCGATTGGCCTTTCGACTTGTTAATTGTCATTGCGAACGCAAGGCGAACTGGAAATTGCAATCGTTTAAAGTCAAACGGAAGATCAGTTGGAATCATTGGTATTCGAGGAATACATACATTTTCACCTGCGTACTTTCCGTTAATAATGGTTGCCTCAATCAAATTCGGCATAAGTCTTTTTACCGAAAGTCGAGTACCGTTGCAAAGTCGCGGTGGATTCAAATTACGCAATATCATAATAACTGTACCAACTTTGAGTTGCAAGTTATGTGGTGGAAATCCTGGTAACTCCAGAGAGTTCAAAAACTCCGTTGGATAATTTACTACATCATCGGGATTTGTTAAATACCTGCTGTTGAAATTTAATAAAAATTTGCCCAAGAACACGCTTTTTTTTTGTATTCATCCAACGATAGCCATTGGTTACTACGTTGCCAGCATTAATTCGAAATAAGGTTGCAATAAAACTTATCAATATCCTCCGCGCCGACACGGCCATTACCACCTTAAAGACAAATGCCTGCTGTTGACATTTGCCCAATACGCGCGTGGTTTCCAATTGAATAACTTATTTTTTTTACTTTTTTTTCATTTCTTTTGAAATTTTTCCTGAATTTTCTTTGCTATAAACCTTGCGGAGCCCGAGACCTTTCCAACGAATGCAAAACCGTGGAAATCGGTTCGTGCGTTCTGGAGTTATAGCGTCAGGGAGGAAAACCCGACTTATTTTTATATAGTAGATTGATAGTTCGCAGTAACCACTTGTTCATATTATGTTAACCACCCGATATTGTTATAGATAAATTCTTTTTCTTCAAAGGAAATTGAGTTTATGGGCATTGGTAAAGCTTGGGATTATAATAATAATTATTAAAACAACGAGTACAAGTAACCTTATCAAGTACAAAAAGTAACGTTTGAACAAGAAAAGTAACGCATTTTTGAAAATTTTACACAATATACACAGTTGAATAGAAATACGCTTACATATTCTAACATTTCGGTGATAATTACTAATTTTTCAGTTTATTTAAATAAGAAATTGCTAATCAACAAAAAAAATCCTTTTCTAAACCAGATAAAGTTATACAAAATTGCCTTATTTTTTTGTCTCTGCTAAATCAATAAATTAACTATTATTTTCTATACCATTACAAGGAAAAAGATTCGTTAATTATAAGGTTCAATTTAAAATAAAGACCTTGAAAAGTATCGTAAAAGTCATCTAGACACGAATACAAAAGTAACTCAAAGGGTGAAAAAGTAACATAAAACGTAACAAAAGTAACGATCTGGCAACATTTTGACAATAATGCAACATAAAGAAAATAATTTTGACATCTGTCAGAGGTAAAATAACTGTGAATGATCTATCACATAGACATAGAAAAATATATAGGAAAATAATAAACATCACGCAGTAAAATTTGGTAATAAACTCTTGTAAATATATTGTGTATACCGATATAATTTATTGGTAAGTGTTGACAATTTTGTTACTATGTTAACAATAAAATATTATGTGTCTGCAAGCTGTCAATCTTCGTATCGGATCAATAAACACTAGATCGAGGACTTACAATATTACCACCAGATATACAAACGATGCCTAATATCTGCTTGAGTCTCCGTATTATATTGTACGCCCGGAGGGGCTCTTGGCTCACTCGCAAATAGCTATTAAGTTAAACAACAATGTTAATTGAAATAAACTATTACCTACCTATAATAACCTGAAAAATGTTTCGTATCATATTAGAGACCAGCTGCGTTCATCAGTTTTACCCGCTGTGCTGTTGTATAATAATATATGTTGTTGTATAATAATATTCCAGGGTCTAAGCTACCAAATATCTATCTCTGTACCAAATTTCAGCTCAATAGGTCTACCCGTTTATATATAAAGAAGTAACAAACACACAAACTTTTGCCTCAATAATATGTAGTGTGATTAGAGACAGACTCAGCAGGTTGTGATCTGCTCCGGGAAACTTGAGATGAGATGTATATTTGGTTAATATCCGGCCTATCTGACCTTGGTTTCACCATCCAGTCAAGTACCTGCTAGTAATTCACCTACACCTAGGGTTAGCGGACTAATCTTAGGAGTGGCCGGTCACTGGTGGTTTAGCTTAGGTTTATCCAATATATATGTCGGAGAATGAGAAATATACAGAGAGAGAGAGAGTGAAATATATCACACACATAGCAAGAGGATGGCCAATATCTCTCTCTTATCACCTATCTTGGAGTTATTCTTCATCAGGCATGGCTTACAGCGTGAATATAGTGGGCGAAGAGAATAACACATCACACATACAATATCAGGTTTATTTCACTTGCAGACAGTTACAAATATTGCGATTAGAGATGATATTACAATTCTTAGTACAAAACAACATTAACAATATTAACGGGGACCGTGTGTTCCGCAAAGCTACAAACGCTTCAATAATTAGCAACCAAACCGTATAGCGACCGTCCGAGTCACCGTTCAAACACAACGTCCGTTCTAGTCAGCAGCCAAACGCAAAAGAGGCCTTCCGCCTTCTACACAGGCCATTATATCACCTCACGCCCGTCCGCCCTACCGCTCTCTCTCAACAGCGCCCCTAGCGGCACGAACGTACAACTTGACTCGACTCTCATTGGCTAATGTCACTTCCTGTCACTTTACTTTTACGTCACTTGACAAACAAACCGGAAACAGCGATCTAGCCTGTGTTACACAAGAGACTACGCCACTTCCGTCTCTAGTCACCCGAATTTACTAATGGCTAATTAACTATGTGGCGTCTAAACTAAACAACATGACGTATTTACAATAATAAACATTCTAGATGGCACCTAAACTAACTAATTATATCTCGTTCTCCGATATATATATTCCAAGTAAGTTAAGTCCAAAGGGGAGGCCTATGTTCAGCAGTGGACGTCCAATGGCTGAGATGATGATGATGATGATGATATATTGTAACAAAGAGTTGTTCTCATGGCATAGTTCACAGCATGTGTGTAGCCGCGGTGGGGTAGAGTTGGGTGCTCGCCTCACCCTGGCTCTGACCTGTGTGTGTGTGTATTGCACATTACTTCATAATCAGGATTATAATTTTTTGTGAGCGCTGGTAGCAAGTAGCTCGCATGTTTATTAATAAGAATATTTATTACAAGCTTTTTCATACTTTCATCTATCTGTTGTCTGTCGGTCTGTAATCAAATCTTGGAAGTTTATTTTGATCCTTTTCCTCATTTCTGTTTGAGCTGAAATTTGGCATGCATGTATATATCGGATGACAATGCAATATTATTATGACATCGACCTGATCGGATGATGGAGCAGGAAGGTGGCCATAAGAACTTTGTATTTAAATGATGCAACCCGTAGAGTTTGGGCTAATATGATTTGTCTTGACGAGTACTTTGGTGCTGGATGGTAGTAATAATAAAAGCTTATTTAATAAATGTTTTTTTTATTTACTTGATTAATTTGCTCTTCTGTCCGAGCTAAACACACACTTTTCTTAATATGAATTATAAAATTTTCTAAGCACTCAGAATAAGTAGAGTGCAGACTCTTTTCAGGCAAAAACTTTCTCAACACTTGCAGTGAGCTATATATAGTCTAGCCTAGGAACTTTTTGATTTCTACATGCATATTTTTATAAAAATAATTTTATAAGCTAACTTGTGCAAAACCCTTCAATTGACGACAAGTTCTTTCATTTTCCTCGTGGAATCTCATCATTTGCACATCTAAATGAAACTATGAGACGAAATAACGATTCTCGATAACAAAGACTATGCATATTATAAATACGACACGGCTGTACTCACGTTGTCTATTTGCTGAGATACGTCTCAACCACGGTTTCGAGGGGTGCCTTGGATGGGTTTGCGTCTTTCCTGAATACTGTGCACGAGAGGATACAATTTACAGTTGAAGAGGAACAGGATGGCCGGATACCTTTCTTGGACGTGCTGGTGATTCGAAAATCAGACGGGACACTAGCTCATACCGTGTATCGAAAGCCTACCCATACCGATAGATATCTGCGGGCGGACTCACACCACCATGTGTCTCACTTGGCTTCGGCGCCGAGATCCCTAATTGGTCGGGCTCTTAACCTGTGTGACCCGGAATATGTCCAGGAAGAGCTTAATCACGTCAGGTGCGCGCTGGAGAGCAACGGGTACAACTGGAAGCTGTGCCGACGCTGGGCTAACCCTGATAGGACGAGGCGACGGGAAGTGCCAGGACGTGCACCAGTATATTTGCCCTTTGTCGGGGGGGTGACTGACAAGATCGGTCGCCTATTCGACCGCAAATATGGTATCCGGACTAGGTTTAGACCGCCCGGGAAACTCCGTCAGCTGCTCGAAAAGCGAAAGACAGAGAGCCGCTAGGTGGGCCGGGTGTGTACAAGATCCCCTGTGATTGTGGTCTGTCTTATATTGGTGAAACCCAGCGGAATATCTCCACCAGAGTCACAGAGCATATCAAGTCGGTGAAGAACTTGGAAACCGTTCGATCAGCGGTGGCGGAACATGCTCACATCACTGATTCGAGGCACTTTCTGCGGTTCGATAAGGTCTCTGTGCTGGCGCGAGAAAAGTTTTTCGTGCCGCGGAAATATAAAGAGGCAATCGAGATAAACCGCAACCCTAATTTTAATCGTGATCGTGGCTGGGGCATACCTTCTGCCTGGGTGCCGGTCCTCGGTAACAATGGTGGTCGTGCGGTGACATCAATTCGGGAAAATGACACAATGAGCGCGGTGTGTCTACAGCCTAGTGGAGCGCTGGACACCGGTAGTAACAATAACAGTGATAGTGAAGATGGCAGTGACTCAGGCGTGTTGGTTCCCCCCCCCGCTCTCACAGCGCGCGGCGCGCGCGGAGGCACGGGCGCGGGCCAGTCAGCGTCGGTTACTGAAGGCGTGAACTCCTGATGAAGGACATCGTAATTGTCCGAAACCGTGGTTGAGACGTATCTCAGCAAATAGACAACGTGAGTACAGCCGTGTCGTATTTATAATATGGATAACACTCACGGTAGTTTCCAAAATCGTAAAGACTATGCATTTGTTGAACCCCCACTTATGCAAATACAAGTAGCGTGGTTGCCCCTTGGTCGCACCTATCGAGTAAGTCTGGGGTGTTATTACTGGACTATTCATTATTCAGGAATAGTTAATGTAATTCATGATGTTTTACCTTAAATAATAATGTACCTAGTCAGGTCATAAATTCTGTCACATGTTTAATATAAAATTATTGGAACAAGTTTATTTATTATGTAACCATTTATATACCAAAATGAACTTAACAAAACATAGATTCTTATGACAATAAAGTTTATTCAAAATGACCTCCGTGATTTTGAATACAGGCCTTCAATCTGCGCGGCCAGTCGTCTATCGCAGCACGAACGAGGTCCATGTCAATATCGGCTGCTGCCTTAATCAAGGATGTCTTGAGTGACTCCAAATTGGGATGAGGCTTTGAGCACGCCTTTTCCTCCAAGTGTTGCCATATCTTGTAATCTAACGGATTCAAATCTGGACTGGAGGAGGGCCAGTCTTCGTGCCGGATGAAGTCGATTTCACGCGCCGCCAGCCAGTCTTGTGTGCTCTTCGCTCTATGAGCTGGCGCCGAATCTTGTTGGAATACCCAGTGCCTGTTATTGAACATGGTATGAGAAACAGGTTCCACAAGGTTCGTCAGGACTGTATTTTGATACACAACTGCATTCGTTTTTACACCTTTCTCACAAAAATGTACCTCTGTTAAGCCCCAATAAGAAACTCCCAACCATACCATGAGCGAGGATGGAAAATGACCTCGTTGGACACGCGGAATACGGTTGCTCGCTTCTTCACTACTGTGTGCGTACACCTTATCATTTTGTTTGTTGTAGCTCTCTTCTACGGTAAAAATTTTTTCATCCGAAAAAAGAATTTCTCGATATTTCTTTCTCGCGTACCGCTTCAACAAAGCGCGGCATCTCTTCAGTCTCAGGTCCATTAGAAGAGCATTTAAACGATGTCCTGTTTTTCTTCGATATGCCCGAAGCCCTAAGTCTTCATTTAACACCCTTTTCACCGTGGTTCTGCTTAACCCCATCTGAAGGGCCAACAGTTTCTGCTTACGTTTGGGATTTCTTTGAATTCGCGCCTTCACAGCTTTTATCACTGCTGGAGTCCTAACAGACCGAGGGCGACCACTTCTTGACCTGTCATCTACACTAGAGTCTTCATTGTATCGTTTGATGGTACGATAAACGAATCTTTTGGTTATATTCAAATTTTTCAGAATGTCAAAAATTTGAATTGGCGCGTAACCGCAACGATGCAACGCAATAACTGCAACACGGTCTTCTTTAAGCGTCCACTCCATATTTAAAAATGAGTAAAATTCTAAAAAGTATACATTTTTATTTTCATGAACAATTCGAAATTCGAAATCAATAAACTTTTTTGTGGCCAGCATTCTAAAAGAAAAGTTTTTACTGTGTGACAATACTTATGACCTGACTAGGTATAGAGAATATAGATATGTATAAAGTAAATTGATTGTTGCAGGAGACCACAATACTCGTGTTCTACTAATATGGAGGACAAACAATGTCAAATGACAACAAATAAAGAGGACTTTGATGATATAGAAATAAAGCAAGAGCATGATATATGTATGCAAGATAGAGTTGAATCTGACTCTGAACTAGTAAATACACGTGAAGATATAATACTCAAAACAGAATATGAGGAATTATATCAAGACCACATCATAAAGGATGAAATAGTTATTGGACCAGAGGTAATACAACAAACTTGTACGAACACTGATTCTGTTTCACCAGATGCGGCAGATTGTGATGTCAACTATTATCATTGTACTGTAAGGCTTGAAAGGCTCAAACAAGATGTTATTGCAAAGGCTATAAATAATAAACGGTACACATGTGATATATGTAAGCGAGAGTTCGTCCACAAGAATACTTTACGAAAACATATCAAGAGACATGACACTGATTCTATTAAAATATTATCTTGTAAGCTTTGTAAAAAGGTTATATCTTCACCAAGTCACTTAAATAAACACATGAAATATTACTGTTCCATTTACAAAAACAAATCAAAACCAGTATCATGTGAGCTTTGTAAAAAGGTTATATCTTCACCAAGTCACTTAAATAAACACATGAAATATCACTGTTCCATTTACAAAAACAAATCAAAACCAGTATCATGTGAGCTTTGTTATAAGGTTACATCTTCACAACAAAACTTAAATAAACACATGAAATATCACTGTTCTATGAACAAAAACAAATCAAAACCAGTATCACAGATAAAAGAATACTAGTACAGATACCTCATCTCATACATTGAAATCGGACCGCCCTAACTCGGGCTATTCTGCGGGCTATTTAGTTTGACCTCTGTTGTCGCGAGATGGCGCTACGACAGGATCGATTTGCCATCTATCGAGGTGCCATCTATCGCGTGCCTATGGATTTACTAAACCTTTAATAGTAAGGGGCCAACAGATGGCGCTAGTTTCATCGAGTACAGTAGAGTAGGTAGCTGAGCAAAGATTAAGGAAATAAAGAGTAGGTGAACGCTATTTTGTTTCGATATAATATTATTATCTGCGCGTATCTCCCGCCGTTAGAACCATAAGGTTTATTGATTAGGATGTATGATTTATCAACTATTAATATCGAACCTTATGGATAGGTAAGTATCAAAAATAAGGTCGGATGTTAAATATATCTTACTAATATTATAAACGTAAAAATTTGTAAGAATATTCGCACCCGTAGTACAATACCGGGTCAACTCAAAAAGTATTTATTTATACTTGTTTATTGTAAAAACCATAGGAAAACTAAAAAAAAACATGCAATTTCGGTCTAGTTTTCGAGATACATAAACTGCATAAATAACTTTGTAATGCCATATAAATGTATAGGATTAGAAAGTTACTTTTGCAGTCAACAGTAAAAATTGTATAAAATCCAAATAATTATTATTTGGATTTTATACAATTTTTATTATTATTAAAATATATATGCCGTATTAATGTATAAAGTCAGGGAGGGATTATCCCGCCATTTAGGTTTAGTCTGCTCCCATCTACGAGAGCATCGTTACATAAGATCAGGCGATATTGTGGGCAAAGGCTAACCTATAACGAATAAAAAAAACAAAAAGTAGTGAGATCCAAAAACATGACTTGTAAAAATTCCAAGTCTCGCAACTCGCAGTTCTTCTACCGTTAAAAGTTGTGAGATCCCTGTATTACCAAGTCGGTAAAATCTTTTGTTTTAAATTGGACGTAGTTAAGCGAAAATGTTCCAACCCACAAGTCGTCCAAAAATGAGTTCTGCCATATATTATCTATAATGCCGTTAACTGACATCTAGACGCATACCATTATGTACCTTTTTTGAAGTGAAACTTCTTTATCGGCGTTGGAAAAAATTTACCGTCACATTTTTTCAGTTACGCGTTTTTCAGTTACGCGCCGTCTTTTGTTTCTTGCCCCTACCACGGTTGGTTCAGACGAAGAGTACTTTCACTTTCTCCAATGAACATGAATTTAAAAAATTTATAAATTTAAAATTTAAATTTAATTTAATTAAAGAAGTTTCACTTCTTACGTGTGTAAACTAGTACACGCACAAATTTTTTTTTAGGTTTTTTGCTCATAGTTCAAAATTAGATTTTGGTAGATAACGGCATTATAGATATACCACGGCAGAGTTAGATAGACTAACCCACTCAGTTTGATGTCTTCTTTCATTTGGGAACAACGTTTTCAAGCTACAAGTGACATATTATCCTGATATATTTTTTTGTCGATATGTTCCATCCAAGATTTTACTAAATTAAAATCGTTATTTATTTTATAAAATGTATCTATCCCCTTAAAACATTTTGTTAATAATATTTTACCACCATATACTTGTCTTAAATGTTCCGATCATCTTGAAACATTTTTGCAAAATAACCATAACAATCATTTTACTAGATGATGTTTCCAATGATTTTGGAATGTTTTAAAAATATAAAAGAGTCAAAATCATCACTTTATTTTCTTGAGAAGAATGTTCCAATATTTTAGAAAAATAATATTATAATGATCTTTTCGCTTGAGTAGAATGTCTCAAAGTTTTTGGACCATTTCAGAGTACTTTTGAGATCAATTTTCTCTGCCACTGTTTTCTGGTGTATAATAATAACCTTGAACTAGATATTGTTGGATATGCAGGTGACAGCACGGTAGTAGAGCGATAAAGATCAAGCGCTAAAGCCATTGGAGAAGAAACCCAGATAATATTATGTAGGGAGTCTATGGTTAAATAGAGCAGTTGATATTAATTCGGTTGAGTTAATTACCAAAGAAACCCACAGCTAAAAGGAGTTCATTTTATTATTAAAACTCCATTCTTTTTTTAAGTGTATTTCTGCCGGTAACTAACTATTACCATAAACTATAACAGATCAGACATAAAATAATTATATTTCTACTGCTTAGCGCTTCTGTGTTACATCGACTGAATTGGCTATCGGGCAACTGAATATTCTGGTAAAAAAGAGGCAATACTTCATCAAGAGAGTTACTTATTCTCTATCACGTACAAATCTAATTTTTTATGTAGTATTGTCCTCATTTTTGGGATGGTACTGTCGAAGACGAGCCATAAAGCTTGTGGCAACTTAACAGCGACCAAATGCTTGTGGAGTCTTATCTCCAGAGCTTTGAAAACCGCAGAAGAAAAAGTCGATCGAAAGGGTCGATCGTTTTTGTCTTTTTTCTAAAGATTCGTTTTGATGGGTTTGCATAGAAATAACATCAGAAATCAGATCAGATTTTACAGCAGCAGACGGCAATGCGGAATTCATACTCTATTATAGTGTGGATGTAATGTATTGAGCGTTTTGCTTCTACTATTTTGTCATATTTGAAATACATTGCTGTCATCCGTATTTCTCTCGCGATACAAATTGGCCATCTTGAAGACATGGGATTTTTTTAAAAGTACTGGCTGCATGTTGTGTGATCACCCGGATATGTTATAGAAGTTCTGAAAATTAAAAGAGTATGAATTCCGCATTGCAGTCTGCTGCTGTGAAATCCATCTATGATGGATGGATGATGGATGTAATCCCTATGCATACACTCCAAAACGAAAGATTCCACCAGCGTTTTTTTTTTAATAAAAAAGGTGACAAACAAGCAGACGGCCCACCTGATGGTAAGTGGCTACCGTCGCCTATGGACCACCATTAGGTCACCGTTAGGTCGCCACAAGCTTTATGGCTCGTCCTTGAGAGTACCATCCCAAAAATGAGGACTATACTCCATTAAAAATAGATTTGTACGTGATAGAGAATAAGTAACTCTCCTGATAGTCTCTAATCTCTCGTTGTCTCTTTTTTACTAGAATATCCAGCTGCCCGGTAGCCAATTCAGTCGATGTAACACAGAATCGTTAAGCAGTAGAAATAGAGTAATTTTTAGGGTTCCGTATCTCAAAAGGAAAAAACGGAACCCTAATAGGTCACTTTGTTGTCCGTCCGTCTGTCTGTCTGTCAAGACCCTTTTTCTCAGAAACGCGCAGAGGTAACAAGCTGAAATTTATAGAAAATACTAAAATCTATTGCCTCTTAGAGCTGTAAAATTTTCAAACTTCTAGGCCGACGCAAACAAAAGATATAGTCGAATATGGCGCAAATTTCAGCAAATTTTCGACATTCCCAAATAAATCAAAACCTACAGGGCACTTCTCGTGAACTCAAAATCTTGAAATTTGGCACAAAGCAACTCCTTAGAGCACAGATATAGGAAAAATTGCGAAAACCATAAATTCGTAATTGTATCATAATATGAAAAA
The DNA here is from genome assembly GCA_947507615.1 of Hemithea aestivaria. NCBI lineage: Eukaryota > Metazoa > Arthropoda > Insecta > Lepidoptera > Geometridae > Hemithea > Hemithea aestivaria. The sequence goes on along the minus strand of OX382350.1, from coordinate 9,217,971 downwards.
ATATTTTGAATAATTTTATACCCACTACCCCTTTAATCATGAGAGCGTAGACGTATTAAATTGAAATTCATATCGAATACTCAAGTCTATACTACCTTTAAACTGTAATAAAATCAGACCTCTATGTCAACGCATGCAAAAGAACTACTTGCCGTAAACGTAGAATTTTGAAATTTGGTAAAAAGCAATTTCTTAGAGCACAGATAAAGGAAAAATTGCAAAAACTGTAAATTTTTTGTTACATCACATAAAAAAATATTTTTCATAATTTCATACATCTAACTCATTTCTCATGAACACGTGCAGGTATTAAATTGAAAGTCATGTCAAATACTTATTTTTATAATACCTTAAAACTGTTATAAAATCAAACCTCTATATCAACGCATTCAAAAGAAACAGCAATTTTACCCGCATTTTTAAACTCGCGACTACTCTCAAGGGAATCAAATCCTACAGGGTACTTGCCGTTAACTCAGAATCTTGAAATTTGGTACGCAGCAACGTCTTAGATTATAGGCCCATCAATCATCTCTGTCAACGCAATCAAAAGAAAGAGCAATTTTAGCTGCATATTTTCAATTTCGAAAGTACTCGCAAGAGAATCAAAACCTACTGTATATATGTACATTGTACATACATATATAATATTATACCCACTTTTCCTTCGGGTTCCGTACAAACCTACGGTTACGGGAACCCTCGGTGCTCGAGTCTTACTCGTACTTGACCGGTTTTTACTTTTATATTATATGTTTAAAACATTCCAAGAACATTATCTAGTAAAATGATTGTTACGGTATTTTGCAAAAATGTTTCAAGATAATCGAAACATTTTAGAAAAGTATATGGTGGTTAATAATATTATGCTAAAATTTTTCAAGAGGATAGATACATTTTAAAAATTAAATAATGATTTTAATCTAGTAAAATGTTGGATGGAACATATCGACAAAAAATATATCAGAATGTTACATATTTCTAGATATTTATTGTAGTCTGAAAACGTTGTTCCCTCATGTTAGAAGATATAAAACTGAGTGGGTTAGTCTATCAAACTCATTTTTAGACGACTTGTGGGTTGGAACATTTTCGCTTAACTACGTCCATATTAGAAAATACTACCTACCTAGCAAATGTAAAGCACGTAGGTACATATTATTAGGTTTTTGAGTGGTCACCCCTATAAGGTTAGCGTACTAGTATTTTTTTATCTGTGTTTAGGATTTCACATTAAATGAAAACAAAATAGCAGCAAGCTTTAAAATTTCTTGGTTCGCATACCTACTTATATAGGTAGGTCTATCGTAGATGGGAAGTGAGGTAAAGGAAAGGAAAATTAAAAGAAAAAAAACAATAGTCGAGCTAAAAATTAAATATATATTTAAACAATTAAATTTAAGATAAAACCAAAATTGAAATAATATCATTTTTTATAAGTACAAGTGCCAGCAACAGCAAGTTGGTAAATTATCTATTTCTAGTCACCGAAGTGAAGTTGAGAGTGTAGTTGCAAACGATATGCGATAATAGCCAATAGGTCCTCAGGTCACTTCTTTGCGATAGTACCTATTTAATGAAAATCCTTAATTTTTTTTATTTAACTGTAACCGAATATATTGATGTGTGACTTGTGACACAGAAAGACACAGAAAAATTAATTCTTTGACTGGTGCTAATTATTTATATATAACGAAAATAAATTTATAATAATAATATGGAAATCAAGGAAAATAATGTAAAATCTTTTTTTAAAGTATCTTTATAGCATGTCATAACAATTTCATAATATTATAGTCTAGAGTCTTTTTCACGAAAGAGGTCCCGTGGAATTTTGCGGAACTAAATTTAATTATTTCGATAATTACCGGACTTTATATCCTAAATATTTTTTATTAGTTAGACAAAATAAATTCATAATTAATTAATAAAATTAAATTTGATATTATGAGGCGTTAAAAAGTTATAAATAAACTAACTTTTAAAATTTGCGATAATGGCGCCCCGCAAAAAGGACTCCTTTCGTGAAAAGCACTCTACTTAATTTATAATAGGTACGTCCAAAAAAGCAAGAAAATTGTAAACAGCGCCACCTACATTACGAGACAACAATTTTGAACTAAGTGAACGGTGCTTGTGTGCCAGTCTCAACGTAGTACAAAAGAATTTCCGCCAGGGGAAAGCCGATAATTATTGAATTTTGTTAAATTATCGAAATTTAAACTTAAAACAAATTATTTTCATTTATCTATGCTAAGGGGATTTTTTAAAAGTAGTAAATACATTCTATATTAGTCTGTTCTGAATTTTTCTCAATTGTTATTAATAAATCGATATATGTAACGCCATCTAGCGAAATTATTTTGAACTAATCTGCATTTCTTCCTTTCGGGTCCCCATGCCAGTATCATGTGAGATTTGTAATAAGGTTATATCTTCACTTAGTAATTCAAATGAACACATGAAATATCACTGTTCTATGAACAAAAACAAATCAAAACCAGTATCATGTAAGCTTTGTAATAAGGATATATCTTCACCAAGTCAATTAAATAAACATATGAAATATCACTGTTCTATGAACAAAAACAAATCAAAACCAGTATCATGTAAGCTTTGTAATAAGGTTATATCTTCACAACAAAACTTAAATAAACACATGAAATATCACTGTTCTATGAACAAAAACAAATCAAAACCAGTATCATGTGAGATTTGTAATAAGGATATATCTTCACCAAGTCAATTAAATAAACATATGAAATATCACTGTTCTATGAACAAAAACAAATCAAAACCAGTATCATGTAAGCTTTGTAATAAGGTTATATCTTCACAACAAAACTTAAATAAACACATGAAATATCACTGTTCTATGAACAAAAACAAAATCAGTATGTAAGTCTGTAATAAGGTTTTATCTTCACGAAAAATCCTAAATATACACATACACTATTATTGTTCTATGAACAAAGACAAAACAAAACTAAATCCAAAGCCAGTGTCATGTGGGTTTAGCAATAAGGTTATACAGGGTGTTTGGTAGAGGGTTAGACTAACATAAATGGGGGTTCGGGGCAAAAACTTGTTATCTTATCCCTCATTACAATGACATACTTAGTTGGTAATAATCGTATCAGCTTGTGAAATAAAATGAGATGAAAAAGAAAATAAAAAACGAATGAAAATGGTTTATTTGAAATCATGTTCAAAACAGCTCCTCTATGACGTATGCACGCCCGCCACCTACGGCGAATTTGTTTTGTAGTTCATGTTAGGATTGTTCTGAGTTGTTTGTAGCGTGATCTTTTTAAAAACGCGTCGTCAATTCTCGTAATTAATTCTTCTTTTGTGTGGATCTCCACCTCGTACACTAATTCTTTATCATGTCTCCAGACGTAAAAATCAAGGGGTGTTAGATCTGGGGAACGTGCGGGCCATTCGAGCGGGCCACGTCTTCTTATCCAAGAATTTGGAAACACACTATCTAAGTGCTCGCGTACAATATTTCGGTAGTGAGCCGAGCAGCCGTCATTTTGAAAACTTATTCGTTTTAAGAAATGGATTTAAAAAAAGTTATGGGACTTAATATGTAGGATTTGGGCAGAAAACAAAAAAAATCAAGGAGGGGTCTGGGATTTTTTTTGGCCAAGTTGTATTTGCCTCTTGGGGCCCCGAACCCCCCATTTAAGTTTGTCCAACCCTCTACCAAACACCCTGTATGTACACGTAGCGGTCTACACAAGCACGTGACGTATCACTGTTCCGTGAACAAAACAAAGCAGCACCAGTATAATGTACGTATTGTAATAGGGTATTATTCAAGTTTATAAAAGGACAGATAAAAAATGTTAAAACTTTGAAACAAATTTAAAAATTATTTTGTAAACTAATGAACTTAAAGCTAACATTATTGGACTTCTTATTGCCTAAGCTATGTCGATTGTATGTATTTAGATGTTTTCTTACATGGAGTGTAATACTCTATTAGGTTATATCTTCACGAAATAAAACGAACAGCTACATGAACGATAATTATGATTCCTCGAACAAAAGCTTTGTAATAAGGTGCTATCTTTTTAAAGGATGATATTTGCAATTACTAAGGCAAAATGGGGATTGTAAAGATTGGATTCTGAAACGTTATAAGTCAGGACGTTTTCCATTTTAGTCTAGAGAGAGAGAAAAAACACAACTTGTAAAAAAAACAGCACAAATGCAAGTCGGACTACCCACTGAGGGTTTCGTTCAAAATTAGTCTGTATTTTATTATTTTTAATTTATTGAGTGAAAAGCACTCTAATTGTTGTGTTCCCCCTCTGTTACTCTGTTGGCAATGGCTGTGGCTGTGCTAGCAGCTCCTGCCAGTAATATCATATACGATGCTCCATATTATATGTGAACTTCTGACGCGTAAGTTAGTATTTAAGTACCCACTTGTAATAATCTGATATCTATTTACTCAACCAAATTTTTGTTTTTTTATTGTATTTATTTCTAGAAAATAAATAGTTACCTGTATAAATGATACATTTGTGTTATATTATTGACTAGCTGCGCCCCGCGGTTTTACCTGCTGCACAGTAGAGCCTATTATGTTATTCCAGGGTCTAGGCTATCTCAATACCTACCAAATTTCAGTTCAACCAGTCCACCCGTTTAGGCGTGAAAGAGTAACGAACATACATCCAGACATCCATAGGTGTTCATTTTTATAAACTTTCGCGTTTATAGTATTGGTAAGATACTTCTATAATTATGAATCAATAATATAGGTTTTGAAATGAAGAAATTGTGAGCTAATGCCATTTAGATCTGGCCTTTTTCAAAATAAATAAATATTATCTTGTACATTTACAGCATGTAGAATCTGTATGAAGGAGTTACCAAAAGATGCAAAATTTAAAATAATAATGAATTGAAAATGTGATTGATATATTGGTACTGGAACCGTAAGGTAGAATCATTTTCACGACACGAGTCCTGCGGAATTTTGAATAACATTTGATCAATGATTGCTTAATACCCAAAATTTAAAGACTCAGTGTCTAAATTATTTTTATTTTTTAGATTATTATTTATTAGGTAAATAATAACTTGCCTATTTAGTTAAGTAGGTAGGTATGAGATACGAGTGTTACGAGAAGTCAAAATGTACGATGTCCTTTTCAAGTAAGAGGTCACGCAGAATTTAGCAGAAATAAATTTAATTTTATAGATTATTACTGGACTTCATATCCTAAATAATTTTTATTTGTCAGATAAAATAAATACCAATTTGATTAAGAAATGATATATGACGAATTAAAAAGTTACAGATATTTTAAAACTATTAACATGTGCGATAGTGGCGCCCCGCAAAAAGGACTTCTTTCGTGAAAAGCACTCTATAGATGATGTTGATGCAATCTTGGCCGATTTCGGCCTCGGCGACTGCTATGACTGGATAGGAATATTTAACTGAGACGAATCTTCAGTGTACAGGGTGCAGGTGGTCTGCCCTTTAATGCGCTCTTTGATAGCTTGCGTACCTTGCCTTATTGGTGAAGGTTCGCGCACATCTGGGACTTGGGACATGTCAATATCCCATTGGCATATTGATAAGTGATGACCACTGGTGGGCGGGCCTTGAGCTCGTCACGTTTGCGATCGAGATCTTCGCAGCGTTCTTCTTCAAACATGTTTATTTTCTCATGGATGAGACGTCGCCATTCTGGTCGTTGTGCTGCTCGGTTTTCCCACTGAGAGGGCTCCATCTTGCACCTCTTCATATGTCTTTTCAGAACATCCTTATATCTCAGGTACTGGCCACCGCGATTACGCTTGCCGTATTGGAGCTCTGAATAGAAGATGCCACCCAATTCTCCGACATGCGAGATACATGGCCGCACCAACGCGACGACATTAGCGCGCTTAAATACCTTGGGAGCACTCTATAGATATTGTAACTATAAACCGAAGGATTGAGGCGCCTCGTGAAAGGGACTTCTTTCGTGAAAAGCAGTCTTTTTCAAGATTTACAAAATATTATTAATAAAATTGACAGCAATAACGAGGCGTGACATAAAATTTGTGAATAACGCCACAGTTTTTTAATCTGTGGATTTTGTAACTTGAATTTTAATCTGTTCTGTGGTACAAAATATAAAACGAAGAAAAAAATGTGCATCGTACAAATTCGCAAGAAATTTATTATTTAAAAATCATAATATTATGTACCTAATATAGGGATTTATTAGCAAAATACTAATTTCTTGAAGAGACAGACTTGTTAAGTGAAGGAAGTACGAATGAAGAGTATTATAATTGGTAAGTTATTATCGCATAGGTATTTGGCATGTAGAGAAGAAAATATTGCTAACACCGCAGCACAGTTTATTGCGAGCTGTTGGGGAGTGACTCCACGGCCTGATTGATTGTGGGTGAGGAGTATTCATCTCCAGTTTTGTTGTTCCGGCTGGCTGGAGAGAACGCCGACGAGGAATAATCTCCCGCCTCTGTGCTTGACCGGCTAGAGTGGCGCGAAACTGCTTGTGTTATGGCTTATTATGGTGGTTAGCATAACGGATATATAATACTTTTCTTTTGTAAAGATATAATATATATATCCATGACATATGATGATGTCATCTAGATCCATTCAGAAGATTTTGTGTGAACGAGTAACAAACACATGAGACATCCATTCTTAGAAACTAACGCGTTTATGATATTAGTAAGATGTGACTGTGTCAAATAACTATCACATTAGGTTAATAAGACCTGTAATGATAGTGTTAAGTTCTTAAGTAAATAAAATATAAACAAATAATAAATAAACTGGCCAAGTGCGAGTAGGATTCACCGATGAAGGGTTCCGTAGCAGCAAGTTACATAATATAAAAGTTCTTGTAGTTCGTTGTAACTTAAATTGTGATTTGCGGTTTATAACGTATTTAGAAAAAACTAATTTTATTCTTATTATTATATCAAACCAATTTTCGGTGGAAGTTTGCATGGTACATCATAATATATTATTTCTACATTTATCATTCCCTTATTTTAAAAGTTACAGGCGAACACACATTTTTCCACTTTGGAAGCGTGAAAATCTTAATACGGTTCACCAAATACATCTGCTTACCAAGTTTGAACATTGTAGTTCTTATAGTTTCAGAGAAAAGTGGCTGTGACGTACGGAAGGACACACATGACGAATCTATAAGGGTTCCGTTTTTTGCCATTTGGCTACAGAACCCTAAAAATCATCAACATAATATAAATTAAGTAGTTAAAGCTTTTTTTAAAACGAAGTAAGAAGATGAGCAAGACGCTTTCCTGATGGTAAGAGATAACAACCCCGCCCGAACGCTGCCCGTAATTAGTACAGTGCTACTACCTAGTATTTTAGAAATGTAAAATTCTGGGTGCAGTGTGTTCTTAATAGAGAGTCATAAGATGTTAAGACTTCAGCCCAGTAATTTCACGAGCTACAGTGCCCTCCTACTGAAACACATCACTGCTCAGGTAGAATAACTGGCACTGTTGGGGCACCACCTAGCTGCATTGCTAGCTGTATTGTTAGATCAATCACACTTTACCTTTATCATTTATGGAGCTAGGCGTTACCTTGCGGAAATCCATCACAACAATTACCAGCCATTATTTAATATTTAGTGTTAATTCCGCTCTAAATTTCTGAGTCTAACTAAGTTTTTATGAGATGGCGAGGAATTCAAACGTTACCAAAATAGTAATTAGTATTAATTCCACCACCGAGTGCACCACCCGCCCTCCCGCATATGCATGCATTAAGGGTTATAACTATTTGTCAGTGTTAGTTAAGTGGTTACGCGAAACTTAGCTAGAATAAAGGATATAAAACGACGACGACAACGATGACAAACCGCTGCCAGACGCTACGCAAAAATAGACTACAACGCTGACACGTGTTTTGCCTCTACACGAGGCATCTTCAGAGAGATGTTCACTCGCCGACCGTTGTGGGGACCGACAGGGTGTGAAGCAAAAGAACACCTACCACGTCTTTTTTATGTTAAGCCCCCCCCTCCCTGTGTTACCCGCCGCTGTCCAGCGGTCGGCGAGTGAACATCTCTCTGAAAGTGCCTCGTGTAGAGGCGAAACACGTGTCAGCGTTGTAGTCTATTTTTGCGTAGAGTCCGGCAGCGGTTTGTCATCGTTGTCGTCGTCGTTTCGTATCCTTTATTCTAGCTAAGTTTCGCGTAACCACTTAACTAACACTGACAAATAGTTATAACCCTTAATGCATGCATATGCGGGAGGGCGGGTGGTGCACTCGGTGGTGGGATTAATACTAATTACTATTTTGGTAACGTTTGAATTCCTCGCCATCTCATAAAAACTTAGTTAGACTCAGAAATTTAGAGCGGAATTAACACTAAATATTAAATAGTAGCTGGTAATTGTTTTTACCTTTATCATTCAAATTGTGTATTATCTTTGTAGCGCTATAATATAATCATAACATTGATTATTTGTTGCAGGAAACAAACATTTGTGTCTATCAAGAGATCAATCAATATGGAAGACAAACAAATTACAACAAATCAGAAGGACTTTGGTGATATAGAAATAAAGCAAGAGCATGATATATGTATGCAAGATAGAGTTGAATCTGACTCTGAACTAGTAAATATACGTGAAGATATAATACTCAAAATAGAATATCAGGAATTATATAAAGACCATATCATAAAGGATGAAATAGTTATTGGACCAGAGGTAATACAACAAACTTGTACGAACACTGATTCTGTTTCAATAGATGCGGCAGATTGTGATGACAACTATGATACTGTAAGCCTGAGAAAACGCAAACAAAATGTTATTGTAAAAGCTAAAAATTATAAACACTACACATGTGATATATGTAAGAAAGTTTTTGTCTACAAGTGTACCTTACAAAATCATATTAAGAGTCATGACCCTGATTCTATTAAAATATTATCTTGTAAGCTTTGTGAAAAGGCATTTTCAACAAAAGCAAGTTTAAAAATTCACGTTGATAGGTTCTGTCCTGCGTACAAAAAGCCAGTTTCATGCAAGTTATGTAATAAGGTTATATATTCACAAGACTATCTAAACGGACACATGAAATATCACTGTTCCATGAACAAAAACAACTTAAAACCAGTATCATGTGAGTTTTGTAATAAGGTTATAGCTTCACAAACAGGTCTAAACAGACACATGAAATATCACTGTTCTATGAACAGAAACAAATCAAAACCAGTATCATGTGAGCTTTGTAATAAGGTTTTATCTTCACAAGTTAATCTAAACAGACACATAAAATATCACTGTTCTTTAAACAAAAACAACTCAAAACCAGTATCATGTGAGCTTTGTAATAAGGTTATGTCTTCACAACAGAACTTAAATCTACACATGAAATATTATTGTTCTATGAACAAAAACAAATCAAAATCAGTATCATGTAAGCTTTGTAATAAGGTTATATGTTCACAAACTAATCTAAACAGACACATGAAATATCACTGTTCTATGAACAAAAACAACTCAAAACCAGTATCGTAAATTTGTCACAAAATAATATCATTGTTGTGATACACAAGTTTGTGTATCTAGGATCGCAAATCAGTGATGATGGTGACTGCGAGCAAGAAGTGGTCAGGAGGTCACAAATGGTTAAATCAGCGGTGAAAAGACTCGAAAGGATCTGGCAGAATAGAAGCATTAGTCGGAACACGAAAAAGAAGCTAATGCAGGCCCTTCTCGATCTTCCTGTATGCGTCGGAAACCTGTACAAGTCTCGAATACGATCGAGGATTGACGCGTTCAAAATGTGGTGCAGGCGCAGAATGTTGAGAATATCCTGGACGGAACGTCGCACAAACGAGTCAATCCTCAGAGAACTGAATGTTAAAACCAGGCGTTCAACAATCTGCCTGCAGAGAGTCCTCAAATTGTTCGGACACACCGTCAGACGCGAGCCAGACAGTCTGGAGAGACTTATCATTACTGGCAGTGTCGAAGGGAAGAGAGGTAGAGGGCGGTCACCCACGCGATGGACGCATGTAACCCAGGATGCTACGGGAGCCACCCTACGAGCGACAATCCAAATGGCGCAGGACCGGCATCGATGGAAGGAAGTGGTGTCAAAGCTGATGAGACACCATGACCACGTCCCTCAGTCGTGAGGCTCCGACCAAGAAGAAGAATATCATTGTACCGTGAATATGAACAAACAATAAAATGCAAGTGGAGTGCAATGTCAGCAGCGCCGGATCTAAGAGCGAGCAAGCCGAGCCCGCGCGCGCCCGGACTATTCGGAGGGCGGACAATACAGGACACGGCAAATACAAACGTGGCAGGCGAACATACGGCAGCCATTCTACCACTAACGCAACATTGAAAACTGACACCTACAGTACATGTGTGCCGCAATCACAATACCAATATTTCATATACTCTTCCATTGTAACATTTTACTTTCATACTAAAATAATTAAGTACCTAATATTATCATTAGTTCGTATGACAACCCTACTCTTCCTTGCATATTATATTCATTCAAAAGGTTGCCTGGAAGAGATCGCTTTGAGCCGCCCATTGTAGACCAAACTTATTCTCTAATTTTAAGTTCATCATATGTAATTAGTTTGTGTTTATTTTTATTACAGTGTTTTGTAAATATGTTGTCCACAATAAAGAGTACTTCTATTCTAATTTTTCAGAACATTCCCACGGAATTTTTTATTTTATTTTTTTATTTAGTGTATGCTGTCCCAATGCTAGGCACAGACCGCCCCAAGTCTCTCCACGTGTCTCTATGCTGCGCGACCTCATTCAGATTCAATATTAAATTGATATTGATTTTTCTAGAAATAAAATTTAAAAAGATTTCAAGTCACATAACATGTTGTTGTATATGATGATAGTTGCTTGATCCTACGAGGTTGGTTCAAAAATAACTTTGTATAAATTACTTAATATAATAAAAACTACATTTAACTAAAACAAATCAAAACCTGTGTCTTGTATAGTAGAGAAACACTCGATCATTTTCTGTTATGAGATGCTACGAAGTGCGCGCGGGTTCACCAGTACATTATAATATTATGTTCGGATGATCTGCATACATAGTAAATTGTTTGTTGCAGGCAATCAAAAACTTGTGTTCTACTTACATAGTAGAGAAACCAATGACAACAAATCAAAAGGACTTTGATGATATAGAAATAAAGCAAGAGCATGATATATGTATGCAAGATAGAGTTGAATCTGACTCTGAACTAGTAAATACACGTGAAGATATAATACTCAAAACAGAATATGAGGAATTATATAAAGACCATATCATAAAGGATGAAATAGTTATTGGACCAGAGGTAATACAACAAACTTGTACGAACACTGATTCTGTTTCAACAGATGCGGCAGATTGTGATGACAACTATTATCATTGTACTGTAAGGCTTGAAAGGCTCAAACAAGATGTTATTGCAAAGGCTATAAATAATAAACGGTACACATGTGATATATGTAAGAGAGATTTCGTCCACAAGTATACTTTACGAAAACATATCAAGAGACATGTCACTGATTCTATTAAAATATTATATTGTGAGCTTTGTACAAAGGTATTTTCAACACAAACAAGATTAAAAAATCACATTGATAGGTACTGTCCTACGTACAAAAAACCAAAACCATGTGAGCTTTGTAATAAGGTTATATCTTTACAAAGTGATCTAAGCCGACACATTAAATATCACTGTTCTATGAACAGAGAAAAATCAAAACCAGTATCATGTGAGCTTTGTAATAAGGTTATATCTTCACCAAGTCACTTAAATAATCACATTAAATATCACTGTTCTATGAACAAAAACAAATCAAAACCAGTATCATGTGAGCTTTGTAATAAGGTTATATCTTCACAAAGGGATCTAAACAGACACATTGAATATCACTGTTCTATGAACAAAGAAAAATTAAAATCAGTATCAAAACCAGTATCATGTGAGCTTTGTAATAAGGTTATATCTTCACAAAGGAATCTAAACAGACACATTAAATATTACTGTTCTATGAACAAAGAAAAATTAAAATCAGTATCATGTGAACTTTGTAATAAGGTTATATCTTCACCAAGTGACTTAAGTTATCACATGAAATATCACTGTTCTATGAACAAAAACAAATCAAAACCAGTATCATGTGAGCTTTGTAATAAGGTGATATCCACACAATCAGCCCTAAATAGACACATGAAATATCACTGTTCTATGAACAAAAAAAAATCAAAACAATAATCAAAATCAGTTCAATCTACGATTTGGATTGTGCAAATATAACGCCAAGACGCTATCATTCAATGATAAAAGATAGTAAACTAAATTGTAAATGTCCGAAATGCCGATGTACGGAACCGAAAAAGGACAACACCAATACATCAATTCGATCTAATACATTGGGTACTCTGTAAATATCTTTAGTGACTACAAGGAATAGTAAGAAACCGAGGCGTAAATCTTCTGATGATATTCCGAATGAGGACTCTCAAATTTCAATCGATAACCTTCGTACTTTGATTAGAGAGGAGCTCAGCTCTACCTTGAAGGTCACCATCAATGTAGTCACGGAACAACTAAAGTCTTTACATGACATAATAACGGCGTTTGAAAAATCACTTGAATTCTAACTTAACATATGAAATTATAAAAACTCATCTCAAAGAGAAATCTCTACTAATAAATATTTCGGAGAAGGAAAATGCATCGCTTAAACACAGTTAAAGATATGGCTGATAGACTGGGATCAGTGGAACAATACATGAGAGAAAGTAATATAGAGAAAGTAGTATAAACGGAGTTCCTGAAAACCGTGAAGAACACCTTTCAAGCTTGTTTATGCAAATTGCAACTACTGTACGATGCGATATCACTGACTCCGACATTGTGCAAGTATCTCGGGTAGCTAAACAATCAAAAGAGGCAAATCGGCCTCGCTCTATCATTGTTAAATTAAAAACGCGGACGTTTCGTGATAAACTGCTCTCTGCAACCGCCAAGTTCAATAAAAATCAGTCTTCAAAGCTGAATACGAAACACCTTGGATATGGTTTGAATAAAGAACCTGTATACATATCAGAAAATCTAAGTCCAGCTTACAAAACTATATGCTGCAGCCAGAAAAAAAGCAAAAGAAACCGGTCACCGATATGTTTGGATTAAAGATGGCTGTATATAATATGTCAGAAGAGAAGAAAGCACCCACTGAGCATATAAAGAAAGGCACCCGCAATCAATATTACGCAATGCCTAGAACGTCTATATAATAGTTTTACTGTCACTTGTAAGGAATAACAGTTCATTTTGGATGTAAATATGTGTCAAATGGCTTGAATTGACTTTAAAAATTATTTTCATGGACATAGGCGGATCCATGATTTGGTTCTGGGGGGGGGCAAGGTGCAGACGAGCAAAAATATTATAATTTTTACTACGAAGTGTGTGTTTAGCTCACTCTGAGCAGTTAGAAAGTTTAAACATCCATTACAATAAGTGCGCGAGCAGCTTGCTGCGAGCGCCGATCATAACTTTTATGGTTTGAAAGATATTAAAGATAAACGACGCGTATTGTTTGAAAGATTTGTTTAGATGTGATTTATTTTTAAACTTCAAGGCGCAGCGGCGGTTTATCTTCAATATCTTTCAAACCATAAAAGTTATGATCAATCGAAATAGATATTTCAGATGCACTAATTAGGCACTAATTTTGTGACGTAGAACGTGACCTCTCGCTATTGATATTTCATTAGATCCGATTGGGGTCCGACCAGAAAATGTAATTTCCTGCCGGACCACAATCATACCCTTGTTACTCGAAAAGTATAAGGCACAAGTTCCTGGGATAAATAGAATATTAAAAAGCCTTTTGTTTAGATGTGATTTAATTTTAAAACTTCAAGGCGCAGCGGCGGTTTATCTTCAATATCTTTCAAACCATAAAAGTTATGATCAATCGAAATAGATATTTCAGATGCACTAATTAGGCACTAATTTTGTGACGTAGAACGTGACCTCTCGCTATTGGTATTTCATTAGATCCGATTGGGGTCCGACCAGAAAATGTAATTTCCTGCCGGACCACAATCATACCCTTGTTACTCGAAAAGTATAAGGCACAAATTCCTGGGATAAATAGAATATTAAAAAGCCTTTTGTTTAGATGTGATTTAATTTTAAAACTTCAAGGCGCAGCGGCGGTTTATCTTCAATATCTTTCAAACCATAAAAGTTATGATCAATCGAAATAGATATTTCAAATGCACTAATTAGGCACTAATTTTGTGACGTAGAACGTGACCTCTTGCTACTGGTATTTCATTAGATCCGATTGGGGTCCGACCAGAAAATGTAATTTCCTGCCGGACCACAATCATACCCTTGTTACTCGAAAAGTATAAGGCACAAATTCCTGGGATAAATAGAATATTTAGTGCCCAATAGGCACTAAATATTCATCAAAAAATAAACCACAAAAAGCCTTTTGTTTAGATGTTTTTTTTTTAATCTTCAAAGTGCAGCGACGGCCTATCTTCAATATCTTTGTAACCATATATGTTGTGATGATTCGAAGTAGATATTCAGAGGCACTAATTTTGTGACGTAGAACGTCACCTCTCGCCATTGGTATGTCATTAGATCCGATTGGTGTCCGACCAGCAAAAGTAATTTCCAGCCGGACCACAATCATACCCTTGTTACTCGAAAAGCATAAGGCACAAAGCAGCTCTCGCAGTCATAAAATAACTTGGCCCCATAAAAAAAAATCCTGGGTCCGCCCCTGGAACTTTGTATGGGGAATGAAAAAATAATAATTCCAAGTAAACCAAGTCACATGCAGCAACTAGTATAGTGTAAATATTTAGTGCCAAATAGGCACTAAATATTCTTAAAAAAATAATTCACGAAAAGCCTCCCGTTTAGATGTGATAAGCTTTTTTTCATTTTCAAGGCGGCGGGATTTCTTCAATATCTTTTAAACCGTAAAAGTTATGATTAATCGAAGTAGATATTTCAGAGGCACTAATTAGGCACTAAATCTTGACATAGTACGCGACCTCCCACCATTAGTATTTCATGAGATCTGATTGTGGTCCGGCCAGGAATGGTCACTCCCAGCCGGACCACAATCATAGTCTTGTTTCTCGAAAAGTATAAGGCACAAATTCCTGGGATAAGTGGCACTAATTGGCACAATTAAAATGATGAATTTGTGCCACAACAGAATCTACGATTTCGTGGTCCGGCCAGGAATGATCACACATATGCACGCATCAGCTCACAGAGCTGCTTGTGCATTTTTAAATAATAATAATAAGTTAATGAACTTAAAGCTAACATTATTGGACTTCTTATTGCCTAAGCTATGTCGAATATATGTATTTAGATGTTTTCTTACATGGAGTGTAATACCCTATTAGGTTATATCTTCACGAAATAAAACGAACAGCTACATGAACAATAATTATGATTCCACGAACAAAAGCTTTGTAATAAGGTGCTATCTTAATAAAGGATGATAAATTTGCAATTACTAAAGCAAAATGGCGACCTATTGGATTGTAAAGGTTAGATTCTGAAACGTTTTAACTCAGGACGTTTTCCATTTTAGTCTAGAGAGAGAGAGTGTGAAAAAAAATCAATTTGTATAATAATAAATAAAACCGTACAAATGCAAGTCGGACTACCCACTGAGGGTTTCGTTCAAAATTAGTCTGCATTTTATTATTTTTAATTTATTGAGTGAAAAGCACTCTAATTGTTGTGTTCCCCCTCTGTTACTCTGTTGGCAATGGCTGTGGCTGTGCTAGCAGCTCCTGCCAGTAATATCATATACGATGCTCCATATTATATGTGAACTTCTGACGCGTAAGTTAGTATTTAAGTACCCACTTGTAATAATCTGATATCTATTCAACCAAATTTTAGTTTTTTTTTTATTGTACTTATAGAAAATAAATAGTTACCTGTATAAATGATACATTTGTGTTTTATTATTGACTAGCTGCGCCCAGCGGTTTTACCTGCTGCACAGTAGAGCCTATTATGTTATTCCAGGGTCTAGGCTATCTCAATACCTACCAAATTTCAGTTCAACCAGTCCACCCGTTTAGGCGTGAAAGAGTAACGAACATATATCCAGACATCCGTAGGTGTACATTCTTAAACTTTCGCGTTTATAATATTAAAATAAATAAATATTTCAGGACATTTCACACAGCGCCACCTAACCCCAAACTAAGCAACTTAATGAATAACGGATATAATACTTATACTACTTATTAGTAAGTTACTTCTACTATTATGAATCAGTAATATAGGTTTTGAAATAAAGAAATTGTGAGCTTAATAAATAAACATTGTACGTTAAAATGTAATGCGTTGCGTCCTCGTGAATCGGACTTCTTTCGTGAAAAGCACTCTATTTCATGATTTATATAAAACTTTATTAATAAAATTGACAGCAATATCGAGGCGTGACATAACATCTGTGAATAAGCCCTCAGTTTTTTAATCTGTGGATTTTGTAATTTGTATCTTGCTTAATTTTAATCTGGTTTTTTTTTTCTTGACCAAGGTCGTACGTGGGATTCTGCGTTCGCCCTTGTAAGCGAGTAAATCGAGTGCAGGGTTTTTGGTCGAAATCAGAAATATTTCGCTTCGTAGCCTAGTAATTACTAGTGCAGGAAGTGCTGTGCTTATTGTGGAGTGTTTATATGTTTAGTGGTGATTGGGTAATTTGTGTTTAGCTTGTAAATAAGGTAAGTTTTGGAACGCGTCGTGGCGTGGGTTTTCTAACCTCACCATGTCGGATCCTCCTGATAAACCCCCCGATCCTCCTGATGCCGTTCTTTCTGAACCCATGGCAGTAGATATTGCCAAAACTTCAGGTCTTAAAAGACGCCTGGCCGACCTTGGGCCATCGGTAAGCAAAAAAACTATTTCTGTGCCGGAAGATGCAGCCGCATCTATACAAACCGTATATACGCATCCTTCTTTTGTTATTGGCACGGTAAATGTATATGATGCACAATCAAAAGGGCCGTTTCTGGTTCACATATCTCGAACAGTTCCTGATCCTGCTGCTGGCACCACAATTAGACCAATACAATTTGGTAAATTTCTGTCTACAAACAAAATTAAAAATGTGTGCCCAGATGGTGTGAAAAGAGTTGGCCGCAACAAAATATCGGTTCAGTTTCTATCGGCAGAGGACGCAAATAACTTTACCGGCTCACCTATCCTTGCAGCATGCAAATATTCAGCCACAATTCCCTCATTTAACGTCACCAGGATGGGCTTGGTGCGTGACGTCCCCACAGAATTATCAATGGAGGAATTTGTTAAGGACACTGTCCTGCCCTCGGGATGTGGACATATTGTTAAAGCCCGACGGCTTAATCGGAAAAAACTGGAAGACGGGAAAACCACTTGGGTTCCTACTCAGACTGTAGTTATTACCTTTTTTGGGCAATCACTACCGTCACGAATTTTCTTGTATTATACCGCACTCCCTGTCAGTATTTACTACTACCCTACCATTCAGTGCCACCAGTGCTGTAGGTACGGACACACAAAGACACAATGCAGATCACTCCCAAGATGTTTCAAATGCGCGAAGGACCATTCAGGCGACACCTGTGAGATAAATTCATCAGAAGCTACATGCATCCACTGTTCAGGACGCCACTACGCCACTAGTGACTCTTGCCCGGAGCTCCAAAGGCAAAAGTCGATCAAGGTAGTAATGGCAGAAAAGGGAATTTCTTATGATCAGGCCTGTGCCCAGTTCCCTCAAGTCACCCGCTCATTTGCTGACATTGCTCAGGAACCAGCAACCTCTTTTTCTCACTATAAAGCTCAAGTTCCTTTCTCTCCTGCCCAACCTCAGTCTAGTCGATCTTATATTAAGACGGTGATGGCTGCTCCTCGCCCTCGAGCCCCTCTGGGAAAATCATATGACAAGGTCGCCCATAGGGAGCTAACTGTTACTCCCCCATCTACTCTACCAAATGGCTGTGCCCTAGGAAACAACCAGCATACAGACCAACCTGATAGCAATATTTTACTTGAGACTCTTTTATCTTTTATAATAGAAATCCTACTGACAAATACAAATCCCCTACCGTCCAACGTTGCCTCGAAACTTTCCCAAATTCTCACCACAATAAATCAAAATGGACCAGGTCCACATACTGCAGTGGAACTGCCGCAGTGTGAGAACTAAACAACATGAATTAACATTCCTTATTAATAAATATATGCCCTCGGCCATTGCCGTTTCGGAGACGTGGCTTAGACCAGGGGCCCATTTTAGGGTCCCGGGCTATTCCTGTCTTCGAGACGACGGTACTGACGGCTACGCCGGTAGTGCCTTACTCGTAAGGCGCTGCCTTCCTTTCTCCCAAATTCCTCTCCCCCCCCACCCCCCGGACATCAACATAGTTGGTGTCAGATCCCATAATATATCTTATGTATCTATATATATCGCTCATCCTAACTCCCGCTTCATTGCAGACATTCTAACTCTTCTGCACTCCATCCCTCCTCCTATGATTGTCATGGGGGATTTTAACGGCCATAACACTGTTTGGGGTCATAGCCACTCAGATTTGTTCGGCCATTCTCTTTTAGAGATCTTTGATGATGTCAACCTTTGCCTTTTAAATGACGGTTCTCCTACCCGCAGAGTCTATCCCTCCCAAAATCCGAAAAGTGCTGTTGATCTCTCTCTTTGCTCCCCCTCACTTTCTCCATTGATTTCTTGGAAAATTCTTCCCCTTTCCTATGGAAGTGACCACTACCCTATAGTGTTAGACTGCTCATTTAGTAACAGGGTCACTCCTTATCAAAATTCTTCTCCTTGTCTTAAATACATCTTGTCTAAAGCTGATTGGCCCGCATATTCGTCGGCCCTGGATTCTATGTTAGCAGATTGCTCCATAGACCCTGTCGAATATCCCTTGTCTTACTATGAGACACTAGTCGATTGTATCGTCTACTGTGCCAATCGCCATATACCACTCAAAAAACCCATGTGCACTACTAGGGTTTCCACGCCCTGGTGGAACTCTGAGTGCTCGGATGCGGTTAATGAGCGGAGGCAGGCGGAGGAGGCGTACAATAGTTTAATGACCAGGGAAAATTACCTTGAGTATAAAAAGAAAGCTGCCCGTGTCGTCCGATTAACTAAAAAAAGCAAAAAGAAAGGATGGACAGTCTTTTGTGAATCTTTGTCTCCCAGATCTCCTCCATCGCTTATTTGGAAACAGATAAGACGGTTCAGAGGATCTTGTAGTATTGATAATAATATGTCAGCCAATGATCCTTCATCATGGCTTGAGGCCTTTTCGGACTCCTTAGCCCCGCCAACTGTCCCATGTGAAGACTCCCTAGCTTCCCCTCCCTCTCTATTATCTCATAACAACATCGTCGATAGCCCATTTACTTCTAGTGAACTGTTCTTTGCCCTAGACGGACTGACTGACTCGGCCCCTGGTATCGACGGGATCCCTTATTCGTTCCTTATTAAATCCTCTGATGAAGTGAAAACATCATACCTCTCTGTCATTAATTCCCTTTTTAATTTCGGTTTGGTTCCTGAGCAATGGAAAACGCAAATAATCATCCCTATCCTCAAACCAGGTAGAAATCCAACAGACCCAAATAGCTACAGGCCAATTGCCCTCTCTTCTGTTTTAGCTAAAGTTGCAGAGCGACTTATCAAACATCGGTTAGAATGGCACGTCGAAAACCGTTCCCTCCTAGCTCGGACTCAGTTCGGGTTTAGGAAAGGTATGAGCACCATGGACAGCCTTAGTCTCCTAACTACAGACATTCAAATAGCATTCCGGGAAAAAAAATACCTGATAGGAGTTTTTCTGGATATCACAGCTGCCTATGATAACGTGTCGCTTCCGATTCTCAGGAGAAAGCTCTCCCAGCTGAGAATTCCCGAGAAGCTTGTACGTTTTGTTCACAACATGCTTGTGGAGAGATCAGTCACCATCAAGTCCAACTCTGGTTACCTCCCTCCCAGGAAGGTCTGGAAAGGTCTCCCTCAGGGATCTGTTCTTAGTCCTCTCCTCTATAGCCTTTACACATATGATCTCGAACAATCTGTCGAATCCTTTAGTAACATCCTACAATACGCCGATGATCTAGCTATATATGTCTCTTCTACAAATATCGAAGATGCGACCAGTCGTTTAAATACAGCTCTGGGCTACTTGTGTGACTGGTTAGAGAATCATGGTTTATCTCTTGCTCCCTGTAAAAGTTCTGTAGTAGTTTTCACTAAAAAACGAACCATCCCTTCTGTCAATATTCTGGTTCATAATGAGATCATTCCTCAATCTGATGAAGTCAAATTTCTGGGTATTACGTTGGACTCTAGAATGACAGGATCCCCTCATTTTGCCAAGGTTGAGCAGAAATGTGAACGGAACCTCAACATCATCCGAGCCCTCTCTGGAGTGTGGTGGGGTTCCCATCCATACTCTCAAAAGCTTTTGTACAATGCCATCATACGAAGCCATTTTGACTATGGCACATTCCTGCTCAACCTTTGTAATAAATCTAACTTTGATTCTCTGAATAAAATTCATTCCAAATGCCTGCGTATAATTATTGGAGCCATGAAATCTTCTCCCATCAATGCTTTGCAGGTCGAGAGTGGAGAACCTCCTTTAAACATACGTAGGCAATACCTAGCTGACCGTTTTATCTTCAAATTGATACAAAATTCAAATCACCCTCTCCTCCCAAAGTTAGAGCATCTCCTTCGACTATGTAACACAATAGATAAAATTCCATGTATTCTCCATAGTTTTAAAACCTTTTTAAGTATCCCTAACCCTGTTGTTCAGTTTCCAACTAACCCATTATATCTCACCCCCTTCGACGCATTAGTTTATTCTCCAAAGGTCCTTCTTCATTGCGGTGTTGATAAGGACAGTGCTGATGCGTGCAACTCTTTTCACACTATCTTTAACCAACAGTTCCAAGGCTGGCATGCCATTTTTACGGACGCATCTAAAAGGTCTCCAGATAGTCCTGTAGGTGCGGCTGTATGGTTTCCGTCCTCTAAACTCTCACTATGTTTTAAATGCCCCCCCTCAACTTCCGTCTTTACTGGTGAAGCTCTGGCTATACTAGAAGCCATTCAGTTTGTGATTTCTCATCACCTTAATCAATCCGTAATATTCTCAGACTCAAAAAGCTGCCTCCAAGCTATTAAATCATTTCCGCGCGGTATCTCGATTCCCCTTAATTCTTAAGATCAAGCAGGCTCTTCTGGATTGCTTCAACGCTGACATCACTGTGATTCTGGCCTGGATTCCTGGTCACTCAGGCATCCCTGGCAATGAATCAGCTGACTCCTGCGCCAAATCTGCATCCCAGATAGGTACTCTTGAGCACTTTCATACTTACTCCCATGACCTTAGCCTTACAGCCAAGCCGTTACTTGAGAAATCATGGAAAGCTGCTTGGGATTCCTCCAAAACAGTCAAAGGCAAGCATTATGCGGATATTCAACCTGACATCCCCTGCTCTCCATGGTTTTTTAAGTATAAGAGTGCAAACAAATGGACTACCTCTACTATATGTCGACTTAGACTAGGCCATTCGTGCACTCCTGTCTTCTTAGCCAAGCTCAGGATCAGGGATTCTTCGCTTTGCGAATGTGGACTTGACGAAGGGAACGCAGATCACATTTTTTTCTCTTGCCCGAAACTTAATTTCTCTTTGTATGATATTCTCCCCCGCAAAATTCCTCGTCCTACCTCCCTTAAATGCCTCCTGTCCCATGTGTTTGACCCTTCCTTCATCCCTATGTTATGTACATTTGTAAAAAGTAATAATATTAAACTGTAAATACTCCTATTAACTCTGCTGTAAATTGAATGCTTTACATGTTATCTGTGTTTTTTTATTTTTATTTTATAAATCAACTAATCTTGTGACGTCTGCATTACTAACAAACATTGTGTTGTCCTACAGGCATTTTATGCACTGGGAAAGAAATCCCTGTAATAATTACCGACCATATTTTTATCGCAGACCTTCCTAGCATAAAGTTTATGACACTTTAAGGATACGGACATTGGCAGAATCGTAGCGCCCGGCTAAAGATTAGAGCCATAAATCAAGAAAGAAAGAATTTTAATCTGTGATACAAATAATAAAACGAAGAAAAATAAATGTACGTCGTACAAATTCAAAAGAAATTTATTAAAATAAAATTATAATATTTCGTACCTAAGAGAGGGATTTATTAGCAATACTCTTAGAAATATTAATTTCTTGAAGAGACAGACTTGATGAGAGAAGTAAGTACGAGTGAAGAGAATAGTAATTGGTAAGTCATCATCACATATTTTGTAGAGAAGAAAATAATGCTAACACCGCAGCACAGTTTCTTGCGAGCTGTTGGGGAGTGACTCCACGGCCTGATTGATTGTGGGTGAGGAGTATTCATCTCCAGTTTTGTTGTTCCGGCTGGCTGGAGAGAACGCTGACGAGGAATAATCTCCCGCCTCTGTGCTTGACCGGCCAGAGTGGCGCGAAAGCCCAACAATTTTTTACTTACTATCACTATCATTAGGTACCTACTTGCAGTGGCGTACTACTACTTATAATATTGAGGCCTTTGGAAAATTCCATGGCAGGGCCCTTCTTTCCAGTAAAAATTGTCACGTTACAAGTGAATTAAATTAAAAATTTAAGAAACCCCCAACGCAATACGTATTTCACTATTTTTTGTATGGCGGCCATCTTGGATTTTAAATTTTATATAGTGGACTGTAACCTACACGTTAAGCCCTTTCATTTGATACCCATATTGAGGGGGTCGTGGAAGAAAAAAGTAATCCGCCATTTTGTAGCGGCGGCCATCTTGGACCGATTTCCACCAAACATGGCTAAGAACACTCTCGACTAACTCTACTTTCAAACAAAAAAAACAAAATTAAAATCCGTTCATCCGTTTGGGAGCTACGATGCCACAGACAGACACATACACACACAGACAGACAGACAGACAGACACGTCAAACTTATAACACCCTGTCGTTTTTGCGTCGGGGGTTAATAATAAAAACGTTAAAGGTTAAAAAGAGGGGGGAGGTCCTACGTAAAAAAAGGGGGGAGATATCAAGACGTTGGGTTTATGTATTTCCTACAATTTTGAATATGTAAGATAAACATTTTCATAATACAATACATTAGAAATAAAATAAATATTTCACACAGGACCACCTAACCCCAAGCTAAGTAACTGAATGCTTGTGTTATGGTGGTTAGCATAACAGATATGATACTTATAACTTATATACTTGTCTTCATATTTATAATAGATACAGAAAGCCACCCAGACTAGAAACAAATATATGTGGATCACAAAAACATTTGTCCCATAGTCCCATGTGGGAATCCAACCCGCAACCTTCTGCGTTACAGGCGGGTATTAGCCCACCGTGTCACAGAGGTTGTCATTAGTATAGCTCTAACTGTTTAGCAGCGCACACCACAATAGCTTGCATATGGCAGAATTTTTCTGATTCATTTGACATTTATCATTATATTTTGGATAAAAGTACATTAAACTTGCTAAATTATAGCATAAATATGTTATTCTGACGTGTAACCAATATTTTTACAGTGTCATCTAAATCCATTCAGTATATTTTGTGTGAAAGAGAAACAACCAGACATCTACACTTACAAACTTACACATTTATAATATTAGTAGGGTGTAACTGTGTCAAATAAAAAGTATATTTAAGTAATCACATTACAACACTAACACATTAACCCTTTAACCGCCACCGTCGGATATATCCGACAAGCCTGTTCTGTTACGTAACCGCCAGAGTCGTATATTTCCGACTGCACTTTAAATCTACATTTTTAAGTCATGACACTGTATTTTATAAAACTATACTCGTAATTAGCTAAATAGTGAATAAAGTTATGATTTACAGTTGGTTTTATGCTTCTCTCCCAAATAGAATACCTTAAAATTAATCGCCAAAGTTTAGTCAATTACGGCAATTTTTTTTATAAAAATGTATTGCAGTCCAGCGCCCGCGTCGGAAAAATCCGACAGTAGGGACGAGACATAATACATAAAGACCTCGATTAGAAAATGAAGTAGATTTAAATATTTTGCTTTATTCTGATTATTTTACCAGAAAACAAAGTAATCATCTGATCAATAGAATATTTATACAATTATTTGTGTGAATTTTGTTATTTAATTAAAAAAAAATACGTAAATAAATCTATGAAATGTCAGCGACTGAGTTGATTGTTCCCATCCCTAGTCTAAACTAATATTGTCACTACCCGTATCGCCACCGTCGGATAAAGACGACCTCCTCTGACGTCACAAGCGAGAGCCGATTTCTATTAGTGTTGTACTTGTGTACCTACTTGTAGTTGAATTCGTGATAGGTATCGATAAATACCTATGTGTAAGTGTTAGACATGACGAGTGCTGAAGAATTAATACGAATTCTGGAAGGTGATAAAAATGAAGAAGAAAATAAGATTAATACAAACTGTGATTTAAGTATCGATGTAAGGTGGCGTAGACGCGTTTCTTTTGTAATAACACTGATTTTTCGATATAAGGATAATACAAAAGGTGATTTTAATAAAAAATGTATATTAAAAGTATTATTTTGTTTTTTTTATTAAAATATCGACATCAATAACCTTAAATATTAGACATCACTTTTATTGTAGGTATTTATAATTCAAAAAACTTGCCTGGCGCTAGGGGCACGACAAGTGATTTTAAGTCTGGCGGTTAAAGGGTTAAGTTAATAAGACCTGTAATGATAATTTTAAGTTCTTAGTACATAATATAAATTTAGAAGTTGAAACTTTTTTTTTACAAAGAAGTAATAAGATGAGCAAGACACTTTCCTGATGGTAAGAGATAACGCTGACCATAATTAGTACAGTGCTACCCAGTATTTTACAAAGGTAAAATTCTGGGTGCACTGAGCCAACGCTTCTTACTTGAAAGTCTAAGATGTTAAGACACTTCAGCCCAGTAATTTCACTAGCTACAGTGCCCTCCTACTGAAACAGCAATCTTTGCACATCACTGCTCAGGCGGTAGAATAACTGGCACTGTTGGGGCACCACCTAGCTACATTGCTAGCTGTATTGTTAGATCAATAACACTATACCATTAACATTCAAATTATGTGTTTTATCTTTGTAGCACTATAATATAATCATAACATTGATTTTTTGTTGCAGGACACCAACATTTGTGTATATCAAGAGATCAATCAATATGGAAGACAAACAAATTACAACAAATGAAAAGGACTTTGATGATATAGAAATAAAGCAAGAGCATGATATATGTATGCAAGATAGAGTTGAATCTGACTCTGAACTAGTAAATACACGTGAAGATATAATACTCAAAACAGAATATGAGGAATTATATCGAGACCATATCATAAAGGATGAAATAGTTATTGGACCAGAGGTAATACAACAAACTTGTGCGAACACTGATTCTGTTTCAACAGATGCGGCAGATTGTGATGACAACTATTACCGTTGTATGCCTTTCAAGCCTGTAAGGCTCAAACAAGATGTTATTGTGAAGGCTATAAATAATAAACGGTACACATGTGATATATGTAAGAGAGATTTCGTCCACAAGTATACTTTACGAAAACATATCAAGAGACATGACACTGATTCAATAAAAAAAATATCTTGTAAGCTTTGTAAAAAGGTATTTTCAAAACAAGCAGGATTAAAAAGTCATGTGAATAAGTACTGTCCTGCACTCAAAAAACCAGTATCATGCAAGCTTTGTAATAAGGTTATATCTTCACCAAGTTACTTAAATGAACACATGAAATATTACTGTTCTATGAACAAAAACAAATCAAGACCAGTATCATGTGAGCTTTGTAATAAGGTTATATCTTCACAAGCAGCCCTAAACAGACACATTAAATATAACTGTTCCATGAACAAAAACAAATGTTCTAAGAACAAACACAAATCAGAACCAGTATCATGTGAGCTTTGTAATAAGGTTGTATCTTCACAAACAGCACTTAATACGCACATTAATCACCACTGTTCTATGAACAAAAACAAATCAAGACCAGTATCATGTGAGCTTTGTAATAAGGTTATATCTTCACAAACAGCCCTAAACAGACACATTAAATATTACTGTTCCATGAACAAAAACAAATGTTCTAAGAACAAACACAAATCAGAACCAGTATCATGTGAGCTTTGTAATAAGGTTGTATCTTCACAAACATCACTTAATACGCACATTAATCATCACTGTTCTATGAACAAAAACAAATCAAGACCAGTATCATGCAAGCTTTGTAATAAGGTTATATCTTCACCAAGTTACTTAAATGTACACATGAAATATTACTGTTCTATGAACAAAAACAAATCAAGACCAGTATCATGTGAGCTTTGTAATAAGGTTGTATCTTCACAAGCAGCCCTAAACAGACACATTAAATATAACTGTTCTATGAACAAAAACAAATCAAAATCAGTATCATGTGAGCTTTGTTATAAGGTTTTATCTTCACCATATAAATTAAATCAACACATGAAATATAACTGTTCTATGAACAAAAACAAATCAAAACCACTATCATGTGAGCTTTGTAATAAGGTTGTATGTTCACCAAATGACTTAAAAAAACACATGAAATATAACTGTTCTATAAACAAAAACAAATCAAAACCAGTATCATGTGTGCTTTGTAATAAGGTTATATCTTCACCAAATGCCTTAAAAGAACACATGAAGTATCACTGTTCCGTGATCAAAAACAAAGCAACACCAGTATAATGTTCGTATTGTAATAGGGCATTATTCAAGTTTATAAAATGACAGATAAAAATGTTAAAAAAAAAAAAAAAAAAAACAAATTTATAAATTATTTTGTAAGTTAACGAACTTAGAACTAACATTATTGGACTTCTTATTGCCTAAGCTATGTCGATTGTATGTAATTAGATTTTTCTTATATGGAGTGTAATGCCTCATAAGGTTATATCTTCACGAAATAAAACGAACAGCTACATGAACAATAATGTGGGCTTTTCCCACGTCACACATTATGTTTTTGTATGTTTTTGTTGTTTTGTTTTTGTATTTATATGTTTTTCCATATCATTTATAATATGTAATAATAAGTAGTTTATATACACACAACAAACATATATACATATATCCCGCGCGTGAGGTTGAACGTGCGAAGACGATAGTGGCGGAGGTGCGCGGGCGGCCATACCGGCCCCGCGCCCCGCGCTCCTCCGGCATCCACCGAGCGCCCGCCGGACAACTCACGGCGGCCGCTAGCCAGTGCGAGATACACTCCCGAGCATACCGCCCCCGCGCTCCTCCGGCATCCACCGAGCGCCCGCCGGACAACTCACGGCGGCCGCGAGCCAGTGCGAGATACACTCCCGAGCATACCGCCCCCGCGCTCCTCCGGCATCCACCGAGCGCCCGCCGGACAACTCACGGCGGCCGCGAGCCAGTGCGAGATACACTCCCGAGCATACCGCCCCCGCGCTCCTCCGGCATCCACCGAGCGCCCGCCGGACAACTCACGGCGGCCGCGAGCCAGTGCGAGATACACTCCCGAGCATACCGCCCCCGCGCTCCTCCGGCATCCACCGAGCGCCCGCCGGACAACTCACGGCGGCCGCGAGCCAGTGCGAGATACACTCCCGAGCATACCGCCCCCGCGCTCCTCCGGCATCCACCGAGCGCCCGCCGGACAACTCACGGCGGCCGCGAGCCAGTGCGAGATACACTCCCGAGCATACCGCCCCCGCGCTCCTCCGGCATCCACCGAGCGCCCGCCGGACAACTCACGGCGGCCGCGAGCCAGTGCGAGATACACTCCCGAGCATACCGCCCCCGCGCTCCTCCGGCATCCACCGAGCGCCCGCCGGACAACTCACGGCGGCCGCGAGCCAGTGCGAGATACACTCCCGAGCATACCGCCCCCGCGCTCCTCCGGCATCCACCGAGCGCCCGCCGGACAACTCACGGCGGCCGCGAGCCAGTGCGAGATACACTCCCGAGCATACCGCCCCCGCGCTCCTCCGGCATCCACCGAGCGCCCGCCGGACAACTCACGGCGGCCGCGAGCCAGTGCGAGATACACTCCCGAGCATACCGCACGCCGCGACATACACCCACGCGTTACGCTTCCTCCGCTATTCTTGTTTATATGTACTATATGTTCTTCGTGTCTCTGTGCTCGTGACTTTCATTCCTCTTCGTATGTGCCGTGTACGTGACTTTCATTCCTCTTCGTATGTGCCGTGTAAATAAACTATCTTACTGCTACCTGTGCCTTCTTTCATTAATAGTGTGGAAGAACTTTCACTCGCCATACCTACCGGTGAGCCTTCACATCTTCCCCGAAATAATTATGATTCCACGAACAAAAGCTTTGTAATAAGGTGCTATCTTTATAAAGGATGATAAATTTGCAATTACTAAAGCAAAATGGGGACATATTGGATTGTAAAGATTAGATTCTGAAACGTTATAAGTCTGGACGTTTTCCATTTTAGTCTAGAGAAAGAATGAAAAAAATAATTCAACATGTAAAAAATAAATAAAACCGTACAAATGCAAGTTTGACTACCCACTGAGACACAGAATTAGTCCACATTTTATTATTTTGAATTTATTGAGTGAAAAGCACTCTAATTGTTGTGTCCCCCTCTGTTACTCTGTTGGCAATGGCTGTGGCTGTGCTAGCAGCTCCTGCCAGTAATATCATATACGATGCTCCATATTATATGTGAACTTCTGACGCGTAAGTTAGTATTTAAGCAACTACTTGTAATAATTACTGATGTCTCTTTGTTCAACCAAATATTATTAAGTTTTTTAATGTACTTATAAAGAAAATAAATAGTTACCTGTATAAATGATATATTTGTGTTTTATTATTGACTAGCTGCGCCCAGCGGTTTTACCTGCTGCACAGTAGAGCCTATTATGTTATTCCAGGGTCTAGGCTATCTCAATACCTACCAAATTTCAGTTCAACCAGTCCACCCGTTATACTTAAAGCCCAAAATTTAAAATCTCAGTGCCTAAATTGTTTTTATTTATGAGGTAAGTGTTAACTTATCTATTTAGTAACCTTTTAACCGCCAGACTTAAAATCACTTGTCGTGCCGTCGTGCCCCTAGCGCCAGGCAAGTTTTTTGAATTATAAATACCTACAATAAAAGTGATGTCTAATATTTATTCTATTTGGGAGAGAAGCATAAAACCAACTGTAAATCATAACTTTGTTCACTATTTATCTAATTACGAGTATAGTTTAAAAAATACAGTGTTAAGTGTTATGACTTAAAAAATGTAGATTTAAAGTGCAGTCGGAAATATACGGCTCGTCGGAAATATACGACTCTGGCGGTTACGTAACAGAACAGGCTTGTCGGATATATCCGACGGTGGCGGTTAAAGGGTTAGTAAGCAGGTAGGTACATAGATAAAAGAATACTAGCCTGGCCGTGATGTCACTGCCGTTGGTGCCAGCGGAAGATCAGCGTAGGTCCTTTTTTGAACCTACATATGCTGAGCTGGGGCCTTTTTGCGGCAAATGTTATATATCTGTGTTTTATGTAGATCTACGTTAATGCTGTAATTTGTCGTAAATAAAACTCTTCTTACTTTGTTTTTAAAATTGGATATACCAGGGCTCGTGTCAACTAGGTCTTTGTGGCGTTGCAGGCAAGGTGCAGACGGGCAAAAATATTTTATAATTTTTACTACGAAAAGTGTGTGTTTAGCTCGCTCTGAGCAGTTAGAAAGTTTAAATATCCTTAACAATAAGTGCGCGAGCAGCTTGCTGCGAGCGCCAAGAAAAAAAATTATAATCTTTCCCATGAAATATGTGCAAAATTCGTAACTCTACAATGCTTCTTGGGGCTTGGCCCCCTGGCTCCCCCCCCTAAATCCGCCTATGCCCTTCTATTCCAGATGTTATTTAGTCGGTTCATTGCATTCTTAGCCGTACCTATACACCTCTTTATCTCCGGTACGCAGTAACCATCGTTGTATATAAGTACGCCCAGGGCCCAGACACACAATACACATAATGGTCCACAACGTCAACTCCTGAAATTATGATGGTAGTGGGCAGTTTTGCGGCGCGATCTACTACCATAATTATCTTCGTCTCATGCAGTTGAATCCTGAATTCTTTGCACATGTACTATAAATGGCTCATTCTCATGGAATCGATTCTCATCGTCACCTTCATGGCAAATCTTATTTATTGCTTATTTGTAATGTTTGTGTATAATACTGTATAGAGCTGGATAACACGAGTAAACTTTTATATAAATGATTTAAATCGTACGTTTCATTTCGAAGAAAAACATTTTTGAAAATTTCGGCGCCACGAAAGTGATTCAGTCATTATTTTTTCACAACTTTTTCAAGTAAAACCCTTTTAAAAGACTAAATCTACCAAAATGTACAATAAAACGACATTCTACGTAACAACAAACCTCACTACAGAAGAAAATATGCGTTATTTGAGATGTTACTTTACCTTTCACTTTACTTTTTTATTAGTTAGAAATTTGGTATGTATGTATTAAAACCCTAACATAACAGATAAAGTACTTTTTAGTTGGTAAAAAGGCCCTTTCTAAACAAAACAATACAGAAAAAACATTTCCGTGGCTTAAAAATCACCTTCATGGTAAAAAACGCTATGAAGGTGATGCCACGCTGGTGACGAAAATATCCCTTTATGGTGAAATTCTGGAAAGTTTAGGTATAATGTATAAAATTAAATACTACATCTTTATCTCGCACATTTTGGCGTTTCGAAAAGCTAGCTTTGATTTAAATAACTAAAATACAATGCATAAAAATGTTGTCCATGCAAGTGATCGATACACCCATGAATAAATTGAATCTAAGCAATTATAATTTTTCCCACGGCTCGATAAGTCCTAGATCCTACTTCTACGATTGCAGAACATGACCATCATTGAAATGAATCGATCTCTGTATTGGATTGTTGATGTGGTGTTTAACAGCAGCCGATAAAGGGTGATTCCTGAGAGTCAAAATTTTACGTGTCTGGGGGAATAAACTACCCGTAACATAAAAATTCTACCCAAAGGTATTTTTTTCCTGTTAGTCTAAGGTTCAATCTACTTAATGCATGATAGACATCAGGTTATATTTAGCTGCAAGTATCTAAAAAAAAATGTAAAAGCCCTGAAATTTGATTACCGTGGGCTGTCCCTTACACATTTTCGGAACAAAATATATTTTTTACACTAATTTATAAAAGGAATTTAATTAATTCCTGTGATCAAAGCTGTAAAGGGTGAACTGTTATATGATCAAAAAAATACGCGAAGGCTGTACTCAGCGTAGTTTTAGAAAAAATAACAAATTTAGGTTTGTCCCCAGACAAAAAGTGATTCCCATGGCGCGCGACATAACTACCCACATTTCACAAACCACAATACTTAGAAGCTTGTACGCACGCTATTGGCTAACTTCGATTGCGCTCTAAACATAGTGAAGAGAGGCTCCTCCTCTCGTTGTTATAAACTGGATTTACGAAGGTGAGAAATTGATTACCGTGGTTTTGGTTCACTAGATCATTGATTACCTTTTCCATGTTTAAAAATATTTTTTTATCCATTACGATTTTTTGACTAGGGTGTGCAGTTAGTAAAAGGGTATTGTTTATCATATATTTTATTAATTTTGGTCTATAATTATGGTATTTAAAAATATTGACAAAAAACTATACAATTTTGATTTACATGGTATTGATTCTCATGGTATTTTACCACGGTGATCAATTTTCCCCTTAGGTTTTTTGCGCATTCTTTCACTTTTTACCCAACTACAGCGAAGCCGCAGGTATGGAAGTGATTTTGACAGTTTATATTTGTATATTTCATTATTTTAGATATTTTTTTTATATTGTATACATCAGATTTTTTTATATTGTACTATAGTAGACAGACCACATTAAAAAGTCGCTCAGCGAGCTATGGAGAGGGCTATACTCAGGGTTTCTCTACGTGATCAAATCAGGAATGAGGAGATGAACCAAAGTCACTGACATATCTCCGCGGATCAGGAAGCTGAAGTAGTAATGGGCAGGCCACATAGCACGTAGAACGAATGGCTGATGGGGTCGAAAAGTGTTCAAGTGGCTACTACAGGCAAGCAAACGCAGCGTAGAACGTCTACCCACAAGTGTGGTAGACGACCTTATTTAGGTCGCTGAAAGACGTTTGAAGCAGGTCGCTTTCAACAGCAGTGTTATATATGGAGGTCTAAAGGGGAGGTTTATGTTCAGCAGTAGACGTCTTATGGCTGAGATGATGTATGATGAAAAAATAAAACGAAACTATGGACTGACTGCAACTTTCAGTCCCGATTAACCTAACTAATGATAAATGTACAATCTGATGACAGCTTCTGGAGTGAATCCTGTCAGTGACTGTGACTGTAATATTTTTACATTGTTTAAGACTGCAATACGTTGATTTTATTTAGTTTACATGATTATTATATAGAGAGCCAATATAGACCTTTTTAATACTTTATGTTTGGTGTATATCTGTTTGGATCACCGTTTTTAATCATTTCTATTTTATATGATTAGTATGTAGAGGTCAATATTTAAATAATAACATAGAATTCAAACAAAATAGGTTTAATTTTGATTCCCATGCCACACTTTATTGATTCCCGTGGCACCAAAAATTTAAATTTAAATATCTTCTGAACAAAACAAGTTATAATGATGCCTATTTGATTGATGTAATTATAATTATGGGAAATTTGATGTTTTACATGTAAAATGCAATAATACTTTGATTTAAAATCTGCCACGGAAATCACTTAAATACGCCCGATCTCAGGATTTACCCTAAACTACCCAAATTTAAAGCACCTAAAATCGTGTGACCGCCGCATTATGTCATTTTAAATTCAAAGTAATAATGAAAGGTTTTTTTTAGACTGTATACCGTAAAGTGTATTTGTTTGCGAAAATTTTAGTATATGTTATATACAGATACACCGAAATTTGTTAAAGTAGTGCCCAAATGTTTCACTGCAACGGAAAGTGTGACACCATGAGAATACGAAAAATGGCCCCGTTTTTGACCTTTCATGTTACATGTTAGTATTATTTTTTGCGTCTATTATGACAATCTTCATTTATTTTGTAGCTTAATATATGTTTTATCCACCTATCCAAAATTCATGTCTCTTTCTTTAACCGTTTAGGCAATATAACCGTGTGACCATCAAATTTGACCTAAAATGAGAATGAGCCAAATGGAGTTTTATTTTATCCGAGGACTTATACAAATTATGTACCAAAGGCTGCGCAGGTGGTTGTGTGGATGGAACCTGAGAACTCGACTCACCATTTATTACTTGTGAAGTAACCATACATCTTTCCGCCTCCGAACTCTTTCTTCGCTTGTGTTTGAGTACCTTTTGTTGTTTCGATCTTTTAAGAGTTCGTTGTGAAAAATTGGTGTCCATTCCGGACTCATTAGAATAAAAAATATCCCGTCCCGGGCTTACAGCAGATGTAACCGTAACATTATAATTCCTGGTTGAGGAATTAACGTCCCACCTTTTTTTTTTTTTTTTTTTTGACCCAGGAAAAATGCGTTACGCATCATCACCCCACGCCGGGGGGCGCGAGGCGGTATGTGGGACTCCCCCGCCAAAGATGGGAGCGGCGGGGATACCCACTAAAAAACCTGGGGGTGTTCCTGCGGGACGCCATAATGCCGGGGCAGCGGGTACGCCGAAGCATTCATCCGCGGCCCCGACGGCGTTTGGTCCTCACTGACAGGAGGACCCCTCCGCGGTGGGGTGAAGAGGAGTTTCACCCCACCCTCTCAAGGGGCGCGCGGAAACACCGCGCGCGCCACCTCGTGGGTCTGTGCTTGCGGCGACGAGTACCCCCGTACTCGCCGCCTAGACCCAGGTTATGGGGGCTGGAGAAGGGCGTGGAAGATACGCCTCCGACGCCCCCTTCTCCGGGCACGCATCGGGAGGTCGGTGGTGACCTCCCGTTCGCGTTCCGCGATCTCCTTCTGCGAGATGACACTCTCGCAGAACGAAACCGCGGCCTGCCACGACTCCTCGCTCGCAACCATGGCTCTTACCATGGTTGCCAGCGAGAGTTCGCCCCCCATAACAGCGACGAGGGTACGACGCTCACTGACCCAAGCTGGGCACTCCTCCAGTGTGTGCTGCGCCGTATCCACGTCGCTACCACAGTGGTGGCAAGCAGGGGTCGGTTCCCTGCCGGCTACGTGGTGCAAGTACTTTCCGAAGCATCCGTGCCCGGAAAGCACCTGCACGAGCCGGAAGGTCAAGGACCCGTGCTCTCTGTCCGTCCACTGCTGGAGTAGTGGACGGACTGCCACCACTGTCCAGCTGCCTGCTCGAGGGTGGGCCAGACGCGTACTCCACCTCTCGAGCAGTGCCTCCTTGGCTTCCTCCTTCCACCTCTCTACCTCCCTGGGAGACGCGGTGAGCCCGCGGAGGCGGAGCGCGGCGCGCCACTCGTAGCGCGCCGCGTACAGCTCCGCCTCCAGGTCCCAGGGAGGAGATCCTGCCAAGAGGCACGCCGCCTCGTAGGAGACCGTGCGGTAACCCCGTATTACCCCGACGGCCATCACCCTCTGAGGACGTCTCAGATGGGCGATGGTTTGCTCCGTCAGGGCATCCACCCATACGGGGGCTCCATACAGAGCCATGGACTGCACGACTCCCGCGTACAGGCGACGGCAGCTGGTCCGAGGTCCGCCTAGGTTCGGCAGGTCCCCAAGTGCGCTCGGATACTTCCTCGTAGTCTGCCCTGGACCCCGTCTGACCACCGTAACGGAGTGGCAGACGGGTGACCAAACTTCGAGCGCTATACTTGCGGACAACAATTCTAAAGTGTGCGATTCGCTGTCTTTTCCTGGTGTGGATTGTGAATTTGGTGTAAGGCAATGCCTAAGAAAATTGAGCGTGACGCCTCTGGGCGTTTCGTAAAGGGCCCTTCTAAGGGCCAAACCAAAGGCCCTTCTCAGGGCCACCCCATCGTCGACCCATCGGCGTCGACTAGCCGCGCGGGTAGTGTGGAAGGTAGGATGTCGGTGCGGATGTCAGACGCCCCGTCTGACTCCGAGGCCGACATTGGTACAGGAAGGACAATTCCGTCCCCCGAGGTGTTGGAGGCACTCGCGGAGCCACTTGTTGGTGCCCTGTGGGTGCCTGCAAACCGACGCAGGTCGCGTGCTGACCTATCACCGTCACCCTCGGTATCATCCGCCGAGGCAGAGTTGATGGGACCTCCGCCCCCCAAGGTCTTCATTGACCGTAGGGCGGAGTTTCGCAAGACCGAGGCGAAAAAAGCGGGCGTCGAGCGGACCGTCGAGCAGATGGTCCGTGAGCTCGACGACTCCCTGAGGTCCGTGGGTGCGGTGAGCGACCAGCCCGCTGACATTCTGCTGGTGCAGGCCAAAAAATGCCTGCACATTAACAAAGAGGTGGCCGCTAGATCCGGCAGTCTGAAGGGAGGCTTCGTCAAAGGCCTCAATCTGACGACCCGGGTCTTCGGCGAAATTGTGGAGGCCCTCGCGAGCAGAACCTCGGAGGTAGCTGTGCTGAGGGCTGAGAATGCTCGCCTCCGCACAGAGGTGACTGGACTTCGGAGCGCAGTGGAAATGCTCCGGGTTGAGCTGGGGCGGACCAGAGAGCCCCCTGCCCCCTCGCCGCCCTCGTCCACGCCTCCTCCACGTAGGACATCGTTGACGGTCGAGCCTCCTCCTGCCCTATCGCAGGAGGAGTTTGCGAGGGGCATCATGGTCCAGGTGGGGACCATGGTGAATGCCCGGCTTGAGGAGGTGGAGAGTCGCCTTCTCCCAGAAAAGAGGCTGGCACCCCCGCTCGCGGCTCGGCAGAGAGCTGCGGCTGCTGCCGTTGTTCCCAACCCGGTGCCAGGTCCATCCACCTCCGCTTCTCCGCCGGTGGCTGCGCTTAAAGAGCAGAAAGGAAAAGGGAAGGGGAAGGGAAAAGGTAAGGGGAAGGCACCTGCCGCTGTTCCCAACCCGACGCCGCGTCCTCCGCCGCCGGCCCCGCGGGCCTTGACCGTGTCGTCAACGGTGGCGGCTGGACGGGGAGCTCGCAAGGCTGCCCCGCAGCCTGCGCAGACGCCCGCTGCGGCCGACGGGTGGACGGTCGTTGGCAGGCGAGGTAAAAAACGTACTGCTGCGCCGGTGCCGATCAAGCAGCGCCAGGTGAAGCTGCAAGCTCCGCGGTCTTCGGCTGTAGTTATCTCGCTGCAGCCGGCGGCCGTGGAGAGTGGCGTAACATACGCTGATGTGCTGGGCCAAGCGAGGAGAGCAGTCGACCTCGCCAGCATCGGCATCGACCAGGGGCTCCGAAGCCGCAAAGCGGTCACCGGGGCCCGTATACTGGAAGTGGCGGGCACCACCAGCGGTGAGAAGGCGGACTCCCTGGCTGCGAAACTGAGGGAAGCCCTGGATCCGGAGCAAGTAAAGATCTCCAGACCCGTAAAGACCGCAGAGATGCGGATATCGGGTCTGGATGATTCCGTCACCTCAGCGGACGTGGCGGCGGCAGTGGCGAAGCGCACCGGCTGCTCTGAGCAGTCGGTGCA
Organism: Hemithea aestivaria; assembly: GCA_947507615.1. Classification (NCBI taxonomy): domain Eukaryota; kingdom Metazoa; phylum Arthropoda; class Insecta; order Lepidoptera; family Geometridae; genus Hemithea; species Hemithea aestivaria. Next base: position 9,181,167 of record OX382350.1, on the reverse strand, counting down.
AGTCGGTGAGGTACGGCGCGGCACCCGGGGCACGGGCTCGGCCTTTGTGCGGTGCCCGGTAGTCGCGGCCAAACAGTTGGCCTCAGGAGGGAGGCTCCTTGTCGGCTGGGTCTCGGCACAGGTCACTGTGCTCGAGTCCCGGCCGATGAGGTGCTACAGGTGCCTGCACACGGGTCACGTCCGTGTGCAGTGCACTTGTACAGCGGACCGCAGCGACGAGTGTTACCGCTGCGGTCAGAAGGGCCACATCGCGGCCAAGTGTCCCGCCCCCGCGCCCAAGTGCTCCCTGTGCGCGGCGGCGGGAAAACCATCGGCGCATCGGATGGGTGGCAAGCAATGCCACCCACCCAAACCAAAGAGGAGTACCGGAGCAGCCGCTCACATCCCGGCCGCCCGGTCTCCCCCGCGGGTAGTGGAGGATATGGAGACCGCGGGGGATTAATATGGCCCACCAAGTCTTACAGGCGAATATCAACCACTGTGCAGCAGCGCAGGATTTACTCCTGCAGAGCATGGCACAGTGGTCGATAGAGGTCGCGGTGGTCTCCGAACCATACTTCATCCCTCCCCGGGATAACTGGGTAGGAGATGTTGGTGGTTCGGTGGCCATCGTCGCCTCGACGGCGTCCGGCGCCCCACCCCCTTCGGTTGTTGCGAGGGGGAGTGGGTACGCTGCGGTCCTCTGGCGAGAGTACCTCCTCATCGGAGTGTACTTCTCGCCCAATAGGAGTCTCGCCGAGTTTGAGTCGCTCCTGGACGGGGTAGGGACCCTCATTGGGCAGACCCTGCCTCGGCCCGCGCTCGTTCTGGGGGATTTCAACGCCAAATCCTTGGCGTGGGGATCCCCCAGGACTGACGCGCGCGGCGAGACTCTGGAGGAGTGGGCGACGATACTCAATCGCGGGTCGGTGAACACGTGCGTGCGGCGGAACGGGGGGTCCATCGTGGACCTCTCATTTGCCGCCCCAGCCATCGCACGCCGTGTTCGGGACTGGAAGGTGGTGGAGGATGTGGAGACACTGTCGGATCATCTCTATATCCGATTCAGTGTCTCCACAAATTCCAGTCCCCGTCGCCCGAGGACGACGCCGTCGTCGCCGAGGTGGGCCATAAGGAGCCTGGACAGGGAGGCTATCATAGAGGCCTCCATTGTCCAGGCGTGGCTGGCCCCTCCAGAGGGGCCAGTGGATGTGGAGGATGAGGCCGAGTGGTTCCGGGAAGCGATGTCGCAAATATGCGACGCTGGCATGTCCCGGGCCAGACCTCATCCTCAGAAAACGTGTGTGTACTGGTGGTCTCAGGAGATCGCAGCCGAGCGCTCCCGCTGCGTGGAAGCGAGACGCCAGGCCACACGACGTTTTCGGGGGAGGCGCAGACTCGCCAGTCAGCAGCTGCACGACGCGTATACGGAGCGCAAGAAGGCTCTGCAGCGGCTGATTGGCGACTCCAAAGAGCGGGCTAAGGCGGAGCTCCTGGAGTCTCTGAACCGCGATCCGTGGGGGCGGCCCTACAAAATGGTCAGAGGGAAACTCCGACCATGGCCCCCCCCACTGACAGAGACTCTGGAGCCCCGCTTTCTGGAGGAGGTGGATAGCTCGCTCTTTCCCTCCGGGGTGGAGTACGAGCCCCCGGAGATGGCGCCTCCCGAGAGGGCGCGCCAGGAGGACACTGCGGTGCCACCAGTGTCGGCGGGCGAGCTGGGATATGCCGTGTCCCGGATGCGCGGTAAGCGCAAGGCTCCGGGGCCGGATGGCATTCCCGGCGTCGCCTGGGTCCTGGCGTTGGACGCCCTCGGGGACCGCTTCCGAAGGCTCATGGATGCCTGTCTGGAGTCGGGGCGGTTCCCCTCGCGGTGGAAGGCGGGCAGCCTAGTGCTCCTCCGAAAGGAGGGGCGCGCAGCAGACTCTCCCGCAGCGTACCGTCCCATCGTCTTGCTTGACGAGGCGGACAAGTTGTTTGAACGGGTGGTGGCTTGCCGCCTCGTCAAGCATCTCGCCGAGGTAGGCCCGGATTTGTCCGATCGACAATTCGGCTTCCGGGTGGGCCGGTCGACGATTGACGCGATCAAGCGCGTCAAGGCCCACTCGGACATGGTGGTCGCCCGCGGCGGTGTTCTGTTGGCGGTGTCCCTGGACATCGCCAACGCGTTTGTCAGATTTGTAAATTATTATGATTAATACAACATCATGCCACTACATAAAAACAATTATAAATGTTGATGGAATTTTTAATCTTGATTCAGCTATATGTCAAGACTATGTTAACTAGTATATTTATTAATAACATATTAGTTTCTGGTACTGATTATGACTTTGATAGTTGCTGTACAACCGTTACAAGCGGAAGTAGTCTTATGACGTATAATCGACAGAGTATGTTGACTTATTTGTTATGAATTAGCTGTGGATAATAAATATGTTGTCATTACCATAAATCATGGTAAATAATATTGTATCTAAATGTTATAGTGGTTGTTTTATATTAAATGTCTATGATAATTAGTTTCTACCGGAAGTATGTTGGTAGGAAGGGATAGTGGCATGGAAAGGGTATTGAGGATTCCTCAGCTAGACTTACTTCACTTTTCCGTCGTCGGTCGGAGCGTTTGGTCGTCTGCGCTTCGGTTAGAGCATATATTAACCTATGTTCTGTGCCACTACTGCCTTGTGATTCATCGAGATATAGAAGCTAAGTATATGTTTAGTATTTGCTGTGCAGTGGTGATTATTAGAGTAATAATTGTACTGTGATATACTGTATTATTGTAATGTGTATAAAAGATAACGGCTACGAGTTTCTAGCCCTTTCTTCTTGTAGTTTGAAGTACTGAAAGGGAGGTATCCAAGTATATAAATAGAAATATATTATAGAACAATTGTGGATACCTATTCCAGTGTTTTATTACCTAGCTTTCCCTTAATTTACTAAGATGTAGGTAGATAACTTAGATAATCGATATCCTGACTTTACAGGTTAGCTCTTGCTTGAGAATATAACCTCTATATATATTATACAAAGTAACATCAGAAGTGGGATCTTAAAGAGCAAGATTTAATACTTTCAATGATTTCAGAAGCCGCCTGGTAATCCTGCTCATCCCACACTCCGGACAGCGGGGTGCTGTCAGTGGCCAGACGAGCCACCGCAGCAGCTGCTGAACTGGGTTACGGAGCCATAGCTGTGCTGCCCGTGGCTGGGCAGAGCACCGCCCCATCTCACTGAAGAGGATCATCAAAGATCCTGCTGCTATTCATCACGTTAAATGGTTATATGCGGTAAGGCCTTTAAAAGGCTTTGTATTATGTATACACGTTGTGTGAAAATAGTGTACAGATAGTGTTTACCTACTTCATATGTACTAGACAAAACTGTAGCAAAATAGTTCGAGTTTTACATTTATTAGGACGTAGAATATGAGTTTTGGTTGTTCAAGGTCCGTCTGATGTAAACGTTTTACTCGGGTGCTGCTACAGAGGTATTCCTTGTTGGTAGTGAAACAAAATAACTGATTTTGATGATATTCATATCCATCTTTAAGCTTTCTATCCATTTCGTGTGTTTATATATTTAATGAGGTTAATATTTAAATAGTAGGGTCAATTTCTTAAGAATAAATAGATAAACTTGCTGAAGACTGACCTTTATTTAGCTTTCATTTGGTCTGGAAGTATCCTTTTGTCTAGACAAAGTAAAATAATCTTTACTAAATCTAATCTTTTCTTTATATTTTCATAATATTTTATTTGTGATAAATGTGGGTAGAGAAGTTTTATAATTTTTACATCTGATAGATTGTTGAGAGTGATCATTTCGACATTTCTGATATTTTACGCTATGTCAATACATAAGATGTATCGTAGGGTACTTGCATATTACTATATGCTATATGCCTAATCAATGTGAAATCCTGTAAGGCAATGCTTATACAAGCTGATAATATTGCACATTTTATATGCTGATAATTTTGCATAGTGTTGAAAATAATTTCTGATAAATAATAATATCATTCTTTATATTGTTTGATCTTGATGAATCATTTATTCGAAGATCAGTTTTTATAGCTTATTGCAATATTGAAGTAATATTTCAATTTGTATTTGTAATGGATTTAGTATTTTTATGGGTTACCTACTTATAACCTAGATAGGGCACGATAGGTTTGGTACTTTCTAGGAAATTTAACCTTGCATTTTGGTTATTTGAAAGAGAAGTAGTAGCAATGCAACGATGTGTAAAAATATGTCTAATTCTGTTATTTATTCTTTACACAGATAGATATAATTACAATTAATATGATTTACCAGGATCGATTAGGAGGATCGATAGTCTGATTGATTAGTCGAATCGAATAATAGGATCGATTAGTAGGATCGATAGTCTGATTGTTTAGTCGGATCGATTAGTTGGATCGATTAGTAGAATCGGTTGGTCGGATCGATTAGTCGGATCGGTTAGTTGGATTGATAAATCGGATTGGGTCATCCGATTGGGCCTTCCGATTGGGTCTTCCGACCGAATCTTCACATTGGATCGTTCGATTGAGTCTCAAACAATTTGTTGATAGTGGTTCTAAGGTTTTTGACACAACCATATAAATAAATTGAAGTAATTTCATAATATAAAAGTATAATAATAAAAAAATCTATTCATTAATGTATCAGGTTTATTGATTTTGATTTCAATTACATTACATTGATAGGATAGTTGTTATATTATTGAAACATCTAAAACAAATAGGACTGTATTTTATTCTTTAAAGAATTTCTGAATGTACCTACATAATTAAAGGTTGTACTTTATATTTTAAGTACTATTGCCTACCGTCCCTATATAATGTAAACCTTTATAATCTTCTTTGGATGAACTTTTTACAAAGGAGTAGTAAGACAATAAGTTTTATGTTGTCCATTTGGAACTATTTCAGTATGAATTTATGTATACGAGTATGCACATCTTTGTAAATAAACGGCATAAACTTACTTTTATTTACTTCGGCTATTTACATCGGCTTCGGCTTTTTGTTTTTATAAAGATGAATCTAAATACCCACGAATCGTCTAGTGTCTTGGGCAAATAGCTTGTATACATGAAGTAACATTGCGAATTAGTTCAAATATAACTTACTTTCACTTTAATTGGTCAATGATATCATATAATACCTTCTATAGGTATTTAAATTTTAGTAATGTACTGTCTTCGTTGTGTGTAGCAAATTATATCAGATTAGCCGAGCGGATTAGTGTGAGACTTGGTTTATGGATTTAAGATTGTTTTGATTGACTCTTTATGTGATAGAAACTAATCAGTTTATCACGAGTAAGGTGAAATGAATAACTGATAGTGTTAGACACATTGAGGTTTGTCATAAATAGGGTAATGCCCCTAATTATAATAGTTATTTCAATGAGTAGCCGCTGGTCGGTCAAAATACTTGCGTCAACTAGCTCACTAGGCAGCGAGTGAAGGGAGTTGGCATGATTAGGTATTTGGCATCTATTCATGATGATCTATGCAGCAGCTGTGAATAGCCGCTGGTCGGTCAAAATACTTGCGTCAACTAGCTCACTAGGCAGCGAGTGAAAGGAGTTGGCACGATTAGGTATTTGGCATCTAATATTCACGATTGTGATTTTAAGTCTGTATCTCTCTACCGGTGACTTGATGAACTATCTTATATACTCGCAGATTATAGATATATTATATTTCAAATAGTAATTAAATATTATCATGTTAACATGACTATCAATAAATCATTCAGCATATATTTTAGGATGATTTAATAAATTGGTTATTGACAGTAACATAATGACAACATAATGTTAACTTAGTGTGTGCCCCTGGCGAGTATGTACTTCGAGGACGAAGTACTGTCAGTGTGGCCGTGTCAGATTATAATAAATGATTTGTTATATATTTATCATGCTGTTTTATGTAAAAGTTAAATTATCTTTTGTAATGAGTAAATCTCTAATACATTATAATACTTAAGACTAGATAGTTCTCAAAGTATCTGGTAGAGGGTAGTGCTAAGCAAGGCTTTCTTCACCGGCACACAGTGGCGACGGATCGTTTCGATCTAGAGCTGTGATGCCGAGGAAGTGGGCAATGCTAAGGCACTGGGTCTATTCAAGACTAAATTCAGTTGACAAGTATGTATAATATCAATTATGTAGACGTTGCTTATGGCTTGCTAGGTATGTATTTCGGCGCACAGTGCCGACGGATCGCTTCGATCCAGAGCTGTGATGCCGAGATCTCCTACTGAGTACTCGTAAGTTAGTATCACTGTTGGGTTACCTGTGTATGTTACGTACTTGTGTATTGTTGTGTATCATAACATGATACTTAGTCGTCATTAATAAAGAAAGAGATAAAATATTGAAAGACTAAATAAAATACCTATTATATTATGTAAATAAGTAAGTACTTATATAACATTCTGTTTAAAATATGGTTTCAGAGTAATGTAAGACATAAGACATAAGATTTGTTTATTGCCATAAGTATTGTTGTTGTTGTTGTGTTTTAAGTATCACATATAATATCATGATGTATAAAATCTTATGTCGAATAATAGGTTTTGAAACATTACCTATGTACTTACCGCATCTTGTAATAGAAAAATCTCTCAATTTACCATGTATGGTTTATTGTTTCTTACACCGTAACAGCCTATAAAGTCTAGAATTATAAAGAAAATGTAACTGGCCTTGGTTACTTACCGGTAACATTTCAGAAAGCAAATGTGTAAAACAATATACTTACTTACCTAAACAATTGTATTATTGTCATAAATATTATGTTTTTATATATGACATTGATGTTGTGATATAGACCTACATAATGTTTTTGATGCTTCGAGGACGAAGCATGGTCAGTATGGCCGTGTCAGATTTGTAAATTATTATGATTAATACAACATCATGCCACTACATAAAAACAATTATAAATGTTGATGGAATTTTTAATCTTGATTCAGCTATATGTCAAGACTATGTTAACTAGTATATTTATTAATAACATATTAGTTTCTGGTACTGATTATGACTTTGATAGTTGCTGTACAACCGTTACAAGCGGAAGTAGTCTTATGACGTATAATCGACAGAGTATGTTGACTTATTTGTTATGAATTAGCTGTGGATAATAAATATGTTGTCATTACCATAAATCATGGTAAATAATATTGTATCTAAATGTTATAGTGGTTGTTTTATATTAAATGTCTATGATAATTAGTTTCTACCGGAAGTATGTTGGTAGGAAGGGATAGTGGCATGGAAAGGGTATTGAGGATTCCTCAGCTAGACTTACTTCACTTTTCCGTCGTCGGTCGGAGCGTTTGGTCGTCTGCGCTTCGGTTAGAGCATATATTAACCTATGTTCTGTGCCACTACTGCCTTGTGATTCATCGAGATATAGAAGCTAAGTATATGTTTAGTATTTGCTGTGCAGTGGTGATTATTAGAGTAATAATTGTACTGTGATATACTGTATTATTGTAATGTGTATAAAAGATAACGGCTACGAGTTTCTAGCCCTTTCTTCTTGTAGTTTGAAGTACTGAAAGGGAGGTATCCAAGTATATAAATAGAAATATATTATAGAACAATTGTGGATACCTATTCCAGTGTTTTATTACCTAGCTTTCCCTTAATTTACTAAGATGTAGGTAGATAACTTAGATAATCGATATCCTGACTTTACAGGTTAGCTCTTGCTTGAGAATATAACCTCTATATATATTATACAAAGTAACATCAGAAGTGGGATCTTAAAGAGCAAGATTTAATACTTTCAATGATTTCAGAAGCCGCCTGGTAATCCTGCTCATCCCACACTCCGGACAGCGGGGTGCTGTCAGTGGCCAGACGAGCCACCGCAGCAGCTGCTGAACTGGGTTACGGAGCCATAGCTGTGCTGCCCGTGGCTGGGCAGAGCACCGCCCCATCTCACTGAAGAGGATCATCAAAGATCCTGCTGCTATTCATCACGTTAAATGGTTATATGCGGTAAGGCCTTTAAAAGGCTTTGTATTATGTATACACGTTGTGTGAAAATAGTGTACAGATAGTGTTTACCTACTTCATATGTACTAGACAAAACTGTAGCAAAATAGTTCGAGTTTTACATTTATTAGGACGTAGAATATGAGTTTTGGTTGTTCAAGGTCCGTCTGATGTAAACGTTTTACTCGGGTGCTGCTACAGAGGTATTCCTTGTTGGTAGTGAAACAAAATAACTGATTTTGATGATATTCATATCCATCTTTAAGCTTTCTATCCATTTCGTGTGTTTATATATTTAATGAGGTTAATATTTAAATAGTAGGGTCAATTTCTTAAGAATAAATAGATAAACTTGCTGAAGACTGACCTTTATTTAGCTTTCATTTGGTCTGGAAGTATCCTTTTGTCTAGACAAAGTAAAGGGTGATTCCTGAGAGTCAAAATTTTACGTGTCTGGGGGAATAAACTACCCGTAACATAAAAATTCTACCCAAAGGTATTTTTTTCCTGTTAGTCTAGGGTTCAATCTACTTAATGCATGATAGACATCAGGTTATATTTAGCTGCAACTATCTAAAAAAAAATGTAAAAGCCCTGAAATTTGATTACCGTGGGCTGTCCCTTACACATTTTCGGAACAAAATATATTTTTTACACTAATTTATAAAAGGAATTTAATTAATTCCTGTGATCAAAGCTCTAAAGGGTGAACTGTTATATGATCAAAAAAATACGCGAAGGCTGTACTCAGCGTAGTTTTAGAAAAAATAACAAATTTAGGTTTGTCCCCGGACAAAAAGTGATTCCCATGGCGCGCGACATAACTACCCACATTTCACAAACCACAATACTTAGAAGCTTGTACGCACGCTATTGGCTAACTTCGATTGCGCTCTAAACATAGTGAAGAGAGGCTCCTCCACTCGTTGTTATAAACTGGATTTACGAAGGTGAGAAATTGATTACCGTGGTTTTGGTTCACTAGATCATTGATTACCTTTTCCATGTTTAAAAATATTTTTTTATCCATTACGGTTTTTCTACTAGGGTGTGCAGTTAGGAAAAGGGTATTGTTTATCATATATTTTATTAATTTTGGTCTATAATTATGGTATTTAAAAATATTGACAAAAAACTATACAATTTTGATTTCCATGATATTGATTCTCATGGCATTTTACCACGGTGATCAATTTTACCCTGAGTTTTCTTGCGCATTCTTTCACTTTTTACCCAACTACAGTGAAGCCGCAGGTATGGAAGTGATTTTGACAGTTTATATTTGTATATTTCATTATTTCAGATATTTTTTTTATATTGTATATATCAGATTTTTTTATATTGTACTATAATAGACAGCCGCTCTGGCTTATGCGGCACCATTATATCCCCACATTAAAAAGTCGCTCAGCGAGCTATGGAGAGGGCTATACTCGGGGTTTCTCTACGTGATCGAATCAGGAATGAGGAGATGAACCAAAGTCACTGACATATCTCCGCGGATCAGGAAGCTGAAGTGGTAATGGGCAGGCCACATAGCACGTAGAGCGAATGGCTGATGGGGTCGAAAAGTGTTCAAGTGGCTACTACAGGCAAGCAAACGCAGCGTAGAACGTCTACCCACAAGCGTGGCAGACGACCTTATTTAGGTCGCTGAAAGATGCTTGAAGCAGGTCGCTTTCAACACCGGTGTTATATAATATGGAGGTCTAAAGGGGAGGTTTATGTTCAGCAGTAGACGTCTTATGGCTGAGATGATGTATGATGAAAAAATAAAACGAAACTATGGGCTGTCTGCAACTTTCAGTCCAGATTAACCTAACTAATGATAAATGTACAATCTGATGACAGCTTCTGGAGTGAATCCTGTCAGTGACTGTGACTGAGAACTTAATCTCATATTCTAGGACTATATATTCAATATTTTTACATTGTTTAAGACTGCAATACGTTGATTTTATTTAGTTTACATGATTATTATATAGAGAGCCAATATAGACCTTTTTAATACTTTATGTTTGGTGTATATCTGTTTGGATCACCTTTTTTAATCATTTCTATTTTATATGATTAGTATGTAGAGGTCAATATTTAAATAATAATATAGAATTCAAACAAAATAGTTTTAATTTTGATTCCCATGCCACACTTTATTGATTCCCGTGGCACCAAAAATTTAAATTTAAATATCTTCTGAACAAAACAAGTTATAATGATGCCTATTTGATTGATGTGCTTATAATTATGGGAAATTTGATGTTTTACATGTAAAATGCAATAATACTTTGATTTAAAATCTGCCACGGAAATCACTTAAATACGCCCGATCTCAGGATTTACCCTAAAATAATCTTTACTAAATCTAATCTTTTCTTTATATTTTCATAATATTTTATTTGTGATAAATGTGGGTAGAGAAGTTTTATAATTTTTACATCTGATAGATTGTTGAGAGTGATCATTTCGACATTTCTGATATTTTACGCTATGTCAATACATAAGATGTATCGTAGGGTACTTGCATATTACTATATGCTATATGCCTAATCAATGTGAAATCCTGTAAGGCAATGCTTATACAAGCTGATAATATTGCACATTTTATATGCTGATAATTTTGCATAGTGTTGAAAATAATTTCTGATAAATAATAATATCATTCTTTATATTGTTTGATCTTGATGAATCATTTATTCGAAGATCAGTTTTTATAGCTTATTGCAATATTGAAGTAATATTTCAATTTGTATTTGTAATGGATTTAGTATTTTTATGGGTTACCTACTTATAACCTAGATAGGGCACGATAGGTTTGGTACTTTCTAGGAAATTTAACCTTGCATTTTGGTTATTTGAAAGAGAAGTAGTAGCAATGCAACGATGTGTAAAAATATGTCTAATTCTGTTATTTATTCTTTACACAGATAGATATAATTACAATTAATATGATTTACCAGGATCGATTAGGAGGATCGATAGTCTGATTGATTAGTCGAATCGAATAATAGGATCGATTAGTAGGATCGATAGTCTGATTGTTTAGTCGGATCGATTAGTTGGATCGATTAGTAGAATCGGTTGGTCGGATCGATTAGTCGGATCGGTTAGTTGGATTGATAAATCGGATTGGGTCATCCGATTGGGCCTTCCGATTGGGTCTTCCGACCGAATCTTCACATTGGATCGTTCGATTGAGTCTCAAACAATTTGTTGATAGTGGTTCTAAGGTTTTTGACACAACCATATAAATAAATTGAAGTAATTTCATAATATAAAAGTATAATAATAAAAAAATCTATTCATTAATGTATCAGGTTAATTGATTTTGATTTCAATTACATTACATTGATAGGATAGTTGTTATATTATTGAAACATCTAAAACAAATAGGACTGTATTTTATTCTTTAAAGAATTTCTGAATGTACCTACATAATTAAAGGTTGTACTTAATATTTTAAGTACTATTGCCTACCGTCCCTATATAATGTAAACCTTTATAATCTTCTTTGGATGAACTTTTTACAAAGGAGTAGTAAGACAATAAGTTTTATGTTGTCCATTTGGAACTATTTCAGTATGAATTTATGTATACGAGTATGCACATCTTTGTAAATAAACGGCATAAACTTACTTTTATTTACTTCGGCTATTTACATCGGCTTCGGCTTTTTGTTTTTATAAAGATGAATCTAAATACCCACGAATCGTCTAGTGTCTTGGGCAAATAGCTTGTATACATGAAGTAACATTGCGAATTAGTTCAAATATAACTTACTTTCACTTTAATTGGTCAATGATATCATATAATACCTTCTATAGGTATTTAAATTTTAGTAATGTACTGTCTTCGTTGTGTGTAGCAAATTATATCAGATTAGCCGAGCGGATTAGTGTGAGACTTGGTTTATGGATTTAAGATTGTTTTGATTGACTCTTTATGTGATAGAAACTAATCAGTTTATCACGAGTAAGGTGAAATGAATAACTGATAGTGTTAGACACATTGAGGTTTGTCATAAATAGGGTAATGCCCCTAATTATAATAGTTATTTCAATGAGTAGCCGCTGGTCGGTCAAAATACTTGCGTCAACTAGCTCACTAGGCAGCGAGTGAAGGGAGTTGGCATGATTAGGTATTTGGCATCTATTCATGATGATCTATGCAGCAGCTGTGAATAGCCGCTGGTCGGTCAAAATACTTGCGTCAACTAGCTCACTAGGCAGCGAGTGAAAGGAGTTGGCACGATTAGGTATTTGGCATCTAATATTCACGATTGTGATTTTAAGTCTGTATCTCTCTACCGGTGACTTGATGAACTATCTTATATACTCGCAGATTATAGATATATTATATTTCAAATAGTAATTAAATATTATCATGTTAACATGACTATCAATAAATCATTCAGCATATATTTTAGGATGATTTAATAAATTGGTTATTGACAGTAACATAATGACAACATAATGTTAACTTAGTGTGTGCCCCTGGCGAGTATGTACTTCGAGGACGAAGTACTGTCAGTGTGGCCGTGTCAGATTATAATAAATGATTTGTTATATATTTATCATGCTGTTTTATGTAAAAGTTAAATTATCTTTTGTAATGAGTAAATCTCTAATACATTATAATACTTAAGACTAGATAGTTCTCAAAGTATCTGGTAGAGGGTAGTGCTAAGCAAGGCTTTCTTCACCGGCACACAGTGGCGACGGATCGTTTCGATCTAGAGCTGTGATGCCGAGGAAGTGGGCAATGCTAAGGCACTGGGTCTATTCAAGACTAAATTCAGTTGACAAGTATGTATAATATCAATTATGTAGACGTTGCTTATGGCTTGCTAGGTATGTATTTCGGCGCACAGTGCCGACGGATCGCTTCGATCCAGAGCTGTGATGCCGAGATCTCCTACTGAGTACTCGTAAGTTAGTATCACTGTTGGGTTACCTGTGTATGTTACGTACTTGTGTATTGTTGTGTATCATAACATGATACTTAGTCGTCATTAATAAAGAAAGAGATAAAATATTGAAAGACTAAATAAAATACCTATTATATTATGTAAATAAGTAAGTACTTATATAACATTCTGTTTAAAATATGGTTTCAGAGTAATGTAAGACATAAGACATAAGATTTGTTTATTGCCATAAGTATTGTTGTTGTTGTTGTGTTTTAAGTATCACATATAATATCATGATGTATAAAATCTTATGTCGAATAATAGGTTTTGAAACATTACCTATGTACTTACCGCATCTTGTAATAGAAAAATCTCTCAATTTACCATGTATGGTTTATTGTTTCTTACACCGTAACAGCCTATAAAGTCTAGAATTATAAAGAAAATGTAACTGGCCTTGGTTACTTACCGGTAACATTTCAGAAAGCAAATGTGTAAAACAATATACTTACTTACCTAAACAATTGTATTATTGTCATAAATATTATGTTTTTATATATGACATTGATGTTGTGATATAGACCTACATAATGTTTTTGATGCTTCGAGGACGAAGCATGGTCAGTATGGCCGTGTCAGATTTGTAAATTATTATGATTAATACAACATCATGCCACTACATAAAAACAATTATAAATGTTGATGGAATTTTTAATCTTGATTCAGCTATATGTCAAGACTATGTTAACTAGTATATTTATTAATAACATATTAGTTTCTGGTACTGATTATGACTTTGATAGTTGCTGTACAACCGTTACAAGCGGAAGTAGTCTTATGACGTATAATCGACAGAGTATGTTGACTTATTTGTTATGAATTAGCTGTGGATAATAAATATGTTGTCATTACCATAAATCATGGTAAATAATATTGTATCTAAATGTTATAGTGGTTGTTTTATATTAAATGTCTATGATAATTAGTTTCTACCGGAAGTATGTTGGTAGGAAGGGATAGTGGCATGGAAAGGGTATTGAGGATTCCTCAGCTAGACTTACTTCACTTTTCCGTCGTCGGTCGGAGCGTTTGGTCGTCTGCGCTTCGGTTAGAGCATATATTAACCTATGTTCTGTGCCACTACTGCCTTGTGATTCATCGAGATATAGAAGCTAAGTATATGTTTAGTATTTGCTGTGCAGTGGTGATTATTAGAGTAATAATTGTACTGTGATATACTGTATTATTGTAATGTGTATAAAAGATAACGGCTACGAGTTTCTAGCCCTTTCTTCTTGTAGTTTGAAGTACTGAAAGGGAGGTATCCAAGTATATAAATAGAAATATATTATAGAACAATTGTGGATACCTATTCCAGTGTTTTATTACCTAGCTTTCCCTTAATTTACTAAGATGTAGGTAGATAACTTAGATAATCGATATCCTGACTTTACAGGTTAGCTCTTGCTTGAGAATATAACCTCTATATATATTATACAAAGTAACACGTTCAACTCCATGCCGTGGGCCGTCATCAGGGAGGCACTGAAGTACCATGATGTGCCTCCCTACCTGAGCCGGATTGTCGGGGCCTACCTCTCGGATAGGTGCATCACCTTTCCGGGCGACGATGGACGGACGCTGCGGAGAGAGATGTCGTGCGGTGTTCCACAGGGCTCGGTCTTAGGACCGCTCCTGTGGAACATCGGATACGACTGGGTGCTGCGTGGGGATCTTCCCCCGGGGGCCAGCGTGACGTGTTACGCGGACGACACGCTCGTCGTGGCCCCGGGGGGGACATTCCAGGAGGCTGCCCGCCTTGCCACCGCGGCGGTGGGGGAGGTGGTGGCACGGATAGGGAGGTTGGGACTCCGGGTGGCCCTCAACAAAACCGAGGCCCTGTGTTTTCACGGGCCTCAGAGGGCCCCGAGTAGGGGTTCCACTATCCCTATCGGGGAGGTCTGCATCGGGGTCGAGCCCTCGATGAGATATCTTGGACTCGTCCTCGACGGGCGGTGGAACTTCCGGGAGCACTTTGCCCGGTTGGCTCCCCGCCTGATGGGTGCAGCGGCTGCTCTCAAGCGGCTGCTGCCGAACCTAGGCGGACCTCGGACCAGCTGCCGTCGCCTGTACGTGGGAGTCGTGCGGTCCATGGCTCTGTATGGAGCCCCCGTATGGGTGGATGCCCTGACGGAGCAAACCATCGCCCATCTGAGACGTCCTCAGAGGGTGATGGCCGTCGGGGTAATACGGGGTTACCGCACGGTCTCCTACGAGGCGGCGTGCCTCTTGGCAGGATCTCCCCCCTGGGACCTGGAGGCGGAGCTGTATGCGGCGCGCTACGAGTGGCGCGCCGCGCTTCGCCTCCGCGGGCTCACCGCGTCTCCCAGGGAGGTAGAGAGGTGGAAGGAGGAAGCCAAGGAGGCACTGCTCGAGAGGTGGAGTACGCGTCTGGCCCACCCTCGAGCAGGCAGCTGGACAGTGGTGGCAGTCCGTTCACTACTCCAGCAGTGGACGGACAGAGAGCACGGGTCCTTGACCTTCCGGCTCGTGCAGGTGCTTTCCGGGCACGGATGCTTCGGAAAGTACCTGCACCACGTAGCCAGCAGGGAACCGACCCCTGCTTGCCACCACTGTGGTAGCGACGTGGATACGGCGCAGCATACACTGGAGGAGTGCCCAGCTTGGGTCAGTGAGCGCCGTACCCTCGTCGCTGTTATGGGGGGCGAACTCTCGCTAGCAACCATGGTAAGAGCCATGGTTGCGAGCGAGGAGTCGTGGCAGGCCGCGGTTTCGTTCTGCGAGAGTGTCATCTCGCAGAAGGAGATCGCGGAACGCGAACGGGAGGTCACCACCGACCTCCCGATGCGTGCCCGGAGAAGGGGGCGTCGGAGGCGTATCTTCCACGCCCTTCTCCAGCCCCCATAACCTGGGTCTAGGCGGCGAGTACGGGGGTATTCGTCGCCGCAAGAATAGACCCACGAGGTGGCGCGCGCGGTGTTTCCGCGCGCCCCTTGAGAGGGTGGGGTGAAACTCCTCTTCACCCCACCGCGGAGGGGTCCTCCTGTCAGTGAGGACCAAACGCCGTCGGGGCTGCGGATGAGTGCTTCGGCGTACCCGTTGCCCCGGCATTATGGCGTCCCGCAGGAACACCCCCAGGTTTTTTAGTGGGTATCCCCGCCGCTCCCATCTTTGGCGGGGGAGTCCCACATACCGCCCCACGCCCCCCGGCGTGGGGTGATGATGCGTAACGCATTTTTCCTGGGTCAAAAAAAAAAAAAAAAAAAGGTTCGGAAGCAGCCGCTTGAGAGCGGCCGCCGCACCCATCAGGCGGGGAGCCAACCGGGCAAAGTGCTCCCGGAAGTTCCACCGCCCGTCGAGGACGAGTCCAAGATATTTCATCGAGGGCTCGACCCCGATGCAGACCTCCCCGATAGGGATAGTGGAACCCCTACTCGGGGCCCTCCGAGGCCCGTGAAAACACAGGGCCTCGGTTTTGTTGAGGGCCACCCGGAGTCCCAATCTCCCTATCCGTGCCACCACCTCCCCCACCGCCACGGTGGCAAGGCGGACAGCCTCCTGGAATGTCCCCCCCGGGGCCATGACGAGCGTGTCGTCCGCGTAACACGTCACGCTGGCCCCCGGGGGAAGATCCCCGCGCAGCACCCAGTCGTATCCGATGTTCCACAGGAGCGGTCCTAAGACCGAGCCCTGTGGAACACCGCACGACATCTCTCTCCGCAGCGTCCGTCCATCGTCGCCCGGATAGGTGATGCACCTATCCGAGAGGTAGGCCCCGACAATCCGGCTCAGGTAGGGAGGCACATCATGGTACTTCAGTGCCTCCCTGATGACGGCCCACGGCATGGAGTTGAACGCGTTGGCGATGTCTAGGGACACCGCCAACAGAACACCGCCGCGGGCGACCACCATGTCCGAGTGGGCCTTGACGCGCTTGATCGCGTCAATCGTCGACCGGCCCACCCGGAAGCGGCGGGTAACACAGGGAGGGGGGCTTAACATAAAAAAGACTTGGTAGGTGTTCTTTTGCTTCACACCCTGTCCAGCGGTCGGCGAGTGAACATCTCTCTGAAGATGCCTCGTGTAGAGGCGAAACACGTGTCAGCGTTGTAGTCTATTTTTGCGTAGCGTCCGGCAGCGGTTTGTCATCGTTGTCGTCGTCGTTTCGTATCCTTTATTCTAGCTAAGTTTCGCGTAACCACTTAACTAACACTAACAAATAGTTATAACCCTTAATGCATGCATATGCGGGAGGGCGGGTGGTGCACTCGGTGGTGGAATTAATACTAATTACTATTTTGGTAACGTTTGAATTCCTCGCCTTCTCTTAAAAACTTAGTTAGACTCAGAAATTTAGAGCGGAATTAACACTAAATATTAAATAATAGCTGGTAATTGTTTTTACCTTTATCATTCAAATTGTGTTTTATCTTTGTAGCGCTATAATATAATCATAACATTGATTATTTGTTGCAGGAAACCAACATTTGTGTATATCAAGAGATCAATCAATATGGAAGACAAACAAATTACAACAAATGAGAAGGACTTTGGTGATATAGAAATAAAGCAAGAGCATGATATATGTATGCAAGATAGAGTTGAATCTGACTCTGAACTAGTAAATATACGTGAAGATATAATACTCAAAACAGAATATGAGGAATTATATCGAGACCATATCATAAAGGATGAAATAGTTATTGGACCAGAGGTAATACAACAAACTTGTACGAACACTGATTCTGTTTCAACAGATGCGGCAGATTGTGATGACAACTATGATTGTTGTACTGTAAGCCTGAGAAAACGCAAACAAAATATTGCAAAAGCTAAAAATTATAAACAGTACACATGTGATATATGTAAGAAAGTTTTTGTCTACAAGTGTACCTTACAAAATCATATTAAGAGTCATGACCCTGATTCTATTAAAATATTATCTTGTAAGCTTTGTGAAAAGGTATTTTCAACAAAAGCAAGTTTAAAAATTCACGTTGATAGGTTCTGTCCTGCGTACAAAAAACCAGTTTCATGCAAGTTATGTAATAAGGTTATATATTCACAAGACTATCTAAACGGACACATGAAATATCACTGTTCCATGAACAAAAACAACTTAAAACCAGTATCATGTGAGTTTTGTAATAAGGTTATAGCTTCACAAACAGGTCTAAACAGACACATTAAATATCACTGTTCTATGAACAGAAACAAATCAAAACCAGTATCATGTGAGCTTTGTAATAAGGTTATATCTTCACAAGTTAATCTAAGCAGACACATGAAATATCACTGTTCTTTAAACAAAAACAACTCAAAACCAGTATCGTAAATTTGTCACAAGATAATATCATTGTTGTGATACACAAATTTGTGTATCTAGGATCGCAAATCAGTGATGATGGTGACTGCGAGCAAGAAGTGGTCAGGAGGTCACAAATGGTTAAGTCAGCGGTGAAAAGACTCGAAAGGATCTGGCAGAATAGAAGCATTAGTCGGAACACGAAGAAGAAGCTAATGCAGGCCCTTATCTGCTCGATCTTCCTGTATGCGTCGGAAACCCGGACTTTAAAGTCTCGAATACGATCGAGGATTGACGCGTTCAAAATGTGGTGCAGGCGCAGAATGTAGAGAATATCCTGGACGGAACGTCGCACAAACGAGTCAATCCTCAGAGAACTGAATATTAAAACCAGGCGTTCAACAATCTGCATGCAGAGAGTCCTCAAATTGTTCGGACACACCGTCAGACGCGAGCCAGACAGTCTGGAGAGACTTATCATTACTGGCAGTGTCGAAGGGAAGAGAGGTAGAGGGCGCTCACCCACGCGATGGACGCATGTAACCCAGGATGCTACGGGAGCCACCCTACGAGCGACAATCCAAATGGCGCAGGACCGGCATCGATGGAAGGAAGTGGTGTCAAAGCTGATGAGACACCATGACCACGTCCCTCAGTCGTGAGGCTCCGACCAAGAAGAAGAATATCATTGTACCGTGAATATGAACAAACAATAAAATGCAAGTGGAGTGCAATGTCAGCAGCGCCGGATCTAAGAGCGAGCAAGCCGAGCCCGCGCGCGCCCGGACTATTCGGAGGGCGGACAATACAGGACACGGCAAATACAAACGTGGCAGGCGAACATACGGCAGCCATTCTACCACTAACGCAACATTGAAAACTGACACCTACAGTACATGTGTGCCGCAATCACAATACCAATATTTCATATACTCTTCCATTGTAACATTTTACTTTCATACTAAAATAATTAAGTACCTAATATTATCATTAGTTCGTATGACAACCCTACTCTTCCTTGCATATTATATTCATTCAAAAGGTTGCCTGGAAGAGATCGCTTTGAGCCGCCCATTGTAGACCAAACTTATTCTCTAATTTTAAGTTCATCATATGTAATTAGTTTGTGTTTATTTTTATTACAGTGTTTTGTAAATATGTTGTCCACAATAAAGAGTACTTCTATTCTAATTTTTCAGAACATTTCCACGGAATTTTTTATTTTATTTTTTTATTTAGTGTATGCTGTCCCAATGCTAGGCACAGACCGCCCCAAGTCTCTCCACGTGTCTCTATGCTGCGCGACCTCATTCAGATTCAATATTAAACTGATATTGATTTTTCTAGAAATAAAATTTAAAAAGATTTCAAGTCACATATAACATGTTGTTGTATATGATGATAGTTGCTTGATCCTACGAGGTTGGTTCAAAAATAACTTTGTATAAATTACTTAATATAATAAAAACTACATTTAACTAAAACAAATCAAAACCTGTGTCTTATATAGTAGAGACTCATTCGTCATCATTTTCTGTTATGAGATGCTACGAAGTGCGCGCGGGTTCACCAGTACATTATAATATTATGTTCGGATGATCTGCATACATAGTAAATTGTTTGTTGCAGGCAATCAATAACTTGTGTTCTACTTACATAGTAGAGAAACCAATGACAACAAATCAAAAGGACTTTGATGATATAGAAATAAAGCAAGAGCATGATATATGTATGCAAGATAGAGTTGAATCTGACTCTGAACTAGTAAATACACGTGAAGATATAATACTCAAAACAGAATATGAGGAATTATATCAAGACCATATCATAAAGGATGAAATAGTTATTGGACCAGAGGTAATACAACAAACTTGTACGAACACTGATTCTGTTTCAACAGATGCGGCAGATTGTGATGACAACTATTATCATTGTACTGTAAGGCTTGAAAGGCTCAAACAAGATGTTATTGCAAAGGCTATAAATAATAAACGGTACACATGTGATATATGTAAGAGAGATTTCGTCAACAAGTATACTTTACGAAAACATAATATCAAGAGACATGACACTGATTCAATTAAAATATTATCTTGTAAGCTTTGTAAAAAGGTATTTTCAACACAAGGAAGATTCAAAAATCACATTGATAGGTACTGTCCTACGTACAAAAAAACAGTATCATGTAAGCTTTGTAATAAGGTTGTATCTTCACAAACAACCCTAAACAGACACATTAAATATCACTGTTCTATTAACAAAAACATATCAAAACCAGTATCATGTGAGCTTTGTAATAAGGTTGTATCTTCACCACAATACTTAAATGAACACATGAAATATCACTGTTCTATGAACAAAAACAAATCAAAACCAGTATCATGTGAGCTTTGTAATAAAGTTATATCTTTACCAAGTGACTTAAATAAACACATGAAATATCACTGTTCTATGAACAAAAACAAAATCAATATGTAAGTTTGTAATAAGGTTTTATCTTCACGAAAAATCCTAAACACACACATACACTATTATTGTTCCATGAACAAAGACAAAACAAAACTAAAACAAAACTAAAACCAAAGCCAGTGTCATGTGGGTTTAGCAATAAGGTTATACAGGGTGTTTGGTAGAGGGTTAGACTAACATAAATGGGGGTTCGGGGCAAAAACTTGTTATCTTATCCCTCATTACAATGACATACTTAGTTGGTAATAATCGTATCAGCTTGTGAAATAATATGAGATGAAAAAGAAAATAAAAAACGAATGAAAATGGTTTATTTGAAATCATGTTCAAAAACAGCTCCTCTATGACGTATGCACGCCCGCCATCTACGGTGAATTTGTTTTGTAGTTCATGTTAGGATTGTTCTGAGTTGTTTGTAGCGTGATCTTTTTAAAAACGCGTCGTCAATTCTCGTAATTAATTCTTCTTTTGTGTGGATCTACACCTCGTACACTAATTCTTTAGCATGTCTCCAGACGTAAAAATCAAGGGGTGTTAGATCTGGGGAACGTGCGGGCCATTCGAGCGGGCCACGTCTTCTTATCCAAGAATTTGGAAACACACTATCTAAGTGCTCGCGTACAATATTTCGGTAGAGAGCCGGGCAGCCGTCATTTTGAAAAATTATTTGTTTTAAGAAATGGATTTAAAAAACTTATGGGGCTTAATATTTAGGATTTGGGCAGAAAACGAAAAAATCACAAAAAAAATTAAAAAAGGAGGGGTCTGGGATTTTTTTTGGCCAAGTTGTATTTGCCTTTTGGGGCCCCGAACCCCCCATTTAAGTTTGTCCAACCCTCTACCAAACACCCTGTATGTACACGTAGCGGTCTACACAAGCACGTGACGTATCACTGTTCCGTGAACAAAACAAAGCAACACCAGTATAATGTACGTATTGTAATAGGGTATTATTCAAGTTTATAAAAGGACAGATAAAAAAATGTTAAAACTTTGAAGCAAATTTAAAAATTATTTTGTAAACTTATGAACTTAAAGCTAACATAATTGGACTTCTTATTGCCTAAGCTATGTCGATTGTATGTATTTAGATGTTTTCTTACATGGAGTGTAATACCCTATTAGGTTATATCTTCACGAAATAAAACGAACAGCTACATGAACAATAATTATGATTCCACGAACAAAAGCACGAAAAAAATCACAAGAATGGCGAACAAACAGTGCCCAGAACCAAAAAAAAATCATGCGTATCGGAAAATATGATCCGAACAAAAATCGTCCTATCAAAGTATTTTTTAAAACCCAGGGCACTGTTATTAATCTTTTACGTAACAGAAACAACATAAGTTTGACAAATGTTAAAATATATTCTGATCAAACGCCTCAACGACAGTCTTATATTAAAACTCTGCAGAATGAAATGTTACGTCGGTGTGATGATGGAGAGAAAGACCTTATCATACGTTACAGAAAAGGCGTACCTGAGATTATAAAGTTGTGAAATGTTACACAAATAACCGAAACATTTAACAAATGCAATCCTCATGAGTTTCTTGCTCGTTCTTCTCATAGAGGTGCCTTGCGAACGAGCAGTAGAGTGTTAAAATAGAAAAATGTAAAATTGACTTGCAAAAGTGCTCCGATGTAGCCTATTTGAATAAATGAATTTTGAGTTTGAGTTTGAAAATAAGAATATTAACACCCCTTACTAAATACCTTCAAAATTTACTTCAATTTTCGTATATAAAAAATATTACATATGTACATATTATGTATTATACAAAAAGGCAGAATAAAGGAACTAAAGAATATAAAAACACAAATAACAGAAATATTTACAAATAATAGAAATACACCAACAACCTTCAAAACTTGCTTTAATATTGATATATAAAAATATTACATACATATTATGTATTATATAAAAAGGCAGAAGAAAGAAACTAAAGAATATATGAAAACACAAATAATAGAAATACACCAACCTTCAAAACTTACTTCAGTATTCATATAAAAATACTATATATACATATATATATGTAGACAGATTAGATAGGGTAACATTGTAATTACGCCATTTCCTTTAATTTTATCGGTGGGCAGAGTTGAAAATGGCGACTCTGGCGTAACACTTATAACGGGCGCTGATTCGTCAATATAAAACTGCTTCGCTTCGTGGCGGCCTGTGATTAGCCGATAGTCGGGGGACGCGTATTGTTGGCCAATGAGCGTGGAGCAAGTGTTGTGGAAATGATCCGATGGTGGCGCTAGTAAGCGAGTTTACTTGGTACGGATCTCGGTGCGGGAGCTCACTTTTGGCTTGGGAACCGGAGAAGCGACTTGGGACTCGGACAACTGGGAATATTAGCGTCCATTACGAGTGGAACGCCGAGTCCACCGAATAACTCTAAAGCTAAGTATAAGTAGCTAGGTATCATTATAATTGTATGTGTAAGCCAAATAAAAGTGAGCATGTGATCAATGTTTTATTATCCTCGGCCGTTATATCCACACCATCTGATGATGAGGGGCTTTAGAAAGCGACCATATATATAGGCAGGCGGGGCTCCCTATTCTACAAATATAATACACTAAAACTATTATATATACACAGGGCCGGTTTTAGCATTACCAGCGCCCTGGGCGAGATTTCTACGGCGCCCCCTAAAAAGCAATTCAAACCCATACTAAAAACGAAAAAGGAAAAAAATTCCAGGATTTTTTCTGGGCCGAATCCGATGGGCAAAATCATGGGCGTATCTAGAAAAAAATATACCTTTCCAGCTAGCTGCGAGCTCCGAGAAAATTTTGAATTTTTCAGCACGAAGCACGAGCTGCGTTTAGCTTGCTCTGAGTGGCAAAGAAACTAAATACGTATTCTTATTTATAAAAGCGCGAGCAGTTCGCTGCGAACGCCGCGAAAATTTAGATTTTTTTAACACGAATGATGTGCGTTAAGCTTGCTTCGAGTGGCAAAGAACTAAATGTCCTTATTCATAGAAGCGGGAGTAACTCGCTGCGAGCGCCGAGAAAATTTCGAATTTTTCAGCACGAATGTTGTGCGTTTAGCTTGCTCCGAGCGGCAAAGAAACTAAATAAGAATTCTTATTTATAAAAGCGCGAGCAGCTCGCTGCGAGCGCCGAGAAAATTTAGATTTTTTTCAGCACAAATGATGTGCGTTTAGATTGCTTCGAGTGGCAAAGAATCTAAATGTCCTTATTTATAAAAGCGCGAGTAACTCGCTGCGAGCGCCGAGAAAATTTTGAATTTTTCAGCACGAGTGATGTGCGTTAAGCTTGCTTCGAGTGGCAAAGAATCTAAATGTCCTTATTTATAAAATCGCGAGTAACTCGCTGCGAGCGCCGAGAAAATTTTGAATTTTTCAGCACGAATGTTGTGCGTTTAGCTTGCTCCGAGCGGCAAAGAAACTAAATAAGAATTCTTATTTATAAAAGCGCGAGCAGCTCGCTGCGAGCGCCGAGAAAATTTAGATTTTTTTCAGCACAAATGATGTGCGTTTAGCTTGCTTCGAGTGGCAAAGAATCTAAACGTCCTTATTTATAAAAGCGCGAGTAACTCGCTGCGAGCGCCGAGAAAATTTTGAATTTTTCAGCACGAATGTTGTGCGTTTAGCTTGCTCCGAGCGGCAAAGAAACTAAATAAGAATTCTTATTTATAAAAGCGCGAGCAGCTCGCTGCGAGCGCCGAGAAAATTTAGATTTTTTTCAGCACAAATGATGTGCGTTTAGCTTGCTTCGAGTGGCAAAGAATCTAAATGTCCTTATTTATAAAAGCGCGAGTAACTCGCTGCGAGCGCCGAGAAAATTTTGAATTTTTCAGCACGAGTGATGTGCGTTAAGCTTGCTTCGAGTGGCAAAGAATCTAAATGTCCTTATTTATAAAATCGCGAGTAACTCGCTGCGAGCGCCGAGAAAATTTTGAATTTTTCAGCACGAATGTTGTGCGTTTAGCTTGCTCCGAGCGGCAAAGAAACTAAATAAGAATTCTTATTTATAAAAGCGCGAGCAGCTCGCTGCGAGCGCCGAGAAAATTTAGATTTTTTTCAGCACGAATGATGTGCGTTTAGCTTGCTTTGAGTGGCAAAGAATCTAAATGTCCTTATTTATAAAAGTGCGAGTAACTCGCTGCGAGCGCCGCGAAAATTTTGAATTTTTCAGCACGAATGATGTGCGTTAAGCTTGCTTCGAGTCGCAAAGAAAGTAAATGTTCTTATAAAAGCGCGAGTAGCTCGCTACGAGCACCGAGAAATATTGAATTTTTCAGAACGAATGGGGCGCCACGGGCGCCCCATTATAGAGCCTGTGGCGCCCCTTTTATCCGGCGCCCTGGGCGGTCGCCCAACCGCGCCCTACCCTAACGCCGGCACTGTATACAATTAATACAAGAATTAAACCAAAATATCCACTCAATTGATACAAAATTATATTTAAATGAAAATTTTCCAAAAAGCCCGCGCTTGCAATTCGACTATTGGCGCCCTTTTTCGATTTATAAAATATTATTAATAAAATTGACAGCAATAACGAGGCGTGATATAACATTTGTGTGTATAAGATCTCAGTTTTAATCTGTGGATTTAGTAATTTGTAACTTGTTGAAGTTTAATCTGTGGTAAAAAAAATAAAACGAAGAAAAATAAATGTGCGTCATACAAATTCGCAAGAAATTTATTATATTAAAATTATAATATTACGTACCTAATGTAGGGATTTATTAGCAATATACTAATTTCTTGAAGAGACAGACTTTTTAAGTGAAGGAAGTACGAATGAAGAGTGTATAATAATTGGTAAGTCATCATCACATATTTGGCATGTAGAGAAGAAAATAATGCTAACACCGCAGCACAGTTTATTGCGAGCTGTTGGGGAGTGACTCCACGGCCTGATTGATTGTGGGTGAGGAGTATTCATCTCCAGTTTTGTTGTTCCGGCTGGCTGGAGAGAACGCTGACGAGGAATAATCTCCCGCCTCTGTGCTTGACCGGCCAGAGTGGCGCGAAAGCCGACAGTCAACAAAACTCTTTGCTTAATATCACTATCATTAGGAACCTACTTGCAATGGCGTAACTACACTATATGAGGCCCGTGGAAAATTATTTGGAAGGGCCCTTCCTACCAGTAAAAATTGTCACGTTATAATAAAAAAAAATAAAAAAAAAAGAGGGAGGAGGTCCTGCATCAAAAAAAAGGGGAGATATCAAAGACGTTGGGTTTAAGATTTCCTACAATTTTGAATACCTAAGATAAGCATTTTCATATTACATATTAGAAATAAATCTAAATAAATATTTCACACAGCACCACCTAACCCCAAGCTAAGTAACTTAATGCTTGTGTTATGGTGGTTAGCATAACAGATATGATCTCACTCTTTTAGTCAACCATAATTCCGTGCAAAGGTTGGTTGCCTGGAAGAGATCGCTTACAGCGATAAGGCCGCCAATTGTGGACCAAATGTAACGTAGCACTAGTTAGTTATAAGTAAATGTATTTTATTCTATTGGTCTCAATAAAGTGTATTCTATTCTATTCTATTCTATGATACTTATATACTTGTCTTTTATAAATACATATTTTATGGAACTAGGCGTTACTTTGCGGAAATCCATCACAACAATTATTAGTTATTATTTAATATTTAGTGTTAATTCCGCTCTAAATTCCCTGTCCAGCGGTCGGCGAGTGAACATCTCTCTGAAGATGCCTCGTGTAGAGGCGAAACACATGTCAGTGTTGTAGTCTATTTTTGCGTAGCGTTCGGCAGCGGTTTGTCATCGTTGTCGTCGTCGTTTCGTATCCTTTGTTCTAGCTAAGTTTCGCGTAACCACATAACTAACACTAACAAATAGTTGTAACGCTTAATGCATGCATATGTGGGAGGCCGGGTGGTGCACTCGGTGGTGGAATTAATACTAATTACTATTTTGGTAACGTTTGAATTCCTCGCCATCTCTTAAAAACTTAGTTAGACTCAGAAATTTAGAGCGGAATTAACACTAAATATTAAATAATAACTAATAAATACATATTTATATATAATAGATACAGAAAGCCACCCAGACTAGAAACAAATATCTGTGGATCACACAAAGATTTGTCCCATAGTCCCATGTGGGAATACAACCCGCAACCTTCTGTGTTGCAGGCGGGTATTAGCCCACCGTGTCACAGAGGTTGTCATTGGTATAGCTCTAACTGTTTTAGAGGTGTACATCACAATAGCTTGCATATGGAAGATTTTTTCCGATTCATTTGACATTAATCGTTATATTTTGGATAAAAGCAAATTTATCTTGATAAATTATAACTTTAATATGTTATTCTGATGTGTAACTGATATTTTTACAGTGTCATCTAAATCCATTCAGTATATTTTGCTTAAAAGAATACAAACACACAACCAGACACCTACACTTACAAACTTACACATTTATAATATTAGTAGGATGTAACTGTGTCAAATAAAAAGATGATTTAAGTTGTTACATTACAACACTCACATTAAGTTAATAAGACCTGTAATGATAGTGTTATGTTCTTAGTATATGACATAAATTAAGAAGTTGAAACTTTTTATTTTTACAAAGAAGTAATAAAATGAGCAAGACACTTTCCTGATGGTAAGAGATTACGCTGCCCATAATTAGTACAGTCCTACCCAGTATTTTACAAAGGTAAAATTCTGAGTTCACTGAGCCAACACTTCTAAATTATTGAGAGTCATAAGATGTTAACACTCTTCAGCGCAGTAATTTCACTAGCAACGAGCGTCTTGCTCGTCTTCTACTTTATCACATAAAAAAAAATAGATTCAGATTCATTTATTTACCATAACTATAACAATTTGTTGTTACAATGGCATGTCATAAAATACAGTTCATAATCACAAATTATAATAACTAGAATTTGCACTTTCGAGGTTATAAGAAGATAAAATTAATAGATCATAATATAAATGTCACTTGCAATTATTTTAAATAAATTTTTAACATATTAATAATATTAAATTTTAATTATATCAAAATATCATAAATTATCCAAAATCTAGAATGTCAATAATATGAATAAACAAGCAATACACACAACATACAAAAACATTAATACAAGTCATATTATTATTATTATGTCAAAAGTAAGTCAAAATTTAATTTAAATACATAATAGTAATTATTGTATCATGTCCATATACAAAAATGATGATTCAGTAATACGCATTGCCATGAATTCATTTAGTGTGTAGAATGGGTTTAATTCAAAAAAGGGTTTAATTTGGCGCTTAAACTGTATGGTACTTAGTTTTGTGATGCTAACAGGTAGTTTGTTATACATCATTATTTTGTTATAAATCCCTTGTTTTTTTACTTTTGCTAGTCGTACCCTTGGTTGAGACAACTTTTCCTTATTTCTTAAGTTATATTTATGTCTATCGATATTCTTTATCATATTGACTTTATTATTATGAAGCTCTATAAGGCAATTATATATGTAGAGTGATATCACTGTTAGCACTTTATTTTCTACAAAATAATTTCTAGCAGACGCTCGTCTTTGCAATCCACAAATGATTCTGATAGCTCTCTTCTGGCATTTGAGTACATTGTTTACATCTGAAGCGTTTCCCCACACTGTGATTGCATAGTTTATCAATGAATGTATGTATGCGTAATAAACGGATATCAGAGCTTGTCTGTCAATTAAAGGCTTCAGTTTATATAGGGCATAATTTGCACTTGATAATTTCTTACATAATTTTTGTATGTGGGCTGAATGAGTTATTGTATAATCGACTGTGTACCCTAGGAATACATGTTCTTCAACTGCCACATTTCGTGTCACTGATTTATTTACAAAATATTGCATAACGATGCTCTTTTTTGCATTTAATATGATCCCGTTTGCTTCGAACCATTTTTTGAGGATATTTAGTGCTTCTTGTTTTTTATTTTCTATTTCCAAGTCAGAATTTGCTCTAATACCTAAGTGCGTGTCATCAGCAAAAAGACTTACACGAGTCCATTCTGGTAAGCAGTTTACGAGATCATTGATATATATTAAGAACAACACTGGACCCAAGATCGAACCTTGTGGTACGCCAATATCTGAATTTCCTGACTCCGAGTTATTTCCATTAACTGTAACAATTTGAGTTCGTGTTTGGAGATATGAACGCATCATTTTAATTTCGTTTCCCGAAAATCCGTAGTATTCTAATTTCATTACTAATAGATCGTGTCGAAGGCAGTCAAAAGCCTTGGACAAGTCGCAAAATATGCTTGCACATTTCTGCGACTCGTCCAGTGATTCCAATATAAAGTATATCACTTTTCTTATAGCCATTTCCGTTGATCTCCCTTGTCGAAATCCAAATTGGGCATTAGTGAACAAATTATTTATTTCAAAATATTTAACTATTTTATTTTTAATGATAGTTTCTAGAATCTTGGAAATGGTCGGTAATATACAAATAGGTCTGTAATTGGTGAGTTCACTCATTTCACCTTTCTTATGCAACGGCACTACCCTACCTACTTTTAAGTCCTCAGGGAATACACCTTCATCAATGCAACTATTTATTACCTGAAATAGTAATCCCAATAACTTATTATTGTGTAAAAGTATTTTCCTTATTGTTTTAGTACTCATTTCGTAAATATCTACAGTTGATTTTGATTTCATATGCAAAATTATATTTCGAAATTCTTTAAAAGTTATTGGTTCAAATTGTATACATGTCTGAGGTTTATTCATTTTGTTTAGATAGTGTTGGCTTTTCACGGAGTCATGTTTAGTACCAGCAGTTAATGAGTGGGCAATATTGATAAAGAAGTCATTAAACAAATTTGCAATTTTCTTGGGCTCTGTTATCGTATTTTCGTTTTTGTCTCTTATATATGATATTGCTGATGTGTCCTTGTTTGATTTTCCATGTTTAGTTTGTTCACCTACTATCTTCCATGTTTCCTTTATTTTATTTCCCGAAGAACGAATTCTATGTGAATATTGCAGTCTTTTAGCTGTCAGCATTACTTTTTTTAAAACTTTCCTATATTTTCTTATTTTATTTCTTCTTTGTTTGTTTGGATCACAGTTTTGTAATAGTTCTAGTTTCTCAAGATTGTTTTTCGAAACCTGTATACCTGTTGTTGTCCATTTGTTACTATTTGATTGAAATACGAGTACAGTGCCCTCCTACCGAAGCACAGCAATGTTTGCACATCCCTGGTCAGGCGGTAGAATAACTGGCACTGTTGGGGCACCACCTAGCTACATTGCTAGCTGTATTGTTAGATCAATCACACTTTACCTTAATCATTCAAATTATGTGTTTTATCTTTGTAGTCCTTTAATTTAATCATAATACATATTTATTATTTGTTGCAGGAAACCAACATTTGTGTATATCAAGAGATCAATCAATATGGAAGACAAACAAATTACAACAAATGAAAAGGACTTTGATGATATAGAAATAAAGCAAGAGCATGATATATGTATGCAAGATAGAGTTGAATCTGACTCTGAACTAGTAAATATAAGTGAAGATATAATACTAAAAATAGAATATGAGGAATTCTATCAAGACCATATCATAAAGGATGAAATAGTTAATGGAACAGAGGTAATACAACAAACTTGTACGAACACTGATTCTGTTTCAACAGATGCGGCAGATTGTGATGACAACTATTATCATTGTACTGTAAGGCTTGAAAGGCTCAAACAAGATGTTATTGCAAAGGCTATAAATAATAAACGGTACACATGTGATATATGTAAGAGAGATTTCGTCCACAAGTATACTTTACGAAAACATATCAAGAGACATGACACTGATTCAATAAAAAAAATATCTTGTAAGCTTTGTAAAAAGGTATTTTCAACACAAGCAGGATTAAAAAATCATGTGAATAAGTACTGTCCTGCACTCAAAAAACCAGTATCATGCAAGCTTTGTAATAAGGTTATATCTTCACCAAGTTACTTAAATGAACACATGAAATATTACTGTTCTATGAACAAAAACAAATCAAGACCAGTATCATGTGAGCTTTGTAATAAGGTTGTATCTTCACAAACAGCACTTAATACGCACATTAAACACCACTGTTCTATGAACAAAAACAAATCAAGACCAGTATCATGTGAGCTTTGTAATAAGGTTATATCTTCCCAAGCAGCCCTAAACAGACACATTAAATATTACTGTTCCATGAACAAAAACAAATGTTCTAAGAACAAACACAAATCAGAACCAGTATCATGTGAGCTTTGTAATAAGGTTATATCTTTGAAAACAAATCTTAACATACACATTAATTATCACTGTTCTATGAACAAAAACAAATCAAAACCAGTATCATGTGAGCTTTGTAATAAGGTTATATCTTCACTAACAGGCCTAAACAGACACATGAAATATCACTGTTCTAAGAACAAAAACAAATCAAAACCAGTATCATGTGAGCTTTGTAATAAGGTTATATCTTCACTAACAAGCTTAAACAGACACATGAAATATCACTGTTCTAAGAACAAAAACAAATCAAAACCAGTATCATGTGAGCTTTGTAATAAGGTTATATCTTCACAAAAAGGCCTAAACGATCACATTAAATATTACTGTTCTATGAACAAAAACAAATCAAAACCAGTATCATGTGAGCTTTGTAATAAAGTTATATCTTCACAATCAGCCCTAAACAGACACATTAAGTATCACTGTTCTATGATCAAAAACAACTCAAAACAATAATCAAAATCAGTTCAATCTACGATTTGGATTGTGCAAATATAACGCCAAGACGCTATCATTCAATGATAAAAGATAGTAAACTAAATTGTAAATGTCCGAAATGCCGATGTACGGAACCGAAAAAGGACAACACCAATACATCAATTCGATCTAATACATTGGGTACTCTGTAAATATCTTTAGTGACTACAAGGAATAGTAAGAAACCGAGGCGTAAATCTTCTGATGATATTCCGAATGAGGACTCTCAAATTTCAATCGATAACCTTCGTACTTTGATTAGAGAGGAGCTCAGCTCTACCTTGAAGGTCACCATCAATGTAGTCACGGAACAACTAAAGTCTTTACATGACATAATAACGGCGTTTGAAAAATCACTTGAATTCTTTAACTCTACATATGAAATTATAAAAACTCATCTCAAAGAGAAATCTCTACTAATAAATAGTTTGGAGAAGGAAAATGCATCGCTTAAACACAGTTAAAGATATGGCTGATAGACTGGGATCAGTGGAACAATACATGAGAGAAAGTAATATAGAGATAAATGGAGTTCCTGAAAACCGTGAAGAACACCTTTCAAGCTTGTTTATGCAAATTGCAACTACTGTACGATGCGATATCACTGACTCCGACATTGTGCAAGTATCTCGGGTAGCTAAACAATTTAAATATTACTGTGCAGAATATCTGTTGTATTACTGACATGTCTTTTAAATTTCTTTGGTATTGTGACTTACATATATTGTAAATTAACATTATTGGACTTCTTATTGCCTAAGCTATGTCGATTGTATGTATTTAGATGTTTTCTTACATGAAGTGTAATACCCTATTAGGTTATATCTTCACGAAATTACATAAACAATAATTATGATTCCACGAACAAAAGCTTTGTAATAAGGTGCTATCTTTATAAAGGATGATACATTTGGAATTACTAAACCAACATGGAAATCTATTGGATTGTAAAGATTAGATTCTGAAACGTTATAAGTCAGGACGTTTTCCATTTAATCTAGAGGGAGAGAGAGAAAAATTGTAAAAAAATAAACAAAACCGTACAAATGCAAGTCGGACTACCCCCTGAGGGTTTCGTTCAAAATTAGTCCTCATTTTATTATTTTTAATTTATTGAGTGAAAAGCACTCTAATTGTTGTGTTCACCCTCTGTTACTCTGTTGGCAATGGCTGTGGCTCTGCTAGCAGCTCCTGTCAGTAATATCATATACGATGCTCCATATTTATTTATTATTCAGCACATAGCTAGGACTGACTTAATGCTACAATAGCATTTTCTACCAGTTGCCCTGAGGCAGGAGAAAATA
This sequence comes from Hemithea aestivaria, assembly GCA_947507615.1. NCBI lineage: Eukaryota > Metazoa > Arthropoda > Insecta > Lepidoptera > Geometridae > Hemithea > Hemithea aestivaria. The sequence continues at coordinate 9,148,349 of OX382350.1, read as the reverse complement.
TGTGAACTTCTGACACGTAAGTTGGTATATAAGTACCTACTTGTAATAACCTGATATCTCTTTGTTCAACCAAATATTATTAAGTTTATTAATGTACTTATAAAGAAAATAAATAGTTGCCTGTATAAATGATATATTTGTGTATTATTATTGACTAGCTGCGCCCAGCGGTTTTACCTGCTGCACAGAAGAGCTATTATGTTATTCCAGGGTCTAGGCTATCTCAATCAGGGATGTTGCGAATATTCGCATCCGCATCCGTAACTGCGGAGCATCCGCATTAATTTTGACATCTGCATCCGCATCCGCATAAATTTGATGCGGATTTTAATGCGGATGCGGATGAGGCACATGATTCGACAAGAAAGAAAAATTGTGGCCGGTGAACGGCGTGCGCCATTATGCACGTGCGAATTGACTTAGCTTTCGTTTATTTAAAAAATGGCAAGATGAAAATTTTTAAAAAATATATAAATTTTAAAATTTGTCAAACAATGCGAGTGAGACAGCGTCATCCGATATTTATACGCTCTTAAAATTGCTCCATAAATAGCGTTCTCAATCATTTTCGTAGAAAGTAAAGCATTAAAAGATGGTTATTGTGAGTTACGGAGTATTAGGGACTCTAACAGATACACATATTATACCCTCACGGACTTTTTTGTATACCGTTTTAAGGTGTACAATAGGGATGTTGACACATGTTACGGATTCATATAAACTTATGTTTTTCACATAAAAGACAGTATTTAAAAACCTATAATCACATTTTAAGGATCTATTTACAAGCCAAAATTGAATAAAATCAATTTTAATTTCAATAATTTTTACCTATTGTTACGCGAATGCGAACGCCAATCAGAGCGCGTGACGTCACACCACTGGCACGCACCGCACCGCACGCAGTCAGCGGGAGGGACTTACGCTTCCTATGAAATGTTCCTGGTTTCGCCACATTTTAATTATTCATAACTTAAAAACCACTGAACCGATTTTGATGGAACTTATACGGTGCCCTAAGTTGGTCCGAATTTAAGCAAAAAAAAGTCAATAACCAAAATGGACCTTATATTTTCAGAGAGACATTTTAGTTATTGACTTTATTTTTGGTTTAAGTATGGACCAACTAAGGGCACAGTATAAGTTGCATCAAAATCGGTTCAGTGGTTTTTAAGTTATGAAGAATTAAAATGTGTCGAAATCAGGAACCTTGCTTAGGAAACGTAAGTCCAGCCAGTGGTGTGACGTCACGCGCTGTCAGATGAAAGTTCGGAACGTTTTAGCCGGAATTCAAAAAATCATTTTTATTTACGTATTTTTAAATTGAAATTTCATATATTTTTGCATACAAATATGATATTCGTGTATGAAATGCGTCTATCTATCATATAAAAGCAATTCCAAAAATTAGTCAACATCCCTATTCCTCTAGTACATTATTTTGATCTATCTCGTAGGATTACCAGCGTTTGCAATGATAGCGCAATGAGTTTATTAACGATATCACATTAGAAACCTCTTAAATTAACAGAGGTTCCTATTAGTATTAGTGTAGTTTAGTGGTTTATTATATGCATGTATTATGCATATTTGAACCTTCTGTTTGAATTGCTCTTATCTATTAACCTTTTGAACGCCACGGCACAAACGCATTTTCGTGCCCTGTGCGCCAAGGCACAATTTAAAAAAAAATTCCTACGAAAGAACTAGTATTGCCAAGAGTCGATAAATATTTTTATATCACTTTATTAAGACTGGGTTTTTTGTCGTCTATAGACGTCGTTGGCGTAAGTACAGGACCCGCAAGTGCTTGTCAAGTATAGGTGACTTTGGCGGTCAAAAGGTTAAGAAAACAATATCAAAATCCGGAAAGGCACAAGAAACAGACGCAGGGTGCGACTTCGTTTTATATACTAAGTAGTGATTTCATAAGATCCGCATCCGCATCCGCGGATGTGAGCCCTCAAAAATGCGCATCCGCGGATGTGAAAAAATACGCATCCACAACATCCCTGATCTCAATACCAAGCAAATTTCAGTTCAACCAGTCCACACGTTTAGGCGTGAAAGAGTAACGAACATACATCTAGACATCCATAGGTGTACATTCTTACAAACTTTCGCGTTTATAATATTAGTAAGATACTTCATACTTCTACTATTATGAATCAGTAATATAGGTTTTGAAATAAAGAAATTGTGAGCTAAATAAATATTATGTTGTCCGTTATAATGTAATGCATTGCCCCCTCGTAAAAGGGACTTTTTCGTGAAAAGCACTCTACAAATTTCATGACATACAAAATATTATTAAAAAAATTGACAGCAATACGACAACGACGAGGCGTGACATAATATTTGTGAATAAACCCTCAGTTTTTTATTCTGTGGATTTTGTAATTTGTATATTGTTTAATTTTAATCTGTGGTACAATTAATAAAACGGTGGGCAGAAACTTCCATACAAAAAAACAAATGTTCTAGACCGATGCCAATTGTAAGAAAAATATTTGAATGTTCTCATTAATAAAAAATAAAATAAATATGGTAGCAAAATATAATCATTTTTTAAACAATTAAGAACGTTTACGACTTCTTAATATAATAATTTTAGTACAGAATGTGAATAAAATTAATTAAGATTTTGAAGTTGACATACCACGCTTATTATCTCTTTTTTTATTCTAAAATATATTTTAATGTGAATTTGACACATGGTAGAAAAATGAAAAAATTATGGCAATACACATTTTGTCAATAAAAAAAGGAAAATTTTCACAACGTTTCATAAGTTTGAAAAAACTAAGTTTCTCAGGAGTGAATAAAGCAATTTTTTAAACTATAATTGCCCCAAAATTGTGTTTTGGGTAGAGTAAGGCGTCGAGTGATATTCCTCCGTCTAAAACATTTGTATATACATTGAATATACGTCGTGTTTTCTGAGATAGTGACTCATGAAGTGTGTGCGTGGTATTTCACTTTTATTGTTGTGCTTAAATCTATTATTTATAAACATACAAGATGCCGAGGAAGTCTCGCCGTAGTTGCGAAATATGTGGCGTAAGAGAAGCGCATCTAAAGATTCCCCTCTTCTTCGCAAACTTTCCATCGGAAGAAAACCGGTAAGTACAGCTTAAGTAAAAGTATACCAACATCTGGATTTTAAACATCACAATTAAATTTATAACTATTGTCCTTTACAGTTGCAAAGAATGGGTCCGAGTTACAGGCAATGAAGATTAGGTGCATTTACCAATAGAAAAATTGCACTCTATTAAACACATATGTGGTGATCATTTTAAAAACACTCACTTTAACAAAAAGAAAAATAAGCTCAAGAAGTGTGCAGTGCCTTGCTTGAATATAAAATGTGCTCCACTCAGTGATGATCAGCTGGCAGAATTCCCGTTACATATGTATAAGAATCAAGGTAACATAAAGAAGTGCTTCCTATAATATGAATTAATATTAGATTTAGCTACATTATGTTAGGAATAATTCTTAAACTGGTTTTTGTTTTGAAATCTACAGCTGTATGAATTTTTATTAAGTTAAAAAGGAAAATAACTGCTTGATTTTTATGCAAAATATTTTTTTTTCCCACTTTCCTTTGTTACTGAATTGTATATTACATATTATGTTATAAGTTGTTACTGAATTGTATACATGTTATGTTATAAGTTGTTGCTGAATTGTATATTATGTTATAAGTTGGTATATTATGTTATAAGTTGTTACTGAATTGTATATTATGTTATAAGTTGGTATATTATGTTATAAGTTGTTACTGAATTGTATATTATGTTATAAGTTGGTATATTATGTTATAAGTTGTTACTGAATTGTATATAATTCAGTAACAACTTATAACATATTATAATTATGTAATAAGTTGTTACTGAATTGTATATAATTCAGTAACAACTTATAACATAATATACATATAGTATATATCCTATTGTATATATTCTGAAACTTTTTGTTCTTTTAAAGGAACCATTATTGAAGCAAAGCTTGGTTACTCTAAATATGCAAAACGACGGATAAAATGTCGTTTGCGTGATCTAGATTTACCATACATTTTGACAGCTTTCCTTTGGAATTCTAGAATATGTGCCACTAACGCCATCTATGTGGGTCCGTAACACCGCGCGGATCAACTAGCTATGTTTTAAGTATCAGTTATTAGTATAACTTATTTATTTTTTAAATGTAATGGTTACATTATATTGTGATATTTATATTCTCCTTAAAATTATCAATAAAATATATTTCTAAACGTTGTATTATTATTTTTTACAATAATAAAAATCCCGCTATAAACTATTATATCGATATATTAGCCCGTAATTTTTTTTATCGACATATTTACATCACTATCATTTTTATCGATATCGATTCTTTTTCTACCATACTTCACATCACTATTCAATCTGTCATTAGTTTTGACAGTTTATATTATTTGGTTGCTAGTAAATTGGCAATTGTTTGTTCGAAAAAAATTGTTCACAGTTCCGTCTCTTACTTTTACATACTCTTTGATAAAACGAAGAAAAATAAGTGTACATATACGTCGTACAAATTCGAAAGAAATTTATTATAATATTATAATTATAATATTTCGTACCTAATAGAGTGATTTATTAGCAATACTCTTAGAAATATTAATTTCTTGAAGAGACAGACTTGTTGAGTAAAGGAAGTACGGATGAAGAGTATAATAATTGGTAAGTCATCATCACCATCACATATTTTGCATGTAGAGAAGAAAATATTGCTAACACCGCAGCACAGTTTATTGCGAGCTGTTGGGGAGTGACTCCACGGCCTGATTGATTGTGGGTGAGGAGTATTCATCTCCAGTTTTGTTCCGGCTGGCTGGAGAGAACGCTGACGAGGAATAATCTCCCGCCTCTGTGCTTGACCGGCCAGAGTGGCGCGAAAGCCGACAGCCCTACAAAACTTTTTGCTTAATATCACAATCATTAGATACCTGCTTGCAGTGGCGTAACTACACTATATGAGGCCCGTGGAAAATTCTTTGGAAGGGCCCTTCCTCCCAGTAAAAATTGTCACGTTATTATAAAATCGTTAAAGGTTAGAAAGAGGGGGGAGGTCCTACGTCAAAAAAAGGAGGGAGATATCAAAGACGTTGGGCTTATGTATTTTCTACAAATTTGAATATGTAAGATAAACATTTTCTTAAATCATCAGATACATAAATTTAGAAGTCAAAAGTATTTTATTTTATATAATGAAGTAAGTAGATGAGCAAGACACTCTCCTGATGGTGAGAGATAACCCATAATTAGTACAATTCTATCCAGTATTTTACAAAGGTAAAATTCTGGGTGCTCTGCACCTCAACTTCTTATTTGAGAGTCTAAAGACTCTTCAGCCCAGTAATTTAACTGATTTATTCCCTCTACGTTGAGTTTTCGAGCTTATTGTTCTCCAAAGATATTGCTTTTTACATTTTCTATTCCCGTTACGTTGAATTTAGAAAAATACAGTCAGAAACAAAAAATCCTTTATTCTTTTTTGCTTCCGAGGTACTAGGCACCCAGTAACATTAAGAGACTTTTAATAAGGAAAAAGAGATGGATCTCTTTAATAATATTATTATATTATACTACATACCTATCAATTACATCATTAATTTCAACATAATACATTTAATATATAATAATAAATGGACAGTATATTTATTGTTTTTTTGGATTATTTGGCTAAGAAATTATTGATTTAACTTATATGATACTAGGCGCCCAGGAAAGTTTAGAGATGTTTTATTTTTATATAAAGGACAGGTACTGATTATATTATATTGCTATCTCTTACTTCGTTTAATTATGTTTCCTTCATATTGTGGTATCCGATATCTTTATTATTTTACCTAAAATTAATTAATTTTACATTATGTGCTACTAGGCGTCCAAGAACATTTTTTTATATAGGAGAACACAGATAACATTATATTACTAGAATATTGTGGTGTATAAATGTTTAAAAAGTTATTATGATAAAATTTTATTCTTCTATGTTCATTCTAACTGTACTTTTACTAGTTGTTGGCAGTCGACGTAAAGGGAATAGAAGCGGGGCAAGAACAGTCGGCTCGACGTAGAGGGAATTAAAGTGAGACTCGGTTTGTCGCTCGACATAACGGAACTCGACGTAGAGGGAATAAACCATTTCACTAGCTACAGTGCCCTCCTACCGCAGCACAGCAATGTTTGCACATCACTGATCAGGCGGTAGAATAACTGGCACTGTTGGCGCACCACCTAGCTGCATTGCTAGCTGTATTGTTAGATCAATCACACTTTACCATTCAAATTATGTGTTTTATCTTTGTAGTGCTGTAATATAATCATAATATTTATTATTTGTTGCAGGAAACCAACATTTGTGTATATCAAGAGATCAATCAATATGGAAGACAAACAAATTACAACAAATGAAAAGGACTTTGATGATATAGAAATAAAGCAAGAGCATGATATATGTATGCAAGATAGAGTTGAATCTGACTCTGAACTAGTAAATACACGTGAAGATATAATACTCAAAACAGAATATGAGGAATTATATAAAGACCATATCATAAAGGATGAAATAGTTATTGGACCAGAGGTAATACAACAAACTTGTACGAACACTGTTTCTGTTTCAACAGATGCGGCAGATTGTGATGACAACTATTATCATTGTACTGTAAGGCTTGAAAGGCTCAAACAAGATGTTATTGCAAAGGCTATAAATAATAAACGGTACACATGTGATATATGTAAGCGAGATTTCATCCACAAGTATACTTTACGAAAACATATCAAGATACATGACACTGATTCTATTAAAATATTATCTTGTAAGCTTTGTATAAAGGTATTTTCAACAAAAGCAAGATTAAAAAATCACATTGATAGGGACTGTCCTATATACAAAAAACCAAAACTATGTAGGCTTTGTAATAAGATTATATCTCCACAGAGTTACTTAAATAAACACATGAAATATCACTGTTCTATGAACAAAAACAAATCAAAACCAGTATCATGTGAGCTTTGTAATAAGGTTGTATCTTCACAATATTACTTAAATGAACACATGAAATATCACTGTTCCATGAACAAAAACAAATCAAAACCAGTATCATGTGAGCTTTGTAATAAGGTTGTATCTTCACAACAGTACTTAAATTATAAACACATGAAATATTATTGTTCCATTAACAAAAACAAATCAAAAACAGTATCATGTGAGCTTTGTAATAAGGTTATATCTTCACCAACTCACTTAAACATACACATGAAATATCACTGTTCTATGAACGAAAACAAATCAAAACCATTATCGTGTGAGCTTTGTAATAAGGTTGTATCTTCGCAACATTACTTAAATAAACACATGAAATATTTTTGTTCTATGAACAAAAACATAATATCAAAACCAGTATCATGTGAGCTTTGTAATAAGGTTATATCTTCACAACATAACTTAAATAATCACATGAAATATCACTGTTCTTTAAAAAACAAATCAAAACCAGTATCATGTGAGCTTTGTAATAAGGTTATATCTACACCAAGTTACTTAAATAAGCACATGAAATATCACTGTTCTATAAATAAAAACAAATCAAAACCAGTATCATGTGAGCTTTGTAATAAGGTTATATCTTCACCAAACGACTTAAATAAGCACATGAAGTATCACTGTTGTATGAACAAAAACAAATCAAAACCAGTATCATGTGAGCTTTGTAATAAGGTCTTATCTTCACCACATAATTTAAAACAACACATGAAATATCACTGTTCTATGAACAAAAACAAATCAAAACATTAATCAAAATCATTTCAATCTACGATTTGGGTTGTGCAATAAATATAATGCCAAGACGCTATCATTCAATGATAAAAGATAGTAAACTTAATTGGAAATGTCCGAAATGCCGATGCACGGAACCCATAAAGGACAACACCAATTCGATCTAATACACAGGAAATCATTTTGACAATCTTTCTATACCAGCAGCTTGTGGCCAGCATGTACGCGGAAACCCTTCATTCTCTACGTGTAAGTGTAGGTGCAATATGCATTATTTTGGGTGCTGATGCGTCAGCTATGTTTATGTAAATAAATATCTTTATTCTTTATGGAAGCTCGCACTGATGCATTTGCTGCCATCATGCGCAATAAAGTAGCTTTATTGTTATGTAGGTACAGGTGAATGGGACTGCCCTATGTTGAGGCATCATGCTCTGGTACTGATGAAATAGTAGCCAGTAAGCAATATGGTAAATGATTATATTATAGAACAAATGCAATTCTCTTAAAATTTATTAATAATTTGCATATGGATTATAATTATAATTAATAGTTATCTGAAATAAATAATGTATAATATAAACTCTATCATCTACGGTAATAACAGCCTACCATGGCTATGTAGCATCGTGTCTTAATAAAATAATAATAAATATTTCAGGACAAATTGAAACAAACGGACAGTTGTAAGCCATATTTTTTAAGCCTAAAGATTTTGACTCTACCATGTATACAGGGTCTTTGGTTATTCAGTACATTGGTGTATAGGGCCTTATTGAGGAGGTCATTGGCCATGTTTTGAGAGCAATATATGTTCCGCGAAAATTTTCGGTTTTTGAGTTATTTGATTTTTTTCGAAAAATCGAGCAATCCATTTTAAAAATTCATAAAAAAATAACCCTGTATAATTATTTATTTTTTATTATCTCATTACGTGGAAAAAATATCAGAATATTATTTTAATGAATCAAATTAAATCTAATTTATCACAATAAATGAATAGAAGAGGAGAAGTACCAAATTTTGGCAAAATCTTGAATCCGTTGTACCTAAATTGCAAAATTTCTCAAAAAAATCATAGAATAAAATTTCAGGCAGATTTTTTGAAAAACATCTTCGTTTCAGTGGCTTTATTTGGAAATATCAAAATTAAGAATAGAATATGGGGTAACAAAAATATTGAGGTCACAAGTGACCAAGGAAGCTCTAAACACTGAGATTCTCCTTGAAAATTCTTCATACAAATTGTCTCAAAAAACTGAAATGAGGTAATAATATGAAATGTTATGGTTTGGTCATAACTTATCTCACTTATTGCTTCATTTGAACACATACAGATAATATTTACCATCACTTTAAATTTTCATACATTCTGTATGCACTAGTTTCTAAGGAAAATTCAATGTTTAGGGCATCCTTAGTCAATTGTGACCTCTATATTTCTGTAATCCCATATTCGATTCTTAATTTTGATATATCCAAATATAAACACTAAAACGTAGATGTTTCTCAAAAAATCTGCCTGAAATTTTATTCTATGATTTTATTGAGAAATTTTGCAATTTATCTGCAACGGATTCATAAATTTGCCAAAATTTGGTACTTCTCTTTTATTCTTTTATTGTGACAAATTAGATTTAATTTTATTAATTAAAATAATATTTTGTCCACGTAATGAGATAATAAAAAATAAATAATTATACAGGGTTATTTCTTTATGAATTTTTAAAATGGACGCCTCGATTTTTCGAAAAAATTTAAATATCTCGTAAACCGTGAATTTTCGCGGAACATACTCGTATATTGCGCTCAAAACATGGCCAAAGACCTTCCCAATAAGGCCCTATACACCAATGTACTGAATAACCAAAGATCCTGTATATAAATATTTTAGAAACTGTCATATTTGTGCGTCTAATTTTACAGTTATATAGTAATTTTAGGAGCAGACGCCTTCAACATAATTTTTTTTTTATAGCAGACTAATCAAGCGTTTGACCGCAAATTCTGTTTTCTTTTAAACATGACGGCGCTACACAACAAAAGCGTATTCTGTATGGCTCCTAGAATCTACAACCATTTGCCCAGATCTATTCTTGAGGCTAAAACAATTGTAATGTTTAAAAAAAGAGTCAAGTTGTTATTACTATCTAAAGCATACTACAGTGTCCATGACTTCTTATCAGACAAAATTTAAATGATTAATGTGATTTTTATAATGTAATGAATTTTTATTTTTAAATTATTATTATTTTCTTTTGACATAATGTATTAATTTTTACCTTGACATTGAAGATGTTATTTTTAATGTAATTTGTATTTAATTTGACATTCTTTTATCATTATTAATATTATGTAATTATTATTGTATTCAACACAGCATGCCGAAAGGTAGATAGGTAATGGCGATCTGAATATTTTTACATTTCTACTGTTACCTTTTTAACCCCCGACGCAAAAACGACGGGGTGTTATAAGTTTGACGTGTCTGTCTGTCTGTCTCTGTGTGTGTGTGTGTATGTGTCTGTCTGTGGCATCGTAGCTCCCAAACGGATGAACGGATTTTGATTTAGTTTTTTTTGTTTGAAAGTAGAGTTAGTCGAGAGTGTTCTTAGCCATGTTTGGTGGAAATCGGTCCAAGATGGCCGCCGCTACAAAATGGCGGATTACTTTTTTCTTCCACGACCCCCTCAATATGGGTATCAAATGAAAGGGCTTAACGAGTAGAATACAGCCCACTATATAAAATTTAAAATCCAAGATGGCCGCCATCAAAAAATTGTGAATTACGAATTGCGTTGGGGGTTTTTTTAAATTTTTAATTTAATTCACTTGTTGTATACCCATTTTCGCTTGTGATTAAATGAATTATGCATTATGAATCACTTTGAATTAAGTCGACCTTAATATCAATGCACTACATTGTAAAAAAATACTTTGTGTTATTAAACGGTTTTATTTAGCTTACTCTGTTATATTCTTTTCTCTTGGGTCAAATTAAGCTAAAATTTCACCTTCTTCCTGTCAACCGATTGATCTGAAATTTGGTATATAATTGGAAAATAACAAGATTCGTTACTTTAAAATTTCCTAGGAAATTTATAAACTTTCGTAGGATTCCAAACGATAGATATATTCGGGTTAAAGATCTCTTTATTTCTCATAAAGAATACACTATTCACTTACATGAGAAAATATTTTTTAAATATGTAAAAATTTGAGGGCTAATAATAATATATAAACTTATAACAAAAAACTTACAATACAAATATATTGTATTATTAATGGTGAGTATAATGTTTAAATGGTATATTCCCAGTCACCCCCACATCGATTTCCCCCAGGTGGCAATCACTACTGAATGGCGACTGGAGGTTATTCTCACTTTTAATCGCTTTAACTGCTGTGTAGGTTGCCTTACCCCCTCATCACCTCACAAAAACTTGGAATTTATTACCAGCCCACAGTATACCACCCGAGAGCGAATAGGAATCTAGGTACCTACCGAAAAAAAATCATTAGATATTTTAAATGGACGTAGTTAAACGAAAATGTTTCAATCCACAAAGGTGTCAATTTGAGATATATGCACCTTTGTGTTTTAGCCGTAGGTACACTTTTTTGTTTTAAACAGTATAATTAAAAACTGTGAGTTTTATAGGAGGAATATGTTAGTATTTTTGTATTTAGGCTCCGCTAAATTCGGCGGGACCTCTTTCTGGTGTATTATCTATGTTCTGGACCTCTACTGGGCTTTGGGCTTAAATTCTGCACAAACAAAAAAAGAGACGACGGCGCAGCAAAACGTGAGTAAAAAACACATTTTTATTTTCAAAAACGCCACATAAAGGCAGGCTAAAAATTGCTAAATATAAAAAAATTAAAGTTTCATTTAATTTTGTTCTGGTATCGTAAGAATTTCCAAGATTTTTTCAAAATTTTGTCAGTGGACGTTAGCAAAACGAGAAGCGATTTTGATCCGGAATAACCCCGCTGGCGATGTGGGTTTGTGAAAAGTTCGTTTATATATTTGACAGCAATGACGAGACGTGACATGTACAAGTTTGAATATCGCTACAGATTTATTCTAATCTGTGGATTTGATTGAATTTATGTTTGATCGATTCTTTGGCGGGAATTTAATTGAGGCGGGTGTTTTAAATTTTTTGCCAACATCTTTTAAATTTTTCACCGAGTATATATAGCTAAATATTGCTTTATATAGTGCGTTTTTAAAGTAAATATAGAGGGGAATGAGGGGAACGGGGACGTTCGTCCGAATCCGAAGGTTCGGAAGAGATCTGCGGATGCTGATCCGGACGCTGTGGTTGGTGCCGGCGGCGGTGAGGAAAGTGATTTTTCTATATATGCACCTTATTTTAAACCGAACTATAAAAGACTTTATCCCGAACACTCAGCGAACTATGAATTTTAAGTTTTTGTGGAAAGCCAGGACAAAGAACGCTTGGGCAACAAAAGCCCAATATATTTGAATCACATTTTTGCAGCAGACATTAAAGGTGTGGTGGCCATTCGCCGCGTTAATGCAAATAAAATTGTGGTCATTTTTAAGCAATACAACACAGCCAACAACTTTATTAACAACTCTGCTTTCCTGGAAAAGTACAAATTCAAGGCGTACATACCAGCAGCACAAATTGAGTGTGTTGGTATAATTCGTTTTGTGCCAACAAACATTTCAAACAAAGAACTGTATTCAAAGCTTTCATCTGTATATGAAATTGTTGCTATACGGCGTTTTACGAAAAAAGTGGGACAAAACCGCGTCCCTCTGCAGACGGTTAGCATAACATTTCTGTCTAACTCATTGCCGGACTCTGTCCAATACGATCTGTTTTCATACAGAGTATTCGAATATATTCCGCCGCTGCTGCAGTGCTATCGCTGTTTTAAATTTAATCATTCTGCAAAGGTATGCAATGGCAAAAAGCGCTGCAGCTGTTGTGCAGGAGAACACTCCTACAAAGAATGTGACAAGCCAGGTGAGCTCTGCTGCATTAACTGTGGTGGAGATCACTTAGCAATCTCTAGAATTTGTCCTATTAAAATGAAGAAGATGTTGGAAAAGAAGGAAAAAATTTCATATGCCAGTATTGTTGAAACTAAGAAAGAAAATTTTCCTCCTTTACCGACTCGTCCTCAAGATGTGCCAGTTGTTGGACAAACTGTAAATAAGACTAGTGATGATAAGACTGTAAATAAACCTGTAAATAATATTTCAAAGTCAGCTCTAAAGCCCAAGACGCCTAATGTAAAGGATCTGATTATGTCGAATAATGATGTGTTGATGGCCTTAGTTCACACGCTCGTCCAGATAGGAAATAAAGCGGATGATGCCCCCATTACAACATCATCAATTAAAGAAATGCTTTTAAAAAATTTGTCTTAAAATGGATTTAAATGCTAATAATATATCTGCTCAATTACGTATAGCACAATTTAACATACAAAGTGTCAATAGTAAAAAACCTTTATTGATTAATTTTCTAGCAAAAGAAAACATAGATATTTGCTTACTAAATGAAACTTGGTTAAAAGATAGCCAAAACTTTAAAATTCCAGGATATAATTTTTATAGCAAAAACTCAATTAATTCTCATAATGGTGTAGCAATATTAGTAAAACCGTATTTGAAATATAAAGTTCTGGACACTACTTTCTATGAAGACATACAGACAATAGCTCTATCAGTGTCCACAGAAATTGGGGACATTACTATTTTATGCGTATATTGTCCACCCACTTCTGGCCATATCAGAATACACAGACTACGAAATATTATAAGGGACCTCCCTAAGCCTATATTTGTTAGTGGTGATTTCAATGCGCATCACATTGCATTCGGATGTTTAACGACGAAAGGTCGTGGTCAAGATTTATATAATGTTATTGATGATAATGACCTATGTATTTTAAATGATGGTAGTTTTACAACCGTTAACTATCCTACACGAAATCCATCGGCAATTGATGTAACTTTTGTTAGTCCAATACTTGCGCCACTTTGCGAGTGGTCTGTGTATGATGATGCCATGGGAAGTTATCACTACCCGACTCTCACTAATATTGCATTGTGTATTAATAAATATCAATTTAATCCACCTGCTGACAAATTTTTGTATAAGAAAGCTGATTGGAGTAAATTCCTTGAGCTTTCAAAAACGGTCTTCCAAGACATGTTGATCAATGAAGACGATCCTTTGTCTACCTATAATGAATTTTGTACACGGCTTAACATGCTCAAGGAACTTGTAATTCCAAGGTTTATCACAAAATGTAATTTCAAAAGTAGCTTACCAGCGCCCTGGTGGAATAGTGTTTGTAAGCTGAGCGTAATCGCATCATATAATGCTCTAAAATTATATAGATCAGATCCCACTATAGAAAATTACATTAATTATAAAAAGCTGGACGCTATTAAGAAACGTACAATATCGGAACAAAAAAAGATTGGATGGAATAAATTTTGTAATACTTTCAATAGATCTACTCCAATTAGCAAAATATGGAACCTTATTAAGAGATTTAAAGGCATTAAGGCAGGGAACAAATCACACAGGGATGAATTTGTTGAACCTTTTTTAGCGAAAATATCCGATAACAGCAACTTAATTGATAGTACTGAATTTTTTCACTATTTTAACTTTCATAATGACAACCCGAATGCACGTTTCTTATTAGATCCTTTTACTTGGACAGAATTCACTATGAGTTTGCAATCTAGAAGAAACACAACTCCTGGTTTAGATGATTTTCCTTACATACTTATTAAAAATCTTGATGAAAACGTAAAACTTTTATTCTTAAATATTTTTAATAATCTTTGGCGTAAATTAATAATTCCTGATTCTTGGAAAACTCAGTGTGTTGTTCCAATATTAAAACCTGGGAAATCTCCAGATTTAGCAAGCTCATATCGTCCTATTTCTCTGTCGTCATGTCTTGGTAAAATATTTGAGAACATGCTAAAATCCCGTCTTGACTGGTATGCTGAGTTTAACGGTGTCATTCCTCCTGTACAATATGGCTTCCGTAGGGGTCGCAGTTGTGCAGATAGTTTCATCTCTCTTATAGAAGACCTGAAAAAAGCAAAAAATGCAAAGTTAATTTCAGTTTGTGTATTTTTAGATGTTCAAGGTGCTTTCGATAGTGTTGATCCTGGCATACTAGTCAAGATTCTGACTGGTAGTATTGGTATACCTGGACATGTATCTAAATGGATTTATGACTTCTTAAACAATAGAAAATTGTTTGTAACATATAACAATATCCTTTACGGCCCGGAAAATGCCTCCAAAGGCACAATGCAGGGTGCAACCCTATCACCATTGTTATATAACTTATATACCAGTGAAATATGTAAATATGTAGATACTAAAGGTGTAAATATTTTGCAATTTGCAGATGATTTAGTTTTGTACAGTTCAAATCGTAACTTATCAGTAGCCATTGGTAACGTAAATACAGCTCTTCAAAAACTTTATATTTATTACAATGACAAATTGCATTTAAAAATTAATGCATTTAAAAGCAATTTAATGATTTTTGGTGATGACAATCCACTTGATAATCCTGTTACATATGATGGACAAATTATTTCTAGAGTAAGTCAACATAAGTTTTTGGGCATTGTCATTGATCAAAAACTGAAATTTGAAGAGCATATTAAATATATATCACAAAATTCTTATAAGGGTCTTAACATCTTAAGATGCCTTGCTGGGGTGTCTTGGGGTGCAGATCCAAAGATATTGTCTATACTGTATAAAGCAATAGTTCGTAGTCACTTTGATTATAGTACTTTAGCATATATAAATAGTTCATTTGTAAATAGGTTAGATATAATTCAAAACAAGGCTTTGAGAATAATCTCTGGGGCAATGTGTTCAACTCCAATAAGGGCTATGGAAGTTGAAACCAAAATTATGCCTCTTATTCTGAGAAGGATTTTACTATCAGAGAGATATTGTGTTAAATTATTGTCATCAGGTAATTCTAATGTTATAGAAAGAATAGTTCCTTACATTATTGATGTCCCCCGACCATTAACTTTAGCAGATGGCTTTCTGCGTGGTTCATCTCCACAATTGTGTCGAATATATCTGGAAATTTATAATAAATGCACAAGAATTAAGAAACAGTCTAATAAATGGCCCTGCTACAGTTACTCTTACAACAGCATAATTCATCCGGTTAATATTATAAATGAAAAGATTACATGCAATAATGACATGTTGTCTTTTTTGGCACAAAATAATTTTTATACTTTATACACTGATGGCAGTAAAAGTGTTGATTATGTGAGATCTGCTTTATATGATCCTCAAACTAAGTTTGCTCAGAGCTTTGTTTTGGATGATCATTGTTCGATTTTTACTGCAGAGGCATATGCAGTTTTTGAAGCTTTAAAGTTAATTAGTCATTTAAATTACTATGAAAATTGTCTAATTTTAACTGATTCTTTAAGCCTTATAGAAAGCTTGAAATGTTTAAAATTGCATTTTAAAACTAATTACATTCTATACATGATTAAAGATTTTATATTCAAGCTGCACTGTAAAGGCATTAAGGTAGTTTTTATGTGGATTCCTTCACATAAAGGCATCTCTGGTAATGAGATAGCAGATAAAGCTGCATATGAAGGGACAAATGCATTAGATGTTACGTCTGTAATGAGTATCCCACCAACAGACTATTTTTGCTCATTTAAAAAAGATATAAAAAAATTGTGGATAGAAATGTGGAAAAAGGATCAAGAACAGAAAGGAAAGTGGTATGGATATATTCAAACTGACTTACCAACTGAGCCTTGGTACAATGACCATGATTTAGCCGGCAGAGATTTTATTACCACTATAAACAGACTTCGATTCGGTCATACCACCACACCTGCACATCTTTCACGCCTGGGTATAATAACAAGTGATAATTGTAAATATTGTTTTTTTTTTTTTTTTTTTTTTTTTTTAATAATATGGCAACATGTGCATTTTGCCAGAGTCGAGTAAAATTCGTGAATGTTCACGGGATATTAAATTATGGTCTCCACTTTCGTGTTTTGCCAGTGTCAAGGTAAATGTTATTTTTTAAGTAATAAGTTAGTTAGTCAGGTCAGAGTCAGAGTGAGCTTAATAGCTCGTCTAGTCACGTGAGTCTTCCAGTAAAATGGGTGGAATTTTACTGAAAGTTCGGAGGAGTTTTGGAGGGGGCACCAAAATTCATATTTCAGCACCATATCACTTGCCTACATCTGTGCACATTCAAAAACACTTAACACGCAATATTCCACCATTATTACACGCTAACAATCAAATTCTACACGATTATTAAGCAAAAGACGTGGAGTTAATGATATGATCAAGGCTTGCCGCCAAAACTCGTAAATATTGTTGTGCACCGAACGCTGACGCTGAACATCTAATTTTGAAGTGTCAAAACTTTTCAATGCAAAGACTGTTGCTTGCCAGTGAAATAAATGAACTTATGTCAAGTGATTCCTCCCGCCGCTTGTGTGATCTATTAAAACACAAAAAGTTTTTTGGACCAATATATAAGTTTATTAAAAATACTTGTGAAAGAGTGTAGTTCCCCAATAAACAGTGAACTTAAATTTCCATTATAATAAAGACTTGGCTTAAAGGTCTCGATACCAAGCCAGTGGCATAGCCACACCCCTTAAAAAAAAAAAAAAAAAAAAAATTATGTTTGATCTGTGGAACTAGTTTATAGTCTATTGCATCGCGCACATAATCACATAGAAAAAAATACAAATGAAAATAATAAATAACACATAGTCATTGGCAAAGTTGTAGTGCTATAGCACGTTCTCTAGCCATAAAATAAGAATAGAATAGAACACACAGTAAAACTCTTGTAAATATATTGTGTATTCCTTTATAATTTATTGGTAAGTGTTGACAATTTTGTTACTATGCTAACAATTCAATAAAATGTGTCTGCAAGCTGTCAGATCTTCGTATCGGATCAATATACACGATCTCGTGGACTTGCAACGAAGTAAAGAGACGAACAAGACGCTCTCCTGATGGTAAGAGATAACGCTGCCCATAATTAGTACAGTGCTACCCAGGATTTTACAAACACTGCACTGCGCCAACGCTTCTTACATGAGAGTCATAAGATGTTTAGACACTTCAGCCCAGTAATTTCACTATATACAGTGCCCTCCTACCGAAGCACAGTAATGTTTGCACAACACTGCTCAGGCGGTAGAATAACTGGCACTGTTGGGGTACCCACCTAGTTGACCGAGTGCAAAGGAAGTCTACCCCTGTTAGACATAAAGAAGTAACAAACACACAAACTTTCGCCTCAATAATATTATGTAGTGTGATTAGAGACAGACTCAGCAAGTTGTGATCTGCTCCTGCTCTGATGAAATGTATATTTGGTTAATATCCGGCCTATCTGACCTTGGTTTCACCATCTAGTCGTACCTGCTAGTAATTCACCTACACCTGGGGTTAGCCGACTAATCTTAGAAGTGGCCGCATGTTCACAGCATGTGTGTAGCCGCAGTGGGGTAGAGTGGGGTGCTTGCCTCACCCTGGCTCTGACCTGTGTGTGTGTGTATTGCACATTACTTCATAATCAGGATTATAATTTATTGTGAGCGCTGGTAGCAAGCTGCTCGCACGTTTATTAATAAGAATATTAATTACAAGCTTTTTCATACTTTCATCTATCTGTTGTCTGTCGGTATGTAATCACATGTTGGAAGTTTAATTTGATCCTTTCCCTCATTTCTGTTTGAGCTGAAATTTGGCATGCATCTATGAATCAGATGACAATGCAATATTTTTTTTATGATATCCAGCTGATTGGATATTGGAGTAGGAAGGTGGCCATAAGAGCTTCGTATATAAACACAACCCCATTGTGTCTGGGCTAATGTGATTCGTCTTGATGAGTACTTTGGTGCTAGATGGTAATAATATAGTTTTTTTTTTTTTTTTCATTATGTATTCTGCTTCTTGGCAATCTGTCTGTATGACAATAGTCCAATATGATAATATAGTAAAAGGTTATTTCTAGAAGTTTTTTTTTAATTTTACTTGTTTTTATTTGCTCTACACCACCAATGAATATATAAATGACAAGGATGCCTGGAAACCAATGTAATATGTTCAATGTTAATATTATTTATTCCATATATTACAATACCTAAATACAAATATTGACGTGCTATATATACCTAGTCAGGTCATAAATTCTGTCACATGTTTAATATAAAATTATTGGAACAAGTTTATTTATTATGTAACCATTTATATACCAAAATGAACTTAACAAAACATAGATTCTTATGACAATAAAGTTTATTCAAAATGACCTCCGTGATTTTGAATACAGGCCTTCAATCTGCGCGGCCAGTCGTCTATCGCAGCACGAACGAGGTCCATGTCAATATCAGCTGCTGCCTTAATCAAGGATGTCTTGAGTGACTCCAAATTGGGATGAGGCTTTGAGCACGCCTTTTCCTCCAAGTGTTGCCATATCTTGTAATCTAACGGACTCAAATCTGGACTGGAGGAGGGCCAGTCTTCGTGCCGGATGAAGTCGATTTCACGCGCCGCCAGCCAGTCTTGTGTGCTCTTCGCTCTATGAGCTGGCGCCGAATCTTGTTGGAATACCCAGTGCCTGTTATTGAACATGGTATGAGAAACAGGTTCCACAAGGTTCGTCAGGACTGTATTTTGATACACAACTGCATTCGTTTTTACACCTTTCTCACAAAAATGTACCTCTGTTAAGCCCCAATAAGAAACTCCCAACCATACCATGAGCGAGGATGGAAAATGACCTCGTTGGACACGCGGAATACGGTTGCTCGCTTCTTCACTACTGTGTGCGTACACCTTATCATTTTGTTTGTTGTAGCTCTCTTCTACGGTAAAAAATTTTTCATCCGAAAAAAGAATTTCTCGATATTTTTTTCTCGCGTACCGCTTCAACAAAGCGCGGCATCTCTTCAGTCTCAGGTCCATTAGACGAGCATTTAAACGATGTCCTGTTTTTCTTCGATATGCCCGAAGCCCTAAGTCTTCATTTAACACCCTTTTCACCGTGGTTCTGCTTAACCCCATCTGAAGGGCCAACAGTTTCTGCTTACGTTTGGGATTTCTTTGAATTCGCGCCTTCACAGCTTTTATCACTGCTGGAGTCCTAACAGACCGAGGGCGACCACTTCTTGACCTGTCATCTACACTAGAGTCTTCATTGTATCGTTTGATGGTACGATAAACGAATCTTTTGGTTATATTCAAATTTTTCAGTATGTCAAAAATTTTAATTGGCACGTAACCGCAACGATGCAACGCAATAACTGCAACACGGTCTTCTTTAAGCGTCCACTCCATATTTAAAAATGAGTAAAATTCTAAAAAGTATACATTTTTATTTTCATGAACAATTCGAAATTCGAATTCAATAAACTTTTTTGTGGCCAGCATTCTAAAAGAAAAGTTTTTACTGTGTGACAATACTTATGACCTGACTAGGTATATGGGTTGTATGAATAAATGATTTGAAGTTTTTTAAATTTTTTGCTCTTCAGTGCGAGCTCAACGTACACTTTTCTTAGTATGAATTGTAAAATTTTCTTAGCACTCAGAATAAGTAGAGTGCACACTCTTTTCAGTCAAGAACTTTCTCAACTCTTGCAGTGAGCTCTAGCCTTAGGAACTTTTGGATTACCACATGCATATTTTTTTATAAAAATAATTTTATAAGCATGTGAAAACCCTTACATTGACGACAAGTTCTTACATTTTTCTCGTGGAATCTCATCATTTGGTGTGCATCTGCACTGAGTGTCTTTTTTTTGAAGTATCAGTAAAAAATCTTAAATTAACAGGGGAGTTAGTAAAAATATAGTAAAAAATAATGCACAGGGTCTCGAATTTCTAAAACTTGAATTGAACGAGATATGACCAAAATATTAGGACACTCAATCCTGATGCGCCGCTAAATACGAATATTTTCAAAAATATTGACCCTAGGATTATAATTTTTAGTTCTGGAGTTAGTAAAAAATTTCTAAAAACTTTTGGGAAATTTTCAAATCAATAGAATGTGCCGTTACAGATTTATAACGGTTTAACTAGGACACTCAGTTCTTACGCCGTAAGGATTGAGTGTCCTGCTAAATATGGGTTTATTGGAATAAATACATAAAAATAACATTACCATCTTGTAGTCTGACCCTCAAAACAATTTCTAAAAGAGAAACTATGTCGAAAAAGCTTACCCTTTTAAAATAAATGAAAGATTTCATTTTTACGAAACGTCTGTACTGAGTGTCTTTTATTTTAGAAAAAAAAGGGTCAAATAGTAGTTTTAGAAATTTGGCACTTGGTGCAAAAGTTTTTACTAATTGAATACTAAAACATGATATATAATTTGTTTTTCTAAATTGTATATTTTTAGAGTAAATCCACTTTTTGCGGTTTTCTGTGTCTTTTTTTTTTCGAGGTTGAGCAAAATTAATGAAATTCACAGGGGAGTTAGTAAAAAATTAGTAAAAACTTTTGTAGTAAGTGGCGAATTTCTAAAACTTAAATTTAATTTTTTATAAACAAAATACTAGGACACTCAATCCTTACGTTTTGAAAAAGTGAAAAACCTCGATATCTCGGTAAGTATTAACTTTTTTTTCAGGATTTTTTTTTTCTAGAGTTAGTAAAGAATTTCTAAAAACTTTGTAAAAAAAAAATATACAGGCTAACACGTGGTGTTACTGAGTTATAGCGGTTTAATTAGTTTCAAAAGTATTGGAGAAAGTAATGTACCAGAGAATAATAGCGTTTATTGAAAAACATAAAATACTAAAAGATGAGCAAAATGGTTTCCGCAAAAATAAGAATACAACATTGGCAGCATTCAAACTTATTAAATATGTAACAGAATGTCTTGATAAAAAATTGCAAATTGCTATTGTATTTATGGATATGAGTAAAGCCGGGGGTAGACTTCCTTTGCAGGAGGTCGTCTAGGTGGGTACCCCAACAGTGCCAGTTATTCTACCGCCTGAGCAGTGATGTGCAAACATCACTGTGCTCCGGTAGGAGGGCACTGTAGCTAGTGAAATTACTGGGCTAAAGAGTCTTAACATCTCATGACTCTTGAGTAAGAAGCGTTGGTGCAGTGCTCCTAGAATTTCACATAATTGTGAAATCCTAGGTAACACTGTACTGATTATGGGCAGCCGTTATCTCTTAACATCAGGAGAGCGTCTTGCTCGTCTTCTACTTCATCACATAAAAAAAAAAAAAAAAAAAAAAAAAAAAAAAAAAAAAGCTTTTGATTTTGTATGCCATGATATTTTACTAGAAAAATTGTATAGATATGGTATACGGGGACCTGCTTACAGCTGGATTCAAACATACTTATGTAACAGGACTCAGTGTGTAAAAGTCTCAAAGCTTGATGTACAAACTAAAACTGTTGAAAACTCCTGCTCTCCTTATCTCCCAAATAATTTTGGAGTGCCACAAGGCAGCATCCTGGGTCCGCTACTATTCTTATTATATATAAATGATTTACCAAATGTAATTAACCAAAAATGTATTTTGTTTGCTGATGACACCACAATTGTGATAGAAGGAAAAGACCAAGAAATGTATGAACAAGATATAAATAGTTCTATTGTAAACACTATTCAATGGCTCTCGGCAAATAATTTAAAAGTAAATGTAGATAAAACTAAAATCTTGCAAATGTACACAAAAAATAGTTTGAAATCTGCCTTAAATATAAGTTATGAAGGTACAGCCATTGAAGAAGTGACTACAATAAAATTTTTAGGACTCTTTCTTGATAGCATGTGCTCATGGAAACAGCATGTCGAGTATGTCTGCTCCCGTCTAAATAGCTTTGTTTATCCATTAAGACGAATTGCACAAACTGTATCAAAGAAAGAAGCAATCACGGCATATTATGGATTTGTAAACTCTACATTAAGATATGGAATCGTAATATGGGGTAAATGTGCCCATATTGATCAATGTTTTATAATACAAAAAAGATGTATACGTGCAATATTTGGCTTAAAACAAATAGACTCCTGTAGACCATTCTTTAGAACTTTTAAAATCCTAACTGTAACTTCTTTATATATTCTAGATGTGTGTCTATTTGTATATAATAATAGAGACATTTTTCAGCAAGCCAGCTCAATTAAAGTAAATTTACGTTCCCAATATAAGAATAATTTAATTAAACCTCTAACTAGACTTGCATTGACTTCTAATAATTGTTTTATTATGTGTATAAAAGTTTATAACAAAATTCCAAATCATTTTAGGGAATCGAATTTAACACTAAATGTGTTTTAATATAAATTGACGCAATGGTTGGCGGAGAAATGTTTTTATAGCATAAATGAATTTTTTGAATACAAAATATAAATAGTCATGCATACTCCATACAATGTAACTAGGTATTATTCTTAGCTATAAGTCATTATTGTATTTACATAATATTATTATTGTATGTATTATTCATACGTCTGGAACAGACAGGTTTCGGCAGAACAATGCATTACATTAAGATCTTTATGTACCTGAAATCCATGAATAAAACAAATTCTTATTCACTGAGCGTAAGAACTGAGTGTCCTAGTTGAACGCCTCTACAAATAAAACTAAACCTCGTAGATAAAAACAA
Organism: Hemithea aestivaria; assembly: GCA_947507615.1. Lineage (NCBI taxonomy): Eukaryota > Metazoa > Arthropoda > Insecta > Lepidoptera > Geometridae > Hemithea > Hemithea aestivaria. The sequence goes on along the minus strand of OX382350.1, from coordinate 9,124,808 downwards.
CTTATATCCACGAGTTTTACTAATTTTTTACTAACTCTGGATATAAAATTCATTTTTGTAAGTTTTATATTTTTTGAGAATAACCACATTTTCATGTTTTTCACTGAGTGTCCCATTTTTTTCAAAATATCAAAATGATTTTTTCAGGAGAGTTAGTAAAACATTAGTTACAACGATTGCACTAGGTGTCGAATTTCTAAAACTAAAATTATTCTTTTTATGATCAGATAACTACAGTCCAGACGCACGAAAAACCTCGATATCTCGATAAATATCAACTTTTTTCTTAGGATTTTTTTTCAGTAGTTAGTAACGAATTTCTAAAAACTTTTACAAAAAAACCAACAGGCTAACATATGTTGTTACTGATTTATAGCGGTTAATTAATTCTGTTTTACGGAGCGAGCTAAATGAATAAAGCCGTGAGTTGTTCTCACCACTGGATAAAGGTATTCTTATACCTAGGCACTATTATTCAACTAACCACTATTTAATTTGTTGGCAATACTTTCTCTCTGATAACATACACGTTCAAACACTTGGCTGCCTCCCGACTCCCGGTGCCCAACTTTTACGAGGTTGCTGACTTTGGGAAGATCAACTTTTGCACACAGAATTAACACACTCTCACACACGCACATACACACACACACACACTTTGTATCAATTATTTTTTAAGGAAATAAAAGCCTTCCAAGTTTATTTTTGTTGTATAACTGTACACTGTACACCCCGTACACCAGTTAAAGCAATTTGAACCATAATCATAGCCAAAACAAGTTCAATAAATAGTGGTGATTACGACTTTACTAATCAAGCAAAAGAGCGGTGCAAGTCCATTAGTTATTTTAAACAGGGATTTTAGGCCATTCGATTGTAGTTGACATGACCGTAGGTATACGAAACCTACAAGACGGACGTTGCAAAATTTAACCTTTAACCAATAGGAAGTGGCACGTTCTAATTTAATAAATAAATTAAGCTGTCCGTAGAGTAGAAATACTATTGTGTCCAATGTAACAAAAGGTACTTAAATTACTTTATAACACATTGGCCCATAATGGGCGGCAAATTGAAAACCACCCAAACCAGAAACAAATACCTGTGGATCACACAAACATTTGTCCCATGCGGGAATCGAACCCGCAACCTTTTGCGTTGCAGGCGGGTATAAGCCCACCGCGCCACAGAGGTTGTTAAATCTCAACCTGAGCCTATGCTCAGGCAGTATAATGATTTTCTTACCATTGTGCAGGTTTGCAACCAAGCTTGCCTTGAGATCGCTATTAGCGATAAGACCGCCAATTATAACACTTATTTCTGTGTAATCTTAGTTCTAAGTTTATATTGTTGTATTTGTGTGAACAATAAAGAGTTTTCTATTCTTGCCTAACACGTGTTACAGTAAGTATATGCGAGCCCGTCTTACTTACGCGGGAATAGACATCACTCGTGCGTATTTGTATGAGTGACCTATTCACTATGATCTCCTTTTGCTAGCTGCGAATGGATTAACACTACGCCCTCGTAAACTTGCAAAATCATAACAATATAAATAAACATAAATAAAAATACATTTGGCGCCAATTTTAAAATTTCAAATCCTTAAACAACTGGTGTCTTATAAATTTTGTTAAATTTTGCGACATTCGTCTTGTAATACGCCCTAGCGTAAATTTGCAAAATCGTAACCCTTAATATAAATAATAAATCTTTATTTGCGCTTAAAATACACGTTAATCTTAAACGTCATGAACGTTGGAAATTGCGATAGTTTATAAAACTATGTTGCAGTTGCCGGCGCCCTCCTTATTCAATTAAACAGCTCACTAGGTGTATTGTGTGTGTTAGTGTGTGTGTGTGTGTGTTAGTGTGTGTGTGTGTGTTAGTGTGTGTGTGTGTATGTGTGTATGTGCGTGTGTGAGAGTGTGTTAATTCTGTGTGCAAAAGTTGATCTTCCCAAAGTCAGCAGCCTCGTAAAAGTTGGGCACCGGGAGTCGGGAGGCAGCCAAGTGTTTGAACGTGTATGTTATCAGAGAGAAAGTATTGCCAACAAATTAAATAGTGGTTAGTTGAATAATAGTGCCTAGGTATAAGAATACCTTTATCCAGTGGTGAGAACAACTCACGGCTTTATTCATTTAGCTCGCTCCGTAAAACAGAATTAATTAACCGCTATAAATCAGTAACAACATATGTTAGCCTGTTGGTTTTTTTGTAAAAGTTTTTAGAAATTCGTTACTAACTACTGAAAAAAAATCCTAAGAAAAAAGTTGATATTTATCGAGATATCGAGGTTTTTCGTGCGTCTGGACTGTAGTTATCTGATCATAAAAAGAATAATTTTAGTTTTAGAAATTCGACACCTAGTGCAATCGTTGTAACTAATGTTTTACTAACTCTCCTGAAAAAATCATTTTGATATTTTGAAAAAAATGGGACACTCAGTGAAAAACATGAAAATGTGGTTTTTCTCAAAAAATATAAAACTTACAAAAATGAATTTTATATCAAGAGTTAGTAAAAAATTAGTAAAACTCGTGGATCTAAGTTGTTTTTATCTACGAGGTTTAATTTTGTCTGTAGAGCCGTTTAACTAGGACACTCAGTTCTTACGCTCAGTGAAACTAATTATTCGCTATAAATCAGTAACAACACATGTTAGCCTGTTGGTTTTTTTGTAAAAGTTTTTAGAAATTCATTACTAACTACTGGAAAAAAAATCCTAAGAAAAAAGTTAATACTTATCGAGATATCGAGGTTATTCACTTTTTTAAAACGTAAGGATTGAGTGTCCTAGTTTTTTTATTATAAAAAATTTGATTTCAGTTTTAGAAATTCGGCACCTAGCGCAAAAGATTTTACTAATTTTTTACTAACTACTGAAAAAAAAATCCTAAGAAAAAAGTTAATATTTATCGAGATATCGAGGTTTTTCATGTTTTTCGAGCGTCTGGACTGTAGTTATTTGATCATAAAAAGAATAATTTTAGTTTTAGAAATTCGACACCTAGTGCAAACGTTGTAACTAATGTTTTACTAACTCTCCTGAAAAAATCATTTTGAAATTTTGAAAAAAATGGGACACTCAGTGAAAAACATGAAAATGTGGTTTTTCTCAAAAAATATAAAACTTACAAAAATGAATTTTATATCCAGAGTTAGTAAAAAATTAGTAAAACTCGTGGATATAAGTTGTTTTTATCTACGAGGTTTAGTTTTATCTGTAGAGCCGTTCAACTAGGACACTCAGTTCTTACGCTCAGTGAAACTAATTAATCCGCTATAACTCAGTAACACCACGTGTTAGCCTGTATATGTTTTTTTACAAAGTTTTTAGAAATTCTTTACTAACTCTAGAAAAAAAAATCCTGAAAAAAAAGTTAATACTTACCGAGATATCGAGGTTTTTCACTTTTTTAAAACGTAAGGATTGAGTGTCCTAGTATTTTGCTCATAAAAAATTCAATTTAAGTTTTAGAAATTCGCCACTTACTACAAAAGTTTTTACTAATTTTTTACTAACTCCCCTGTGAATTTCATTAATTTTGCTCAAAAAAAAAGACACTCACAGAAAACCGCAAAAAGTGGATTTACTCTAAAAATATACAATTTAGAAAAACAAATTATATATCATGTTTTAGTATTCAATTAGTAAAAACTTTTGCACCAAGTGCCAAATTTCTAAAACTACTATTTGACCCTTTTTTTTCAAAAATAAAAGACACTCAGTACAGACGTTTCGTAAAAATGAAATCTTTCATTTATTTTAAAAGGGTAAGCTTTTTCGACATTGTTTCTCTTTTAGAAATTGTTTTGAGGTTCAGACTACAAGATGGTAATGTTATTTTTATGTATTTATTCCAATAAACCCATATTTAGCAGGACACTCAATCCTTACGGCGTAAGAACTGAGTGTCCTAGTTAAACCGTTATAAATCTGTAACACCACATTCTATTGATTTGAAAATTTCCCAAAAGTTTTTAGAAATTTTTTACTAACTCCAGAACTAAAAATTATAATCCTAAGGTCAATACTTTTGAAAATATTCGTATTTAGCGGCGCATCAGGATTGAGTGTCCTAATCTTTTGGTCATATCTCGTTCAATTCAAGTTTTAGAAATTCGAGACCCTGTGCATTATTTTTTACTATATTTTTACTAACTCTCCTGTTAATTTCAGATTTTTTACTGATACTTCAAAAAAAAGACAGTGCAGATGCACACCATCATTTGTACATCTTAATGAAACTATGAGACGAAATAACAATCCCCGATAACAAAGACGTTATGCATTTGTTGAACCCCCACTTATGCAAATTCAAGTTACGTGGTTGCCCCTTGGTCGCACCTATCGAGTACTGGTACTGGTACGCGGGCAATTTTCCGCAACTAGGCCTCTTGGCCCATTTTGCGTGCGGGTGGGGGTGCTGTGTCACTCGAGCCACCCAAGCTCTCCGAAGAATCTCAGCAGCCCTCTGGGGTTACCGACGACATCGGAGAGCGACCCCGGAGATCCGAGGTGTTGTGCCCTGTATGATGCCACTCCTGTACATTCGAGAATAACATGAGCCGCTGTTTCCTCCTCTTCCATGCATGCTCTGCATAGGGGACTGTCTGTAATCCCTAGAACAAAGAGATGTTTATTGAACGAACCGTGTCCTGTTATGGCACCTGTCATCATCCGTATTTGGGATTTATTCATACGAAGCAGCGCCTGTGAGAGCCGACGGTTGATCTCGGGAATTGCTTCCCTCGCTTGCCGGCATTCACTGTGTTCTCTCCAATAGTTGGAGTGTTGGCTCCGGGTTCTTTGCCTGAGTAAGCTTCGAATCTGTTTGAAGGGGATCGGGATTATGGGTTCCGGGCCCACTGCCTTAGCATCCGAGCCCCTTCTGGCCAGTTCATCCGTCGCATCATTACCTCTTGAGCCACTATGTCCTTTGATCCACTGTAGGGTGACATTGTTTAGCTGGCTTACCTTTGAAAGTATTTGGTAGCAGTTGTAGTATATTAGCCCTGATTGCATAATATTTATTTATTTATTTTACTTTAATTATAACAGCACGAGGCTAATTACAATAATTAAAGATGATAATTATATAAATTTAAAACAATAGTCTTATAGTAATCTAAATGTTATTATTACACAATATTGTATGGTAATAATATAACATTTAGATGACGATAGTATACAATTATCGAAATTTCAAACATAATAATATAATAGGATAAATTAGAAATATATAATGACATACTTAATATTTGTATCATTAATTGAGATTATCTTTCGTGACATTAACATAGTATTATTAATTACCTAATCGTTTTTCTCACAAAAAAATAATAATTCTAACAATATATTCTGCCATTTATCCGCAAACAAATCTCAAGTTGGTGCAGCAGTCAAGAGGGCGTTGAGCGAGGAGAGCGAGCGCGGTATGGGCGAGTTAGCCCTGGCTACAGTTCTAGCTGGTGGCACCGCGAACAATCTGTGTCTCCTATTGCGGAGATAATTATCCGGAACAAAGAGTTTGCATAGCTTCTCATGCAGATCAGGGGGCCTAGACAAGCGCGCGCCCGCCCGTAGCGACCGTTCGCAATCGCTAAAAAAATGTACTGAGATGACAGCTCTCGTCGCTTGTCACGTGACCTAAGCGATTTTCGCTAAATTTTGGTAGACAACAACACTGAACGAGAACGAACAACCGCTAACTTTTCGATTAGCGATGAACCCTTTACGTTTTTCCATACAAATCGGTAGCCAAAAGCCGCATTTGACAACCGAAAACGCAACTTTTTCCATTCGACAAATCGAAACTTTAGCGTGCGCCTTCACCTCGCCGATATCGCTAAATCGTGAAGAAGTTTCAATGGTGCTTGTATATTTATTAAAGTTTATCATTAAATACGGCAAATTTTGCTATTTTTATGGCTCAGCTTCACAGCAAAAAACATTATATTGAGCTAAATATCGAAGGATTCACCTTGAAAATTGTGAAAGTGAAGAACAAATTTTTGGTGTACCTAACCTATTCTTTTTATAATAATTTTATACACTTATTGTTTCAGCACATCGAGCTCGCGGTCGTGGAATGTAGGTAAACCATGAATACTTGAGATGATAACTAGTAGGTAGGTAAAAGGTGTTCCTATATCGCGCCCGCTAGATCAATATAGACAAATACCAAACATTGCTTCTCTCTAGGTGCAAATGTGTAAGAACCTATACACTATACACACTTATTAGCAATCAAGACCCAAATTTTTGCCATTGCAAACTAGTCTAATAAGTAGGAATCCTCAATTCATGTCCATGTAGGGAATTCCTTGGCGGCAGGATACTTCTCTTATACCTACTAGATGTATTCTCTTGTATCATATGGTTTACTAGCTGCGCCCAGCGGTTTTACCCGCTGTACTATAGCCTATGTGTTATTCCAGGGTCTAAGCTATCACTATACCATATTTCAGCTCAATCGGTCCACCCGTTTAGGTGTGAAAGAGTAACAAACACACATCTATTCTTACAAACTTTCACATTTATAATATTAGTAAGTTTATAGGTCCTAAGCTACCTAATGCTTAATTTCTACTCAGCATTGGTATAACAAAATGTAATTATAAAAACTGACAGAGTAGTAGGATAAATAAAACAACTGTAGATTTTACAAATTAATTTAACCAACTTTATTTCAAACAGAGGTAGGCAAGATAGAGACAATATTGATTAAGTACTTTCTTGTAAGGTCACCTATGTATGTGATAGTAAGCTATATTATATTTTCAGGAACAAATTGGATGTCGGAGGTATGCTAAATACTTTAATGATCAGCCAATTGGATTTGACCAACAGCTAGCAGCCAGCGGCTTGAATTGGAAGTTCTTCAATCAGAGTTATGGGTGTTTGTCATATTCTCCAACAATTTCTCTTCTCTGCCTTGTCATCAGGACCAATAAAGCATGTCACAGGATTTCTTCCTAGTCCATACCTATAAATCAAAATAAATATTATGCATTAAATAATGTACATTAGTAATTATTTTATTTCATACTTTTAAGTCCTTGAACAAGTGCAAGTTTCATCAAAATCAGTTCAGTAGTTTTCTAGATAATAATCATGGTATGTGTCCAACCCTTAGATTATTTATTTTCCTTAAATTTATCTTTATTGTAAATTTAACATTTAAATAAATACACACTGACTATAACATAGCTTTAATAGTTATAGCTAGGTATGTGTGTGTATGCTATAAGTTAATTAATATTTAATTAAATATAAATATTTAATTACCTTTTTACCAGTACATAGCAGCATGGATGTTCAAACACCTAAAATTGAGTGTCCTTTGTTTCTACCTCCATAAGGACTTAATTTGTTACTGTCGCAAAAGATCTTCCCATCTCTAAAATTAGAAAATACATTAAAGAAACCTTATATATCTACTAATATTATAAACGTGAAAGTTTGTAAGAATGGATGTATGTTACTCTTTCACACCTATACGGGTAGACCGATTGAGCTGAAATTTGGTATAGAGATTGCTTAGACCCTGGAAAAACACATACACATAAGTAACTGCGGGTAAAACCGCTGGGCACAGCTAGTAATATATATTATAGTCTTTAATATTTCATGTTAGATGACATAATATTATATAGAACCAATTGAGCTAAAATATATTAAGTTGATGGTTAATAACACATACCAATAATGTTTAGTTTTCGGAGATTGGAGCTGCGAGGGCTTCACAATTTACCTATTTAACTAAAACAAATGTCACATAGGTTATGTTATTATGACTAAGTTTTTAGCCTTAATAAGTATTAAGCTTACTGTTGCAAGTGTTCCAATGAAATGTTACATTGTTTCACAGATTTCCTTAATGTTTTTAAAGAGTTTTTCATGAAAAATCTTACTTTTCAACACCATTCACTTTGGACCAGCTTTTGGCCAGTCACATCTCGAATACAAGTAATATTTATAATATTTGAAGAAACTCTAACTCATATTACATATCGGCGGGATTCGCAGAAGCTTATTTATTACAAAAAAGCTTATAATTAAGTGTAATTTACAAAAAAAAACCAACGAAAAACAAACTCGACGATATTTTGACATTTAATTTGACAGTTGATACACATTATACAGATAATACGACAAAATCTAGCGATTGATCGACAGCCCTTTGTCGAGAGTGCGATATCGATTCCAAAAGTCGTTGGCTACCATTTTTTTAGCGAAATCGCAGGAGCGGCCAATCGCTATCGACTTTATCGATGGCGCCGTTGTCTAGGCCCCCAGGAGCGTCAATTTTGCCCCGGAGGATTTTGCACATTAAAATCAACTGGTTTCTCTCCCGTCTGACTTTTAAGGAGTTATAACCTAGCGCTCCGAGGAGAAATTTAGTGGGGTACAAATAAGGATAATAACAATTTACTCGTTTGTATAGGTATCTTAAAAACGCTTTTTGGACTTTTTCAAGTAGAAGGGCATATGTGCTTTCATGAGGATTCCATACACACATAGCCGCTTCCAGTTTACCCCTGACTAACGCTCCAAAGATAAGCCGCTGCAATATTGCTGTCCAGTGCTTGTAGAATTGCCATGCTGTCAGAGAGTATTCTTATAGAGTGTTGTTTTACCTTTCTGTCGGCTATGGCTGTGGCTGCTAGTAGTATACCCATACATTTTGCTTGGAATACAGTGTTGTGTATACCTAGGGGTTTTGAGATACTAATGTTTAGGTCTTCTGAGAATACCCCTGTACCTGTGCCTGAGCTTGTTTTTGACCTGTCTGTGAATATTCTGAGCTCCCTTGGGTTCAGTCCATCGTTGTTTGTCTTCAACGAGCTGTATCTTGTTCTTTTTGTCGAAGATAAATCGTTTCGGGATCCGGTCGTGTAACGTGTATTGCCATCAGGACTGGCTCATCCATGTACACCTCATCCAAACAAGTCGTATGAGGTGTGCCATTAGATGTCCACAGATCGAGTGATTTTAGGCGTATAGCCGCCATTGTCGCTTCTTGTTTAATGAACAGATGTAAGGGTGGTAGATCTAGCATTACCTCCATAGCTGCAGTGGGCGTTGTCCTCATGCCCCCGGTCGCCGCTAGGCAGGCTAGTCTTTGGAATTTCTGTAGTTTATTAATCGCCGTAGTTTGGTTTACCTTATTCCACCAAGCGATTGCTCCATAGCATATCAATGGTCGTATGACCATTGATATTTTATATAGCCACAGTGTAATTTTAGGAGTCAGGCCCCATCGTTTACCTATCATTCTCCGGCACTGCCAGAGTATGATACTTGCCTTTTCGATCTTCTTCTCTAGGTGACTGTTCCATGCCAGTTTCCTGTCAAGGGTCACTCCTAGATACTTCACCTCCTCTGAAAATTGGAGTTCGATGTTTTGAAGCTTGGGTAGCCTGTAGACGCCCAAGTTTCGTTTTAGAGTGAACATTACCAGTTCAGTCTTGTTTGGATTTACCGTTTTTACCGTTTCTAGGGCTGTCCCTATACTGGAGAAGTTTGTTTTATCGAAGGCGCCCTATATATTTATGAAGGTACCTATGCATATTTGTTTGTTTTTCAGAGCTTCCTCAATTTTCCCGATGACTTTGTGAAGAGCTGATTCTGTGGATTTACCTGAGCTATACGCGTGTTGATTACGGTGCATGGGTATGTTTATGAGCGCACTATCCCTTAGTGCCCTTTCGCACAGTCTCTCTAGAGTTTTGAGCATAAATGATGTTAAACTAATTGGCCTAAAGGATTTTGCGTTTGTGTAATCACCCTTACCTGGTTTCGGTAGGAACACTACCACCACTTCCCTCCATGCCTTTGGCACATAGCCGTGTGCCGGACAGGCTCTGAATATGGTCATTAGTGTGTATACTAAGGGTGTTCCTCCCCATTGTAGAAGTGCAGGAAAGATGCCATCTCGTCCTGCCGCTTTGTATGGTTGGAAGCTATTAATGGCCCACCTTAGTTTTTCTTCGGTCACCACCTCTTGGGCGGAGCCCCAACTTCTTTCCGTCGGAGCGCTGATACTATCACACCAGCTGACCTCTTGTATGAACCTGCATCCTGGAAAGTGTGTTTCTAGGAGCACTCGTTCTGTTTCTGCTGCAGACTTAGTGTAAGATCCGTCCTGTTTACGGATTAAACGTTTACGTATATAAGAGAATTATTATGTTATATTGCTACATATCAGATGTGTGTCACATCTCTCTGAGCCACATTACAACTCAATTAATGAAGGAGATTGATCCGTGCATGCATAGATCAAGCAGAAATACTTTCCTTATAATATTGTGTATAGAATCATGGATAAAATGAAAACCATTTGTTACAGGCAACCAAATACTCGTGTTCTACTAATATGGAAGACAAACAAACAACAACAAACAAAAAGGACTTTGATGATATAGAAATAAAGCAAGAGCATGATATATGTATGCAAGATAGAGTTGAATCTGACTCTGAACTAGTAAATACACGTGAAGATATATTACTCAAAACAGAATATGAGGAATTATATCAAGACCATATCATAAAGGATGAAATAGTTATTGGACCAGAGGTAATACAACAAACTTGTACGAACACTGATTCTGTTTCAACAGATGCTGCAGATTGTGATGACAACTATTATCATAGTACTGTAAGGCTTGAAAGGCTCAAACAAGATGTTATTGCAAAGGCTATAAATAATAAACGGTACACATGTGATATATGTAAGCGAGATTTCTTCCACAAGTATACTTTACGAAAACATATCAAGATACATGACACTGATTCTATTAAAATATTATCTTGTAAGCTTTGTAAAAAGGTATTTTCAACACAAGCAAGATTAAAAAATCACATTGAGAGGTACTGTCCCACGTACAAAAAACCAGTATCATGTGAGCTTTGTAATAAGGTTATATCTTCACAACAGAACTTAAATAAACACATGAAATATCACTGTTCTATGAACAAAAATAGATTAAAATCAGTGTCATGTGAGCTTTGTAATAAGGTTATATCTTCACAAAGGGATCTAAACAGACACATTTAATATTACTGTTCTATGAACAAAGAAAAATCAAAACCAGTATCATGTGAGCTTTGTAATAAGGTTGTATCTTCAGCACATAGTTTAAATAAACATATGAAATATAATTGTTCAATGAATAAAAACAAACCAAAACCGGTATCATGTGAGCTTTGTAATAAGGCTATATTCACAACATTACTTAAATCAACACATGGAATATTATTGTTCTATGAACAAAAACAAATCAAAACCAGTATCATGTGAGCTTTGTAATAAAGTTATATCTTCACAACAAGTCTTAAATAAACACATGAAATATTATTGTTCTATGAACAAACACAAATCAAAACCAGTATCATGTGAGCTCTGTAAAAAGGTTATTTCTTCAAAAATTTACCTAAACAGACACATGAAATATTATTGTTCCATGAAAAAAAAAATTAAGGAAAAACTAGCAATATCGTAAATAGGTCACAAGATAATATCATCATTGTACCGTTAATATAAATAAACAAATAATATAATATAAATCCAGTCAGGCGCATATCTAGAGGGCTCATGATCCCCCTCCCCTTGACTCCAGCCGAGAACAATCCAAACATCACCGCTGTTTGTGCGCTCCTTCTATAGTTAGAACTATAAAATGTTCCCTTAGCAAGCTTCTTATAGTAAGTATTTGAAATAAATAAATAAAATCTTTATTTCGAAAAGTATTACAAAAAGTTGGTTAAATGATAAACTTATGACTATTTGCTATTCTATAGGATTTTTGCAGGTAAAACTTATTTAGTACAAAATTACAAAAGGCAATTAATTGCAATATTATACGTACTGTAACAATCTTTGTTATCTAGTGTGTAAAAAAGTATTTATTCACAACTCTCGCTCGAAAAGGGGGCTTTTGGTCATCGACCATCGATTGCAGTGAGCAAAAGCCGTTTTTCCTCTATAGTGAAGCAGTGATTTGAATTTCGAACACAATTCTCATACAAAATAAAGGACGATGGTATCTTTAGAAACTAATTTTAGCCACGTGATTTGTCTAGTGGGCACTCAATTATGCAGATTATTTGTAGTAATTTAAGTATATAAAATAATTAAAATAAATACAATTAAACATTTTAATTACCTTAAAATATCATGTCACAAATTTTAGAAAATTATTCGCAAATGCAGTTTCCGTTCGAACGTCTGTTTATGTCTAAACGGAGTACCAAAAGAAAAATATATTAAAGAGAAAATATTGCCTCTCAACCAAAATATTACTTTTAATGCGCAAAATGTGATAATACTTTCAAGTAATTATAATAGTGTTATAAAATTACTATTATTTTATTAACTCTTTAACCGCCATCACCGTAATATGTCGGGATATGAAAGATGTGCTCCAAGCGCCACACACGTAATGTCAATTGATTATTGCGCTGGCGTTAGGAGAATAATGAATGTAACAAAATATGGCGGTTAAAGGGTTATGTTTAATGAGAAATAGGGATGTTGACTAATTTTTGGAATTGCTTTTATATGATAGATAGTAGATAGACCCATTTCATACACGAATATCATATTTTTATGCAAAAATATATGAAATTTCAATTTAAAAATACGTAAATAAAAATGATTTTTTGAATTCCGGCTAAAACGTTCCGAACTGTCATCTGACAGCGCGTGACGTCACACCACTGGCTGGACTTACGTTTCCTAAGCAATGTTCCTGATTTCGACACATTTTAATTATTCATAACTTAAAAACCACTGAACCGATTTTGATACAACTTATACTGTGCCCTTAGTTGGTCACTACTTAAACCAAAAATAAAGTCAATAACTAAAATGTCTCTCTGAAAAATATAAGATCCATTTTGGTTATTGACTTTTTTGCTTAAATTCTGACCAACTTAGGGCACATTATAAGTTGCATCAAAATCGGTTCAGTGGTATTTAAGTTATGAATAATTAAAATGTGTCGAAATCAGGAACATTTCATAGGAAGCGTAAGTCAGCGGTGCGGTGCGTGCCAGTGGTGTGACGTCACGCGCTCTGATTGGCGTTCGCATTCGCGTAACAATAAGTAAAAATTATTGAAATTAAAATTAATTTTATTCAATTTTGGCTTGTAAATAGATCTTTAAAATGTGATTATATGTTTTTAAATACTGTCTTTTATGTACGAGAAAAACATAAGTTTATATGAATTCGTAACATGTGTCAACATCCCTATTCTCGCTCTATAAGAAATGAAAAAATGGTATGTAATATAAATAATTAGGTCAATTGTTTTATTACAACATATCCTCTAAAGTTTTCAAGCGGTCGAAGTGAAAATCTGTATGTCCAACTTGTTCATTCCGTTAAGTCACTCACTGCGGTCAGCAGTCTATTACTTGTGTTAATTCAAGACTGCTGCTACTTGTGTCTATTACGTGTGTTAATTCTAGACTGGTTTGCGAGCTCGTGACTCAAACTCTGTACTCACAGCAAAAAACAACATTTCTCACTAGTTGAACAAACAGCTATTTCTAGTTCCTCGCAGCAAGCTGCTCATGCATCTGTTACAACTCAATCAATGAAGGAGATTGAGCCGTGCATACATAGATCAATTAGACATTTCCTTGTAATATGTACAGAAGATATGCATACAAAGTAAATTGTTTGTTGCAGGCGAGCAAATACTTGTGTTCTACTAATATGGAATACAAACAAATTACAAAAAATGAAAAGAACTTTGATGATATAGAAATCAGGCAAGAGCAAGATATATGTATGCAAGATAGAGTTGAATCTGACTCTGAACTAGTAAATACACGTGAAGAAATAATACTCAAAACAGAATATGAGGAATTATATAAAGACCATATCATAAAGGATGAAATAGTTATTGGACCAGAGGTAATACAACAAACTTGTATGAACACTGATTCTGTTTCAACAGATGCGGCAGATTGTGATGACAACTATTATCATTGTACTGTAAGGCTTGAAAGGCTCAAACAAGATGTTACCACAATAAATTATAAAAATAAGAAACGGTACACGTGTGATATATGTAATAAAAAATACAGTAAAAAGTGTACTTTACGAAAACATATAAAGGGACATGAATCAAAAAAAAATTCCAGTATATTATCATGTTCTCTTTGTAATAAGGTTTTTTCTACACAAAATGGTCAAAAAAATCACATGAAAATGTACTGTCCCAAAAAGAAAAAACCAGTATCGTGCAAGCTTTGTAATAAGGTCATATCTTCACAAAAACATTTGAACAGACACATCAATGTATCTTGTCCTAAGAACAATGATAAAGCAAGACCTGTATCATGTGAGTTTTGTAATAAGGAATTTTCTTTTCAAGTAAACTTAGATTACCACATAAAAACCACATGTCCTATGAACGAAAACAAAGCAAAACCGGTGTCGTGTAAGCTTTGTAACAAGGTCATATCTTCACAGAAGAATCTAAAAGATCACATTAAAAATTATTGTACATCCAACATATACAAAACAAAACCTGTATCGTGTAAATTTTGTGAAAAGGTCTTTTCTTCACGAAATTACTTGAAAAGACACATCAACACTTCATGTCTTATGAACAGTGTCAAGTAATCCATGTAAAATAACACATGTATATTATGTCGTGTTAACGAGTGAAATTAAAAAAAACTTTTTAAAACAAGCTTATATTATTTACCTTTAGCACCAAAGTACTCGTCAAGACGGATCAAATGAGCCCAAACTCGATGGGGTTGCGTCGTTTCATTATGGAGTTCCTATGGCCACCTTCCTACTCCATCATCAGATTAGCTTCGTGTCATAATAGATAAAAGAAGTAAAGATGAAGAGGGTTTCACCGTGGTGCAAAGGAAAAAGCAGAAGCCCTCTCGTCGTAACTTGTGTGGCTCGGCGCCGCTGGGATGTAACGATTCGCTGCCTCCCGACTCCCGAGGTACCTGTCACGCTGCTCTACGTGTCCCGACTGATGTGGTCTACGAAAGCCGTGGACGTCATAGACTACGTCCGAAAGAGGACCTCTTTCTCTTTGAGGGTCGAACGGCTGGAATCTCGCCACAAAACGAATTTTAATTCCGTCGTGAGGGTGCCGACCTTCATGAAGGAGGACTTCTGGCCGCAGGGAGTCGTGTTTCGGAAATTCCGAGGTCGACTTCCTGCTGACTCTGCGCAACACGTCGCCGGCGCCTAGTGTCAACTAGTTTTTAAGTTTATACATTTTTTATGTATGTTAGTCTGTAAGGTATATATGATATGGGCCTCTGGTATACTGCGTCTGTGGCAGTGTACTATTGCCTGAAATAAATGATTTATTATTATTATTATTATAATAATATTGCATTGTCATCTGTTATACATGCATGCAAAATTCAGCTCAATCAGAAACCGGGAAGTGGATCAAATTAAATTTGCAAGATTTGGTTACAGACAGGTAAAAGTAAAAATAAATCCTTGTAAAAAAACATATCAAGCAAGGACAATAAATGGGCCTAGCATGAAGTGTGAACAGCATATTATCACACTAATAAAAGGCGAATGTTTGTGTGTATGATTGCTATTTCTTCACAATCACGCACGCCTAAAAGGCTTATTACACCTGGCTAAATTTAGAAGCCTAAATTCAGTCGCCACTGAATTAAGTCAAGTGTAATCACATTTAGCATCCTAAATTTAGAAGAAAGTATCGTTCATCCTAAATTAGATTCTAAATTTAGTGACTAAATTCAGCCAAGTGTAATAAGGCTTTTAACGGGTGGACCGATTGAGCAGAAATTTGCTATAGACATACCTTAAACCTTAAGCATATACAAGAGAGATATATACCGCGCTTAGGTCATTTTTTGTATGAAAACAAAGTCACCAAAACATGGTGGGGTGCGGGGGATGAGTGGCTAGATTTGATTGGCTAGTTCAAGGTGACGTCACAGTTACGCCACAGATTAGGTAATAGTTAGAGGCATAACATGACTTTCTAGTGATGTGGTAAAGTCGCTATATCGTATCGATAAGAAAATATAAGTTACTGTTATTCTTAAGTTTAATGAGAAAGTTCGTTGTATTGTATACGAGAGATATTTTAATATAACTTCATTTATTGTTTTATTATAGCTTAAATGTATTCTCATCTCTATTACCTCCCAAAGTACCCGAATAAACATTTTATATGGTTTCACTAAAATATAAATAGGTCCATCGCTCGCATAAAATTTTTAGTCCTAATTTTAAAAAATTATGCGTGCGAATACGCACCCTATAAGAATAAACAATTAATGTTAGATAGCGAATTATTTGTTTTTAAATTAGTGACAAATTTAACATTATGTATTTTAAAAGCTTCGTTACACTTCTCTTATTATAAGCTTCATAATAACCATTCATGAATTAAATACCAGTAACCCTGTATAATATTAAACCCCAATAATTTTGGTACCTTAATATACCTAATACCTACCTACTTCAAAAAATTCAATAACATTTTTGTCGATAAAATTTGTGGTGTAAATTTAAATTTGTGTCTTATCACTAGTTTATCCGGGCGTAAGAGAGAACGAGATAATGTTATACAAATTTACCAAGAAAGAATGAGACGAAAAGAAACTTGACCATTTTTATATTGCATTTTATGTTAAACATTTTTCAATGATTATTATCGGAATAATAACTTGCCTGTGTAATAAGATTTCGTCTTTTGCGTAACTGAATGTAGCGCTAGTCTTTCCGCGCCTTTTTATTGAACAATACGGCATTTTTATTAATTATTTTTCATTAAGTATGTGAATGTCACGCTGTCAATGTCGGCCGTGGAATGAACACGAAAAAGAGGCGGAGCTACGAGCTTATGTTGATTCAGGCATATGACTTGGCGACTGTTACCTCATTTTAGCTTCCATCTCTAGCTTTATGATCTGTGACCTTAAGGGTCGTCCACATATGCCGCCCAATGATTCGGCCGAACGTTCGCCCGAGTGCACAGATTATATATATGCACTTGGGACACAGATTATATATAAATCAAAAAATAAAGAAAATTTAACTAATTTCAAGTAATTATTAACACAAAATGGCTTCAAATGATCCATGATTGATTATATTCAACATATTATTAAAGTTATTAGCTAGGGAGCCCAAAATGTATACCAGAAATTTATCGAAAAAAAAACCGTAAATATCCGAACACATTCGTCAATAGACAAAAATTGCTCGTCCATAGACAAAACACACACTCGGCGAATCATTCGCCGGTAAATGTGGACGACGTAAACGGATGATACTGGTGGACGACCTACAATAACACATGGGCTATAGTACAGCGGGTAAAACCGCTGGGCGCAGCTAGTATATTATATATTATATAGTTCCAATACAATTGAACCTGCGTGCACTTCGTAAATAGGTAGAGGTGACAAATTATAAAAAATATACTTCCTGCGCCCAGCGGTTTTATCCGCATTAGTTATGTGGCCTATGTGTTATTCTATCCAGAGTCTAAGATATCCTCATACAAAATTTCAGCTCAATTGGTCTACCCGTATATAGGCGTAAAAGAGTAACACAAACATCCATTCTTACAAACTTTCACGTTTATAACATTAATATGATTTGCAAAAACTCCACTTTGAGGCTATAAAAACCCAAGAAAGATGAAAACCTTGAATTATGAATGCGTTTTTGAACGAATTCTTTACTGTCAAATGATTTGCGTTTCATTCTACGCAAAACAATGAAAACTAAAAAAAGAGTGACCTTGACATTTGACAGATAGTCACAGAGCCAATATACAAAATAATTTACCAAGTTAAGGGGTAAATAGCTTGCGTAAATCCAGTGTTCCCAACATTATTTAAATTTATTAAATTAATAGATTTCTCGAATCTCACGTAATTTTAAGCTTACAATTTGCATAATTTTTTGACTTTAAATTTAATAATGGGAAGCAGTGTCTGTACGATGACAAATCATAAAAAAAAACTAATTGATAATATTGCGAATTGCCTTTTTCAACTATATTAGTTTTTATGAAATAACTGACTTATATACTATTAAGGTTTCATCGAATATCTGTCCATAATTTCTACTACATAGACATAAAAACAGAATGGTTTCAACAAATACTCCTGTGGAACCCCAACGAAATAAAAAATGCAAATCAGGTAATTTAATTTTGATATGGCAATAGTGGACTGGACAGCCATTGATGTGTACATTGGTCACGCGAAATAAAAATAGTAATTTTATTATTAAAAAATTACGTTTGTTTTAGTTCAAAATGGACTTTTAATAGTATTAAATTGTTTTGCATTAACGGTTTTATATTAAACAGTGCGTAATGTAACTGAAAAATAACTTTTGGAGGGTAAATCCATCATTCAAATGTGGGACATTTTCAAGTAGAAAAAAGGTGTTTTTTTGTGTCATGTTTCAAGCAGGTACATTTTTTTGTCTCTCAAGTATTGATTAGTGTTCTATAGTGGTAATTGCTAAGGCTTCTCAGTTGAAAACGTTGGTTTTTGAAGCAATTTCCTAACGAAACTTGTTATTTCGAATGAGTTTGTTTACATTTTGTTACAAAGTTTTGAAAAGTCTCAAGGTGAGCTTATCATTTGATGCTTAAAGATAACGGAGTATAATAAATAGGAATCATGTGTTTTAGTTGATTTAAAGTACATTCAGCTATTTTTAAATATTGTGCAAGAATAAATGTGGAAAATGGAAAAATAACTTAAAAAGTATGGTCTTGAAATTTGTCTAACTTTCGAGTGAGGTGCTTTGTAATTTATTACATAGACGGATCGTTAAAGTATTTAGAAAATATTTTATGCATTTGTTATACACAGTTTTTTTTAAACAACTATTATATGTCTTAATACAATAAATTAGTACAAAACATTAAACAACCTTGTTCAAAGTTAGACCAAAAAGTTCAAAGTTACCCAAGAATACTGTAATTTCAAGTTCAAACATTGTAAGTCCTCCATAAAATATAAATAAAAACTTAGCTGTTAGTGATATTCCTGATAACTACCTATGTACCAATTTTAGCTCTATCAAATCAAGGGGCACAGCCAGTATTATTACTACATCATCATCATCATCTCAGCCGTGCGACGTCCACTGCCTCACATAGGCCTCCCCTTTGTACTTCCATATGTACCGGTTGGAAGCGACCTGCATCCAGCGTCTTCCGGTGACCATCTTTCCGGGATTATTACTACATAGTATAACAAAGTCATTTCCCATCTGTCTGTCGCTATGTATGCTTAGATCTATCTATAAAACTACACTTATTACTTTTTTTTAATGGATAGAGTCAAGAGAAAGGTTTAAATATGTATAATAAGCATTATAGTAAAGAAACACTAATAATTTCTCAGTTCTACGAAGTGTGCGGGTCCACTTGTTACAAATATAGCTTTAACCCTAGAAAGCTAATGTGCGTAAAAAAGTCGAACACCCAAAGAATTTTTGAGTGTAACTTTTTTGCTATTTTATTTACAGACTTGTATTTTCGGGCCAATTTATAAGCCCCCGAAATGCATCAAATAGCATTCCAGTTTAGTTGATAACTAATTGCATTTTTGAGATATTAATAACATGTGCGTAATTTTGTCGAATAGTTAGCTTATGTGTGATTTTTCCATATGTGTTGATTTTTAATATTGTTTGAATTTCTATAGATTCGTTATTGTTTTGTTTTGTTTGTTATATAAAACGTAAAATATTACTTATAGACGTTTACGAATGCAGAAAAAAAAAGATTTTAAAATGCCGACGACGTATAATGTTGGCGAAAATGACTGATTTTTATGGTTGAGGTAAATCAATTATTCAGAGAATTTCGCAAAGTGAAGGAAGCTTGTTTTTGTCGTGGAAGGGGTATAAATACAAATTATTATACAATAAAAATTATAGCAGCCAGATTTCTACCTTTCAGCAGGTAAATAGAACATTCTTCATCATATTCTGGCTGCGTGGTTCAATTATGCCTCAGTATGAATTTGTGATTAGGTCTTAAAGGCCATACCTTCTTATTTTCTAGCTTCTGAGATAATAATAATTAAAGAGCAGTTTCACGAAGAATAATTATAGTTGAAACAGTAACAAAAATCGTTTTTAAACATTATAAGGCTGGCATTAGGGCTTTGAAGAAAAATTTAGTAGGTATTAGATACCTACCTACCTACTATAGTGGCTAGAAGAGGTACCTATACCAAATATGAAGATCAGATATTTAAAGCACTCCATTCTAGAAGCTGTCCAAGGCCTTAAATAAATAAAAATAGTTTAATTATTTTTCTAAAAATATATAAAATTATTTTATGAGCATCTGCAGGATTTCAATTTATGGCGGAAATAAAGTTGTATTTTTCCCTAAGTTTTTCCAAATCATGTATGTTTTTTTAATGTTATTTAGAAAGTGATTGTCGTATATTTTTTATGATTTGATTAATAATATACTGCTTTTATATAAAAAGTTCACAAATTAGACATCTGAAACATAAAGGCCGATTTTATTTAAAAAATCGAATGCTTCAATATATTTTCATATTTATGCGTAATTAATAAATTTATTTCACTATTTATTTATTAATTCTATCATAAATATCCCATTTTACCATATCATATCAAAAAATACTTAAATTATTAAAAAATTATTTAAAAAAAGGCTTTCAAAAATGTTCGTAAAAAAGTCGAATGGTTAGCTTATCAAGGTAGTCCAATAACGTTAGCTATCCAGGGTTAAATAAACAAGTTATGTCCGTTTTTTATCTTCTTTAATGCCTAAATGGCTGATAGGGATGTTGACGAGGTAAAAAAAGCAATATACTCAGTCCTTGTCGCCATCTCGAACAAATAAATGAATAACTGCAATAACTCAACTTCACAGCAAAAAAAACCTACTTTTTGTTAGTAACATTTGTTCCAGAAACCTATAGTTTTGAGATGCATTTCTTTTTTATTTATTACAAGAAAAATTTAGTAAATGTATTTGAACCTATAGAATATGAAAAACAAGACAATGGCAATTATCTGTTTATTCGTCAGGGACGGTGATATTTGAAATATAAAAATATATAATAATTAGGTACCTACATATTTTTGGTTTGTAAATAAAATAAATAATAATAAAATAATTGGGGTTTATACTCCAACAGAACAGGTTACCCTACTTACACTGTCAGAGTCAAATCACAAATTAATTATAGGTCGTGTGGCCAACCTACATGTTGCGGTTTCAGGTCACCGAGATTACTACAGGACCTGCAACATGACCTAACAACTGCCTCCTACATATCTTATAGGAAACAGCCGTGGCCCATAGTTTTACGTGCCTTCCGAAACACTGTAGTGTCCAGGCGAAAATCTTTGCCACACTGAGATTTGAACCCAGGACCACTGGGCCACGGACGCTACCAACTAAATAAAGGCCACATTGTGTTCATGTTTTGATCTCATCTCATCAATAAGAAAAGTGTTAATGGACACATTCTTAGTTTTAGTTTATGTAGCAGTTTAAGTTAGATGTAAATTGTAAATTACTTATGAGCCTAAGTTAAGGCTAGATCATATTATAAATAGAGTGTAGCTAATTAATGTATTCTTGATAATAAAAAAACACATAAATTTTTACAGAAAAACAATGAATAACCAAATAATGATGGACATTGATCCATTGAACTACGATGCACAGTACCAATACCCAGTTACCAACTCTTTTTACCCTGCCGTATACCCATACAAGGAATCTTACCAACCTGACACTAACATACCCAGAACTGGGTTAAATACACCAACAACTGGGTTAGATACGTCAAAAACTGAACCAAATAACACTATACCCGAGAATACGGACACACCGTGTGAAGATATCAAGCCGGACATAAAAAAAAAGAAGCTCAAAGGCAAAACAAGTAGCTACTGGAATAAAAAGATATTCGACAAAGATTTTGCCTTCTACGGGTGCTCATTATGCAATATAGCTTATACCGAACTAACCGAATTAGATAATCATGTGACAATACACGAAAATCGTATAACCAGCTACGATGTACGTAAACAGAATCAGAAAAAGCGGAGACAGCTTAAAAAATTGAAAAAAAAACAGAAGAAGGAGAAGGTTAAAGACGAATTTGAGGTGGAAATTAAGCCGGAAGACGGATACATTGGGACAGATAAAGCTGCCGATGTTTTGAAAGGGGATGTTAAAGATGTCGTAGTACAACCGAGTGCGGACAAGAGTGTGAATGTCTATAAATGTTTTGGGTGCAATAAGTTGTTTGCGCTCAGTTATTATTTACGGATTCATGTGAGATCGCACACTGGTAAGTTTTTTTTATGTGATGAAGTAGAAGACGCTCTCCTGATGTTAAGAGATAACGCTGCCCATAATCAGTACAGTTACCTAGGATTTCACAATTATGTGAAATTCTAGGAGCACTGTACCAACGCTTCTTTACTCAAGATGTTAAGACTCAAGATGTCATAAGATGTTATGACTCTTTAGCCCAGTAATTTCACTAGCTACAGTGCCTTTTGTTACTCTTACGCCTAAACGGGTGGAGCGATTGAGCTGAAATTTGGTGTACAGATAGCTTAGACCCTGGAATAACAAACACATAGGCTATAGAAAAGCGGGTAAAACCGCTGGGCGCAATTAGTTTTACAATAAAGGCAAAAAACCCACTCTCCAAATCCCACTCTACTCATTACCTCCTTTTACAACTTTAGGGTGTTGTAACTTGTTTTTCAGTATATTCATTACAAGAAAAAAAAAATTTTTTTCTACACATAATTTTCACTACACAGTATATAAAATAAAGTTGCTTCCCATTTCTGTCTGCCCCTATGTATGCCTATATCTTTAAAAGTACACAACAAATTTAGATGCCTTTTTCATCAATTGATAGAGTTAGCCAAGAGGAAGGATTATGTAGGAAGGTTCATAATATTAAACACAATACCTTTTGACCGCCAAAGTCACCTATACTTGACAAGTACTTGCGGGTCCTGTACGCCAACGACGTTTATAGACGACAAAAAACCCAGTCTTAATAAAGTGAAATAAATATATTTATCGACTCTTGGCAACACTAGTTCTTTCGTAGGATTTTTTTTTAATTGTGCCTTGGCGCACAGGGCACGAAAATGCGTTTGTGCCGTAGCGTTCAAAAGGTTAAAGAAATGGCTTGCAGAGGGTCAATAGGCGGCGGTAACCGCCCAACATCTGGCGGGCCGTCTGCTTGTTTGCCGCTCAATTTATAAAAAAAAAGTGTTTTACAATTTTAAAGAATTATTTGAATAATGTAATTATTGTGTTTAATATTATGTTAATACTTTATGTATCATTTTGTGACTTGTAACTTTATAATGTTATTAATAAATGAGTATGAACACTAATTACGTTAGCTGCAGTCGAGGAACTTAAAAAAAAACATTTTTTTTTTTATGTGATGAATTAGAAGACGAGCAAGACGCTCTCCTGATGTTAAGAGATAACGCTGGCCATAATCAGTACAGTGTTACCTAGGATTTCACTATTATGTGAAATTCTAGGAGCACTGCACCAACGCTTCTTACTCAAGAGTCATAAGATGTCAAGATTCTTTAGCCCAGTGATTTCACTAGCTACAGTGCCCTCCTACCGGAGCACAGTAATGTTTGCACATCACTGCTCAGGCGGTAGAATAACTGGCACTGTTGGGGTACCCACCTAGATGACCTCCTGCAGAGGAAGTCTGCCTCCGGTAAAAAATACTTATTTATTAAGATATAAAAATTACATTAATTATTACAGCTAAAGTTATGTATCTAAGTGGTCGAAGTAGGACCAAGAATGTCGGGGCTTCCGTTAATGCATGCCGGTGTCGGATGCGCGGCAACTGCTGACTCGGCTCCGCGTGGTCGGTGCCGTGTGCAAAGTTATTTTACAGCTTTGCGGAATCCATATGGTTGCATATCGTAATTCACTGAAAATATTGTTATATATCGTTTTCAGATGAGAAGCCGTACACGTGCAGTGTATGTGGACAGTCGTTTATAACAGCGAGCAAGCTCGGCAGACACAATAAAAGGATCCACCTGTCTGTACGACACCAGTGCCGGATATGCTACAGGTTCTTCAATAGGTGTGCATTCATTTGACGATTTTTGATGACCTCTGTGGCGCGCTGGGCTAATACCCGCCTGCAACGCAGAAGGTTGCGGGTTCGATTCCCGCATGGGACAAATGTTTGTGTGATTCACAGATATTTGTTTCTGGTCTGGGTGGCTTTCTGTATCTATTATAAGTATGTATTTACAAAAAGAAAAGTATATATAAGTATTATATCCGTTATCCTACCCACCATAACACAAGCGTTAAGTTGCTTAGCTTGGGGTTAGGTGGCGCTGTGTGAAATGTCCTGAAATATTTATTTATTTATTTTAAAAGTATTTCCAGTCATATATATAAAAAAATTGTTTTATATATTTATTTAAAAATATTAACTTATTTTATAACGTCTTGTTTTGGTTTCAGGTTTGAATTACTAGTGAAACATTTTGACAAAATGCATGCGGAGGATAAATTAGAGGGAGAACCTTATGGTAAGCAGGTACCTTATGGTGGTAGTGTTATTATATTATTTTTTTTATACAACGAAGTAAGAAGACGTGCAAGACGCTCTCCTAATGGTAAGAGATAACGCTGCCCATTATTAGTACAGTGATACTCAGTATTTTACATAGGTACAATTCTGGGTGCACTGCGCCAACGCTTCTTACTTGAGAGTCATAAGATGTTAAGACTCCTCAGCCCAGTAATTTCACTAGCTACAGTGCCCTTCTACCGAAGCACAGTAATGTTTGCACATCACTGTTCAGGTAGTCAGGTATTGTATTTCTTACTAATATGAAAAACGTGAAAGTACGTAAGAGTTGTTACACTTATTTAACAATTATTTCAATCTAATACAAAAATTAAAATCGATAACAAACATTAATGTTATCTTAAACAAAAGCTTACAGAGACTATTGAAATTAATGAACATACTTAAAAAAACATATAATATAATGACACGCTTACAAAACCTTTAACATAATTACTTTAATCCATTCATCCGCAAACAAATCTGTCTCATGATATGTGTGAGCATTTCATAGATAGCTTAGGCCCTGGCATGGAATAACGCATAGGCTACTGAAAAGCGGCTAAAACCGCTGGACGCAGATAGTTATCTATCATCATCATCTCAGCCGTAGGTCGTCCACTGCTGAACATAGGCCTCCCCTTTGTACTTATATGTACCGGTTGGAAGCGACCTGCATCCAGCGTCTTCATGTGACCTTTATAAGGTCGTCTGTCCACCTTGTGGGTGGACGTCCTACGCTGCGTTTGCTGTCCGTGGAGTTATCTATAAATCATAGATTGAGATGGACCTCCTGACAATGTGGCGCCAAGTGGCGGTTTGAATTTTCGTAAAAAGTGAAAACCCTAATTGTCAATTATATTCAGGGCTATTAATACAGGCTGTGGCGGCGTTTTATAGAATTATTCCAGCTGCCTGAAATTAATTTTGTATGTAAAAATCCTGTGTCAAAGCACAACGTTTGTGTTATCAACACTCGCCCCTCCGACCTCAAAAACAAAGCTGTTGTGTTTTCAGCAGGAAATGTGTTAAAACATATCAAGCTGATCACCCTACATAACAAGTGAATTAAATAAAAAATTTAAAAAACCCCCAACGCAATACGTAATTCACCATTTTTTTGATGGCGGCCATCTTGGATTTTAAATTTTATATAGTGGGCTGTATTCTACTCGTTAAGCCCTTTCATTTGATCATATTGAGGGGGTCGTGGAAAAAAAAAGTAATCCGCCATTTTGTAGCGGCGGCCATCTTGGATCGATTTCCACCAAACATGGCTAAGAACACTCTCTACTAACTCTACTTATAACACCCCGTCGTTTTTGCGTCGGGGGTCAAAAATCTGATACGCTTGATTATTGTAGGCTTCCCTAGTCAACAAGGAAGTCTTATAGTTTCGTTTTGTCTGTACGTCGACGCAACCCATCGAGTGGGCTCATTTGATTCTGTTCTTTGGTCTTAGATGGTAATAACACGGTAAAGAGATACACAGTAATTTGACTCCCTACAAGGGGTTGAACTCAAGGTCGCGCGAGTTTGCAACGATTTGGGTAGGGTTCGGTAGGCAGCGACGCGACGTGCCGAATAGGCTTTATTATGCAGTAAGCTTCCGAATAATGGTTGTGAATTAGTAAAAATATTACAAAGTATTTTATTCATTTTGATATTTTGAGTAATTCACAATAATAACGTCTATTCGGCACCTCGCTGCCTACCGAACCCTACCCACCTAGTTGCAAACTCGCGCGACCTTGAGTTCAAACGCTTCTAGGGAGTCAATTTACTGTATATCTCTTTACCGTGTTAATAATAATAAAGCCTTGTTTTTAACCCCCA
Source organism: Hemithea aestivaria (assembly GCA_947507615.1). NCBI lineage: Eukaryota > Metazoa > Arthropoda > Insecta > Lepidoptera > Geometridae > Hemithea > Hemithea aestivaria. Next base: position 9,098,296 of record OX382350.1, on the reverse strand, counting down.
ACGCAAAAATGACGGGGTGTTATAAGTTTGACGTGTCTGTCTGTGTGTGTCTGTCTGTCTGTGGCATCGTAGCTCCCGAACGGATGAACGGATTTTGATTTAGTTTTTTTTTGTTTGAAAGTAGAGTTAGTCGAGAGTGTTCTTAGCTATGTTTGGTGGAAATCGGTCCAAGATGGCCGCCGCTACAAAATGGCGGATAACTTTTTTCTTCCACGGCCCCCTCAATATGGGTATCAAATAAAAGGGCTTGACTAGTAGAATACAACGCACTATGACAAATTTAAAATCCAAGATGGCCGCCACCACAAAACCGCTAAATTACATATTTCGAAAGCGTTGCGTTGGGGGTTTTATAAATTTTTAATTTAATTCACTTGTTATTACATATGTTTTTTATGTAATTTTCATTTGTTTTGATTTGATTTCTAGATTACAACACGATATTGCCATACTTAAAAGAGCTTGAAGAGCAAATGATGATAGAGAAAGCAAAACCAAAAACGGAAGACCTCTGGGAGCAATCTGTACCTGTTGGAAACACGGACCAAGGCCCTATGGACGTTTCTAAACAAGAAACTCCGGAAATTATGAAGGTAGGTTCACTAGGTATATTTCTATCTTTTTTTTGGCATTTGCATACATTTTTACAGAACAAATTTAGCGTCCAGATGAACTTTTTGCCAGACTGAGATTTGAACCCAGGGCCTCCTGATTAAAAGCTACTAATACTTCGTTTTAAAAACAAAGATAATTTTTGCAGGGTTCGATGGTTATGTTTTTAATGAAAACAAGTGAAATTTTAAAAATACTTTTTAAAAACAAGCTTTAATTATTATTATTATCTTGCATCATAAAGTACTCGTCAAGACGAATCAAATGAGCCCAAACTCGATGGGGTTACGTTGTTTTATGACAGAGTTCCTTTGGCCACCTTCCAGCTTCATCATCAGGTCAGCTCGACGTCATAAAAATATTGCATTGTCATCCGATTTACACACGCATGCAAATTTTCAGCTCAATTGGAAACCGGGAAGTGAGTCAAATTAAACTTGCAAGATTTGATTACAGACAGACAGACAGACAGACAACAGACAGGTGAAAGTAATATAAAGCTTGTAATATCATTGATATATTCACAAAAACTGTTATATCAGATTTATTTTATGATATATTATGATAAATATCCGATATATTACGATATTCCTTTGAACCCTGAAAAAAAAATCTTTGTTTTTGAAACGAAGTATAATTATAAAAGCGCTATAATATTTTAGTGAAATGAGGGTTTTCACGTAAGTTTAATCCGCCAGTTGGCGCTACCAGGAGGTCCATCCTAAGGGGTTATTCTAGACCAAAATCGTCTCTCTTTTTGTTAACGTCCACTGTCAAATTGATAAACAAAACATAAGATGAGACATTTATATACAAAAAGGTCGCAACTCAGCATATTGCCGGCCTTTCGACCGGCGCTGGTCTTCCGTTGCGGCCGTTTTGATGGCTTCATAATATTAAAATATTATAGAAAAACTATACACTACGCTTATTATATCTATTGTTGGATAACATAGAACGAACTTAACTGATAACATTACTTATGAAACTGATATACTACTATATTTTACTTATTTAACTGGTTATATTTTCTTTAGGAAACAAAAAAAGAGTTAGACTCAAACCCCGAGGAAGAAAGTGGATCAACTACATTATTCATGCCCGAGCCGACTGAAAACGAGGTCGATATTAAAGTGGAGTATGAACCTGAGCTCAACGACCTTGGGGTCAATGACATTGAGGTCAACGACCTTGACGTGAACAACTTTGGGGTCAATGACGTTGGGGTCAATTCCCTTGAGGTCAGAACCCTCGAGGTCAACGGAGGTGAACAGGTCAAAGGAGAGGTCGATGATAAACAAGATGATGATGCAGGTGATCATTTCGGCGATGACGATGATTTAGGTGATGTTAAAGAAGAGGGGTGAGTAATATAAATAATTATTGGGGTTTATACTTTACTAGCTGCGGCCAGCGGTTTTACTTACTGTACTATGTGTTATTCTAGGGTTTAAACTATCTCTATACCAAATTTCAGCTCAATCGCTCCACCCGTTTAGGCGTGAAAGAGTAGGTAACAAACATCCAGACATCCATTCTTACAAACTTTCACGTTTATAATATTTGTAAGACTAGTGACCCGTGCGCACTTCGTCGCGCTTAATAAAAAATGATCTGTGTTCTTCATATTACGCATGTATTATACACATAAACCTTCCTTTTGCATAACTCTATCTATTAATGAAAACCGCATGAAAATCTGTTGCGTAGTTTTAAAGATATAAGCATACATAAAGACAGACAGACGTGGAAACCTATTTTTTGTGCTATTAGTACATGGAAACAATTGATCTGGGGCCCATTGGCTATCGCCAAACAACATGTTAAACACTAGAATTCATAGACATAATTGCGTACATTACTTGCTTAAACCTCCACATTATTATAAGTAAAATAACAGACGCTGCAATGTACATTGAAGTTGTCATCAATCGTAGTGGGCGAGAATAATTAGTCAATAGGCCATCTGAGAAAGAAACATTTTTAATTTTACATTACATTTTTAATCGTCTAGTGTAAGGACCACAGTAAACACAATGTTGTTTGTGCAAAATTATGTCAAACTAGCTGCGCCCAGCGGTTTTACCCGCTTTTCTATAGCCTATGTGTTATTCTAGGGTCTAAGCTATCTGTATACCAAATTTCAGCTCAATCGGTCCACCTAAACGGGTGGACCTAAACGGGTGGTGGTAAGGTGGTGGTAACAAACACATCCAGACACCCTGACATCCAGACATCGTGACATCCAGACATCCATTCTTACAAACTTTCACGTTTATAATATTAATAAGATATACTTCTTCATTTTTTTTTTCTAATCTACATGCCATTTTTATTTTAGCACATCAAATTCAGACTCGGAGTATTTCCCATCGGACACATGGTCTCGTCCGCCCGCCTCCCCGGCCGGCCCGACCGGCGGAGTGGCGACCGGGAATACCTGCACCGTCTGCAACAAGACACTCAGCACCAAGAGTTATCTGAGAGTTCACATGAGGACGCACACTGGTGAGACGTGGTTTTGTCCTAGCATACGTTGTTTTATACCTGACCTTGTTAAATGACACTGAGCATCAAGAGTTATCTGAGAGTTCACATGAGGACGCACACTGGTGAGACGTGGTTTTATCCTAGAACACGTTGTTTTATACCTGACCTTGTTAAATGACACAGCACCAAGAGTTATCTGAAAGTTCACATGAGGACGCACACTGGTGAGACGTGATTTGTCCTAGCATACGTTGTTTTATACCTGACCTTGTTAAATGACACTGAGCACCAAGAGTTATCTGAGAGTTCACATGAGGACGCACACTGGTGAGACGTGGTTTTATCCTAGCATAAGTTGTTTTATACCTGACCTTGTTAAATGACACTGAGCACCAAGAGTTATCTGAGAGTTCACATGAGGACGCACACTGGTGAGACGTGGTTTTGTCCTAGCACACGTTGTTTTATACCTAACCTTGTAAAAAAACACAGCATCAAGAGTTATCTGAGAGTTCACATGAGGACGCACACTACCACGCACACGTAAATTAAACTGGGCACTAAAAGTTATATTATGAGAGTTCACATAAGACACTGGTAAGACGTGGTTTTATACTCGAATACATTGTTTTATACTGGATTTTCTTAAAAGAAATTGAGAATCAAGAGTAATATGAGAGTTTATAGGAATCCCATCTCATCCTGATTGGAAATCCCATCCCATCCTGGTTTTTTTCTTATCCTGGAATACGTAGTTTTATTTGTCACCGAACACATTAAAATGGCAAAAAAATTGTGTGTTATAAAATGGTAAAAAGCATAAGAATCTTGCTCTACGGTTGTTTAATACCCAACCAAACTTTTACACATACAAATATATGTATATATATTTTTTAATGTGAAGAAGTAGAAGACGAGCAAGACGCTCTCCTGATGTTAAGAGATAATGGCTGCCCATAATCAGTACAGTGTTGCCTAGGATTTCACAATTATGTGAAATTCTAGGAGCACTGCACCAACGCTTCTCACTCAAGAGTCATAAGATGTTAAGACTCTTTAGCCCAGTAATTTCACTAGCTTTAATATTCATTTAAAATATTATTAGGACTTGTTAGTCTTTGAGCACGTTCTCGCGTGATGATAAACAACTATGCGAATAGATGGTAGCATCCTAAACCTACAAGGCGGGATAGATCCTCCCTGACTTCACTGAAGTGTACGTAGTAAAATAATTAGTTGTTTAATATGAATATCTATTTATTTTTAGGGGAAAAGCCGTTCAAATGTTACATATGCAAGCGCGGCTTCATAACGGCGAGTAAAATGCACCGACACGTTCTCACACACGACGAAACTTGGGAAGGTATGAGTTTTTTACACTTATATATCCTACTACCACCCTAACTACCCTTTAGTTGTCTGGAAGAGATCGCTATTAGCGATAAGATCGCCAATTGTAACACTCCTTTCTGTGTAATGTTAGTTCTAAGCTATATAAGTATTTGTGGTGTGCAATAAAGATAGTTTTCTATTCTTATAAAGTAGTTTGTAAATCTAATATATAAAATTCTCGTGTCACAGTTTTTGTTGCCATACTCCTCCGAAACGGCTTGACCGATTTCGATGAAATTTTTTGTGCTTATCCGGTATCTATGAGAATCGGCCAACATCTATTTTTCATCCCCCTAAATGTTAGGGGTAGTGCACCCCTAAATTTTTTTATTTATTTTTTAGACAAAATTTTTAATTTCTATTTTTTTATGATACAACATACAAAAATACATACAACCCTCAATTTTCACCCTTCTACGATTAACCCTTATTTTTTAATAGCCATTTTAGTAATTTAATCATTTTTCCTCTCCGGTCGAAAACTGATCAATCGTCATTTAATTAGTTATCCCCGCCAGATGTCTACAGGTGTCACTTCTGACCCAGTAAACAGCACGGAGTAGGGATGAGAACGGAGCCGGTCTCCTTTCTTTCTCACTCCCTACACAGTTGTCGGCCATCATTATTGTTTATGCGTCAAGTGTAGTAGTAACGTTGACAATTATTATTTTGCTATCTCAGTGTAACTCTCATATTAACTTTTAATCATTCCTATTTTATCAATAATAATTAAATTATCAACTTTGAGTGTATTTTGCACGATTAGTTAATCAAGTGATTTTATAACCTCAAAAGTACTCAACACGTGATACGAGCTTTCAATAACAACGGATTTTGTGTTGTAAGTATACTTTTTTTTATTTATATCGAAAATGTTGTTGATCTTATAAAAATGTAATTTTAATTTAATTTTATTAAAAAAATGTAATTGAACAATTATGATTTTCATAGTTTCCAAAAAATCAATCATTATGAATCTTTATTTTGAAATGTCAATGGAAATATTGGTTGTATGAAAAAATTATAAGAGACAATGTTTTCATAAAATTTAATTTTTTATTTTTGTTTGAAAATTTTTTCCATAAAATAATGCTTATTTCACGCATATACCACATTCTTACATACATACAATATACACATTCTAAAATACATACATACTTCCAATAAGTACCGTAATTCGGGGTAAATAGGAATGACGGGGTAAATTGGAAAAAAAGTCTGACTTTCTAAACGGCTTTTTTAGTTTCATTACAATTTATGAGATAACAACACTGTATTATTTTTGAACGAACTTTTATTTTTTGCTCCTGACAACACTTAGCATTTAAGCCAGCCAATTAGGGATCACTAAAAAAAACGAGTTTAAAGTGAGGTTACCGTGGACGCGTTGATATTGTTCCCTTTAACTTTATGTTTTTGTTGAATTATATTAAGAAAAATTGTTGGAATCGATGTAATCTTGATCATAACAGTTTATGGTGGTTTGAAGAAACGTGAAGGTAAGTAAATCATTACATAATTTCATTGGAAATCATGTTTTTAGTCGACCACTGGTTTTTGGGTTATTTTGGTAATAATAAGAACGCGAAGGGGGTAAATAGGAACCGGAACTGGTATAATTGGAACAACGTGGGGGTTATTTGGTTTGTTTAAGGGGTAAATTGGAATTCCTTAATAGGGTTGTCTAAAACAATACCTAAGTAAATTATTGTATGAAAAATGTAATTTACACTAAATATCTGACTATATTATAAAATTTACAGATCTGATTGAAATAAGAACGCGAATCTATAAGCTACCCGACCTGCTTTTCCCGGACTTCAAAAAAAGGCTAGGTAATAGAATAATAAGCTAAATCTAGTATATACCTACATGTATATTTAAAACCACACTGATATTGGCCACAGACCGTAATTAACCTATTTTTATATTGATCTCGGGTACAAATCTGACTCTTCGGCCAGCTACCAATTCTGTAATTACTTTTCCTAGTCGTTTTTGCTTTCGTTTTTTTTCTACAGTCATGCTGGCTATAATTTTTAAAGTTCTATTTTTTTCAGAATGCCTCGTAACTACGTTCCCAAGCCAGGTTCAAAAAGATATAAAAAATATGACAGTATAATAATTAAACAAGCCCTGGACGAATTAGCGTCAACTAATAATACGAGTACATTAAGTGCTGTATCTGAAAAGTATAATATAGCTAAATCCGTACTATGCCGCCATAAGAACCGAGAAATGAAACCTCATGCTAGGCCAACAGCACTGACTAATGAAGAAGAGCTATATATAGTAGAAAATATAAATGTCTGCGGTGATTGGGGCTACCCGTTAGATACAACGGACCTTAGATATATAATAAAAATGTATCTAGACTCAATGAACATTAAGCACAACATATTCAAAAATAACATTCCTGGAATAGATTACGTAAATGGGTTTTTGAAAAGACATGCAAATAATATATCTCAAAGAATATGTCAGAATATAAAGAGATCCAGGGCGGCAGTGTCTCCAGACACAATAAAAGAATATTTTAGCGAATTGGAAAAGTCTTTGAAAAACGTTCCAATCCAAAATATTATAAACTATGACGAGACCAACCTAACAGATGACCCTGGTCGCAAGAAGGTGATTGTAAGACGTGGATGCAAGTACCCTGAACGTATAGTCAATCACTCAAAAGGGTCAATATCTTTGATGATGTCAGCAACAGCTGATGGTAATTTCCTACCGCCTTACGTTGTTTACAAGGCAACACATTTATATAATTCATGGACGACAAGAGGGCCTCAAAGTACAAGATATAACAGATCTTCGTCTGATTGGTTCGATGGCAATATCTTTGAGGACTGGGTTAAAACAATAGTTGTACCTTTTTTGGAAAAGAAAGAGGGTAAAATTTTTTTGATAGGAGACAATTTGTCCTCACATTTGTCTATTGATGTGATAAAACTATGCCAGGAAAAAGATATCCACTTTATTTTTCTGCCCGCGAATTCGACACACCTTATGCAGCCCTTAGATGTGGCTGTGTTTAGGCCTATGAAGGTGATTTGGCGTCAATTATTGGACAAATGGAAAAAAAGCGATGATGGGAGAACACTATCATGTGTCCCAAAGGGTTGTTTCCCACAATTATTAAAGATGCTAATGGAAGAACTAAGTGTGAATGCGGAAAAAAAATTTAAAGCTGGGTTTAAAAAATGTGGCATTGTCCCATTAGATCCTAACCAAGTTCTAGCAAGGCTTCCTCTGCAAGAAGAGAATGAAGAGACTAAAGTAACAGCTGTTAGTAATAGTATTTTGAAGTTATTAAAGGAAATGCGCTATGGGTCCATGAATATTAGAGAACCCAAAAAGAAGAAGAAACTAGAAGTAGTGGCAGGAAAAAGTGTAAGTGCTGAGGAAGTAGAAAACAATAAAGAGCAGGAACCTGTGAAACCAAAAAAAAAAGAACACTAAACCAAATGAATGGGTCAACTCCAAAACTTACATCTATAAAGGGAAAGGGTAAAAAAACAAAACCCAAAATTGACAAATTACAGATAGACGACGACAGCGAAAGCAATAATTCCAATAAATAAATATGTGAACAGAGCAAAGAGATATATGAAAATAAAATTATTGATATGCCTGGTGAACTGAACGATCCTATTGTAATGATTTCGGAACCTTTTGATATGTCCATTGAATCCATGCCAATTATGTTTGCTGATAATTTTGATTGTCAAGAAATTACTGTGAAAACTAATCACGAAGGCCAAAATAACCAAAACCAGAGTATACAAGACCAAGAGAAAGAAAAGGAAAATCTTCAAATAAAGGACAAGAATACAGAAGCCAGGAATTAAAATCATATCAGATATAAAATGTAAATTGCCATTACCTTTGAGGAACAAAAATAAAAATTTCACCAATGATAATATTAAAGAAAGTAATTCAATGCGCCCAAAGAGGAAAAGAACTCTGAATTTTTACAAAGATACAGAAGAAATTTTGAAAATTTTGGAAGAACAATAATTTTTTTTCTACCTAATTAAAATAATAATAATAAATAATAAAATTCATTTATTTACCAAAGTTAGCTTTACAATAATGTATGTTTACCAATGGAGCCCACACTAGGCCAAAGCCTGTCTCGTGGGTTCCTAACAGTTATCTTTAACCAGGTCTACAGTTATAAAAGTTAACAGAAAGTTCGACGACAAAATTTGGTAAATTACGAAATACAATGTTAGTACTTAACTTAAGCTAGAAAAAATGTGTAAACTGCTTGAGCTCTGAATGCTTTTTATAATTAATTATTAATAATAAAAGAATATAAAATATTATCGTTGATTTGAAAGAAGAATATTTATGTTATGTTGCTTACCAGATTATTATCTTATACAAAACTTGTACCTAACTTAGCCTAATAAATAGGTTTTGATACCTATTTATTGAGCTAACTTTCTAAATAGCAATCAAAATCTATTTATTAAGCTGTGACCTGTACCTATTTATTAGGATGTTATTAAAATAATATGATCTCACAAACATTATTTTATTTTAAAATATTGAAGAAATAAAAGTAAGGACTTGGAAGGGTAGAGTGACAACCCTAGTAAAATTTCCGATTTACCTCTTTTTCGTTCCTATTATCCCCATCGGGGGTAAATTGGAATCCAATAGGTTTTTTGATGAATTTCTCAAAATATGTCAATAATTACGTAATTTAAGGCTATTTTACATCTACAAGAGCTTACCATACATTCTTAAGTAACGTTTAAAATACCCTATGTGCAACGGAAGAAGGTTTAAATTCCAATTGAATGTGAATATTGGACCTATTTACCCCGTTTTACGGTAAGCTATTTTTTGTCTACACTAGAAATTACTAGGAAATTATTTATATGGCAAAACAACGTTTGCCGGGTAAGCTAGTCTAATATATAAAATTCTCGTGTCACAGTTTTTGTTGCCATACTCCTCCAAAACGGCTTGACCGATTTTGATGAAATTTTTTGTGCTTATCCGGTATCTATGAGAATCGGCCAACATCTATTTTTCATCCCCCTAAATGTTAGGGGTAGTCCACCCCTAAATTTTTTAATTTATTTTTTAGACAATTTTTTTTATTTCTATTTTTTTATGATACAACATACAAAAATACATACAATCCTCAATTTTCACCCTTCTACGATCAACCCTTATTTTTTAATAGCCATTTTAGTAATATAATCATTTTTCCTCTCCGGTCGAAAACTGATCAATCGTCATTTAATTAGTTATCCCCGCCAGATGTCTACAGGTGTCACTTCTGACCCAGTAAACAGCACGGAGTAGGGATGAGAACGAAGCCGGTCTCCTTTCTTTCTCACTCCCTACACAGTTGTCGGCCATCATTATTGTTTATGCGTCAAGTGTAGTAGTAACGTTGACAATTATTATTTTGCTATCTCAGTGTAACTCTCATATTAACTTTTAATCATTCCTATTTTATCAATAATAATTAAATTATCAACTTTGAGTGTATTTTGCACGATTAGTTAATCAAGTGATTTTATAACCTCAAAAGTACTCAACACGTGATACGAGCTTTCAATAACAACGGATTTTGTGTTGTAAGTATACTTTTTTTTATTTATATCGAAAATGTTGTTGATCTTATAAAAATGTAATTTTAATTTAATTTTATTAAAAAAATGTAATTGAACAATTATGATTTTCATAGTTTCCAAAAAATCAATCATTATGAATCTTTATTTTGAAATGTCAATGGAAATATTGGTTGTATGAAAAAATTATAAGAGACAATGTTTTCATAAAATTTAATTTTTTATTTTTGTTTGAAAATTTTTTCCATAAAATAATGCTTATTTCACGCATATACCACATTCTTACATACATACAATATACACATTCTAAAATACATACATACTTCCAATAAGTAAGCTATTTTTTGTCTACACTAGAAATTACTAGGAAATTATTTATATGGCAAAACAACGTTTGCCGGGTAAGCTAGTCTAATATATAAAATTCTCGTGTCACAGTTTTTGTTGCCATACTCCTCCGAAACGGCTTGACCGATTTTGATGAAATTTTTTGTGCTTATCCGGTATCTATGAGAATCGGCCAACATCTATTTTTCATCCCCCTAAATGTTAGGGGTAGTCCACCCCTAAAATTTTTTTTTTATTTTTTAGACTAAATTTTTAATTTCTATTTTTTTATGATACAACATACAAAAATACATACAATCCTCAATTTTATGAAAATTAAATTAAATTAAAATTCAATTTTACTAAAATTTTTTTTTTATTTTTTAGACTAAATTTTTAATTTCTATTTTTTTATGATACAACATACAAAAATACATACAATCCTCAATTTTCACCCTTCTACGATCAACCCTTATTTTTTAATAGCCATTTTAGTAATTTAATCATTTTTCCTCTCCGGTCGAAAACTGATCAATCGTCATTTAATTAGTTATCCCCGCCAGATGTCTACAGGTGTCACTTCTGACCCAGTAAACAGCACGGAGTAGGGATGAGAACGAAGCCGGTCTCCTTTCTTTCTCACTCCCTACACAGTTGTCGGCCATCATTATTGTTTATGCATCAAGTGTAGTAGTAACGTTGACAATTATTATTTTGCTATCTCAGTGTAACTCTCATATTAACTTTTAATCATTCCTATTTTATCAATAATAATTAAATTATCAATTTTGAGTGTATTTTGCACGATTAGTTAATCAAGTGATTTTATAACCTCAAAAGTACTCAACACGTGACACGAGCTTCCAATAACAACGGATTTTGTGTTGTAAGTATACTTTTTTTATTTATATCGAAAATGTTGTTAATCTTATAAAAATGTAATTTTAATTTAATTTTATTAAAAAAATGTAATTGAACAATTAAGATTTTCATAGTTTCCAAAAAATCAATCATTATGAATCTTTATTTTGAAATGTCAATGGAAATATTGGTTGTATGAAAAAATTATAAGAGACAATGTTTTCATAAAATTTAATTTTTTACTTTTGTTTGAAAATTTTTTCCATAAAATAATGCTTATTTCACGCCACATTCTTACATACATACAATATACACATTCTAACATACATACATACTTCCAATAAGTAAGCTATTTTTTGTCTACACTAGAAATTACTAGGAAATTATTTATAATATGGCAAAACAACGTTTGCCGGGTAAGCTAGTTAAATATAAACAATCATTTATATTGCAAGCTGTTAAAAAAAATCAACAAAAAATCATCTCAGTGTGGCAAAGATTTTCGCCTGGACGCTACCGTGTTTCGGAAGGCACGTAAAAACTGTGGGTCCCGGCTGTTTCCTATAAGATATGTAGGAGGCAGTCGTTAGGTCATGTTGCAGGCATTGTAGGAATCTTGGCGACCTGAAACTGCAACATATAGGTTGGCCACACAACCTATAAATTGTGATTTGACTCTAACAGTGTAAGTAGGGTAACCTGTTCTGTTGGAGTATAAACCCCAATTATCATTAATTTAAAATTTATCAATTAAAAATTCATTAACATTATAATAACATTTTTCAAGTAGTAATTTCTTTATCTATATTTGAAAATGTTATTGAAAATAATAGGTGACATACATATAACACTTTTCCTCAAAAGTGCCGTTTTAGAGGCATGATGACAAGGTCGGTTATTGTCTCTTCTTATAAAATAGAATAGAATAATGCTTTATTGCAAACCAAAAATATACAAAGAACTTATTACTATAATATGTTATGAAGTAGGTTAACAATCGGCGGTCTTATCGCACTAGGCAATTTCTTACAGACAACCTGCTAAAATTATAAATGCGAAAGTTTGTGAGTGTGTGTGTGTACCACTTCACGAAGTCTGTGTGTGTGTGTTATTATTTCTTCACGCCTCAACGGGTGGACCGATTGGGCTGAAATTTGGCATAGAGATAGCTTAGACCCTAAAATAACACAAAACCACTGGGCGCAGTTAGTAATAAATAATTCAAATTTTAGTATTTTTGTGAATAATGTAAAAATTACGTTTAATAATATTATTCTTTTACAGATAATCAAGATGGCGAAATAGACGAAAATAAAAAAGTCACAACTAAGTAAGTATATTCATCTGATATAATATACTAGAAGACCTGCGCGCACTTTGTAGCGCGTAACAGTCAATTAATATACCTATAAATTTAAATTATTCTATCATTTCCCGGGACTCGAGCTATCTCTGTGCCAGATTTTGTCCAAATACAGTTCACCGGGGGTAGACTTCCTTAGCAGGAGGTCGTCTAGGTGGGTACCCCAACAGTGCCAGTTATTCTACCGCCTGAGCAGTGTACTGCAAACATTACTGTGCTCCGGTAGGAGGGCACTGTAGCTAGCGAAATTACTGGGCTGAAGAGTCTTAACATCTTATGACTCTCAAGTAAGAAGCGTTGGTGCAGTGCACCTAGAATTTTAACTTTGTAAAGTACTGGGTAGCACTGTACTGATTATGGGCAGCGTTATCTCTTACCATCAGGAGAGCGTCTTGCTCGTCTTCTTACTTCGTTGCATAACAAAAAGCTAATAAACGATAGATTTGATTTGAACAAGTGAATTAAATTAAAAATTTAAAAAACCCCCAACGCAATACGTAATTCCGCATTTTGTAGCGGCGGCCATCTTGGACCGATTTCCACCAAACATAGCTAAGAACACTCTCAACTAACTCTACTTTCAAACAAAAAAAACTAAATCAAAATCCGTTCATCCGTTCGGGAGCTACGATGCCACAGACAGACACACACACACAGACAGACAGACACGTCAAGCTTATAACACCCCGTCGTTTTTGCGTCGGGGGTTAAAAACTGACGTGTTTTAAACAGATTATAGTGATACTTATTCTCTCATTTCAGACCAAAAAGGGGCAGAAAAAAAGGGAGTGTGTTGAGAAAACCGACAACCGACAAAGAAACGGAGAAAGGTGAAAAATCACACAAGAAATGGCCGCACGTTTGTGAATATTGTCATCAAAGGTATTATAAATTATAATAGAATAGAATAAACAACTATTTATTGAAACATTACAAATATACAGAAAACTTAAAAATACAAGGGAATTAAATTAATATTTTAAAAAATCACAACGCAATGCATTCAAAATGTGTAATTCGCCATTTTGTGGTGGCGGCCATCTTGGATTTTAAATTTATCATAGTGCGTTTTATTCTACAAGTCAAGCCCTTTAATTTAATAGCCATATTGAGGGGGTTGTAGAAGAAAAAAAAATCACTTGTTTCTGCATCCGTCTATAATATTTATATTGCGTCGTTTAATGACGGAGTTCCTATGGCCACCTTCCAGCTCCATCATCAGATCAGCTCCATGTCATAATAATATTGCATTGTCATCCGATTTACACACGCATGCAAATTTTCAGCTTAATTGGAAACCGGGAAGTGGGTCAAATTAAACTTGCAAGATTTGATTACAGACAGACAGACAACAGACAGGTGAAAGTAATATAAAGCTTGTAAAAAAATACTTGTTTCTGGATCTGTCTATAATATTTATATTGCGTCGTTTAATGACGGAGTTCCTATGGCCACCTTCCAGCTCCATCATCAGATCAGCTCCATGTCATAATAATATTGCATTGTCATCCGATTTATATATATTCAATCGGAAACTCGGAAGTGGATCTAATTAAACTTGCCAGATTTGATTACAGACAGACAACAAACTTGAAATAAGAACGAAAAACGTGTTTTGGATGCTTCAAGTGATTTACAAACACCGATGTAAATATTTTTACAAGCTTTATATTACTTTCACCTGTCTGTTGTCTGTCTGTCTGTCTGTAATCAAATCTTGCAAGTTTAATTTGACCCACTTCCCGGTTTCCAATTGAGCTGAAAATTTGCATGCGTGTGTAAATCGGATGACAATGCAATATTTTTATGACATCGAGCTGATCTGATGATGGAGCTGGAAGGTGGCCAAAGGAACTCTGTCATAAAACAACGCAACCCCATCGAGTTTGGGCTCATTTGATTCGTCTTGACGAGTACTTTATGATGCAAGATGATAACAATAATTAAAGCTTGTTTTTAAAAAGTATTTTTTAAATTTCACTTGTTATTGTCAGGTTCCTCCACAAGTCGACGTTACAAATCCACCGCAAGTGGCACGAGGGCGAAGCGCTGGCGCTCCGCTGCCAGTTCTGCCTGCAGAGCTGTACCGACGACGCAGCGCTGAAGGAGCACGAGGCCTCGCACACCGGACCCAAGCCCTATCTCTGCAACGTGTGCGGCGCTGGATTTAAGAAGAAGAAATCTTTGGTGAGTGCTTTAAGATCATCATTATCATCAGCCGTAAGACCTTTTACCGGGGGTAGACTTCCTTTGCAGGAGGTCGTCTAGGTGGGTACCTAGGCGGGTGCCAGTTATTCTACCGTCTGAGCAGTAATGTGCAAACATTACTGTGCTTCGGTAGGAGGGCACTGTAGCTAGTGAAATTACTGGGCTAGAGTCTTAACATCTTATTATGACTCTTGAGTAAGAAGCGTTGGTGCAGTGCTCCTAGAATTTCACATAATTGTGAAATCCTAAGTAGCACTGTACTGATCATGGGCAGCGTTATCTCTTAACATCAGGAGAGCGCCTTGCTCGTCGGCCTCCCCTTTGCACTTCCATGTGTACCGGTTGGAAGCGACCTGCATCCAGCGTCTTCATGTGACCTTTATAAGGTCGTCTGTCCACCTTGTGGGTGGACGTCCTACGCCTCGTTTGCTAGTCCGTGGTCTCCACTCGAGCACTTTTCGACCCCATCGGCCATCCGCTCTGTGCACTATGTGGCCTGCCCATTGCCACTTCGAGTAATTCAATTTAAATTAAAGTAAAAAAATGCCAAATTAAAGTCAAATTATAAAAAAAATAGTTTTGGTTTCTTTTTTTTATATGATGAAGTAGAAGACGAGCAAGACGCTCTCCCGATGTTAAGAGATAACGCTGCCCATAATCAGTACAGTGTTACGTAAGATTTTTTTTGCTATTTAGGATTTGAAAGAAATAAAAATGATTAAATTCGGGCACACCACCACCATATTTCACATCAAAAATAAAATATACATTAAATTACAGTTTCAAAAAAAGAATCAAATGAAATTAACCATTTAAAATATTATCATATATATAAAAATTCAAATTAAAAAAAATATTTATTCAAATTAAAATTATTATCAAAAATTTAAATCAATCAAAAATCATAATGAATTAATTTCATAAAATAAATTAATGAATGTATGAATGATAATATGAACGAATTGAACGAATGACTGAATGAAATGAATGAATTACGCACACCGGACCGAAGCCCTATCTGTGCAAAGTGTGTGGCGCTGGCTTTAAGAAGAAGTCTTTGGTACTTAAAGACAAAATCAAAACAAGTGAAATTTAAAAAAAACTTTTTAAAAACAAGCTTTTACTATTAATACCATCTAGCATCATAAAGTACTCGTCAAGACAAATCAAATGAGCCCAAACTCGATGGGGTTGCGTCGTTTAATAACAGAGTTCCTATGGCCACCTTCCAGCTCTATCATGAAATCAGCTCGATGTCATAAAAATATTGCATTGTCATCCGATTCATGCATGCATGCAAATTTTCAACACAATCGGACACCGGGAAGTGGGTCAAATTTAACTTGCAAGATTTGATTACACACAGACAACAGACAAGAGAAAGCTTGTAAAATGAAATTTTATGTATGACTGAATGAAATGAATGAATGAATTACCACGCATACTCGTATCGTTGAATAGGTATTTGAAAATGAAGGACAGGTTTCTAAGAAACTTTTTCAATTTAGTGATCCATTTGAATATTCAAGTTTGTCGTCGTAGCGAGGTTTGTAAAGAACCAATAGCTTCATTTACCTCGCCTCGGTCAGCATAATTCTGGTGGAAACTGCTCAGGGGAGCTAGGTAATTTTGCGCGTACAAAATAAGCGAGGGATGTGTATGAGGGATGTGTTGCGAGGTATGTGTACGAGGGATGTGTTGCGAGGTATGTGTACGAGGGATGTGTACGAGGGATGTGTTGCGAGGGATGTGTTGCGAGGGATGTGCTGTTAGGGATGTGTACGGGGATGTGTTGCAAGGATGTGTACGAGGGATGTGTACGATGGATGTATACGAGGGATGTGTAGCGACGGATGTGTACGAGGGATGTGTACGAGGGATGTGTTGCGACGGATGTGTACGAGGGATGTGTACGAGGGATGTGTTGCGAGGGTAGTGTGCGAGGAATGTATACGAGGGATGTGTACGAGGGATGTGTTGCGAGGGTAGTGTGCGAGGAATGTATACGAGGGATGTGTACGAGGGATGTGTGCGAGGGATGTGTGCGAGGGATGTGTTGCGAGGAATGTGTGTTGAGAAGGATGCGTTGCGAGGTTTGCGCAACCCTATCGCCACATTTCACAGCTTCACAACGCATCCTCGCATTTTTGATTAATGAGCATTTTTACAGCTCCGCTACACATCCTCGTAGGCACATTTTTAGACTGCGTTTGCGACTGGAAATGTGTCGTGCGAGGATTCTAGCTGTGCTGTGAAAATGTGTGGTTGTTTCCACCAAATCTGTGCGATTTATTCTAAAAAAACTGGCAAAGTGCGAGTCGCGTGGAAGACTCGCGCACTGAGGGTTCCGGACCATTTTGTTACAGCTTATAGGTATCGCGCTTAGCCTATTTATTAATTTGACAAATTGTTTCATTTCAGTTGCGTCACAGACAGAACCAACACAACAACTTAGACGTGGCAGTACCGAGAGTGGCTCGGGAGGACTACATCTGTGATATATGCTCTAAGAAGTTCAACTCTCAGGCTAGACTGCGGGTGAGGGAATATACGAGTACAATATTAATATTTAGTGTTAACACAACAACTTAGACGTGGCAGTACCGAGAGTGGCTCGGGAGGACTACATCTGTGATATATGCTCTAAGAAGTTCAACTCTCAGGCTAGACTGCGGGTGAGGGAATATACGAGTACAATATTAATATTTAGTGTTAACACAACAACTTAGACGTGGCAGTACCGAGAGTGGCTCGGGAGGACTACATCTGTGATATATGCTCTAAGAAGTTCAACTCTCAGGCTAGACTGCGGGTGAGGGAATATACGAGTACAATATTAATATTTAGTGTTAACACAACAACTTAGACGTGGCAGTACCGAGAGTGGCTCGGGAGGACTACATCTGTGATATATGCTCTAAGAAGTTCAACTCTCAGGCTAGACTGCGGGTGAGGGAATATACGAGTACAATATTAATATTTATCAGGCCCGGATTTAGCCAAAATGCCGCCCTGGGCAGTGAGAACTTGCCGCCCTCTCCGCCGCGGGGCGGGAGGGGGGGGGGGGTCATCGGCTAGACTTTTTACTAAGAAATTTGTCGAGTATACATACGTGATTATGAATATTTATAAATGTATTTAAGGTGCACGATTACATTACATCAGATTTGATTCGATTAGAAATTTGCCGCCCCCAGTTAAGTTAATTTGCCGCCCCTGAAAATTTGCCGCCCCCCCCCCCCCAAAATTTGCCACCCTGGGCACTCGCCCCGAATGCCCCTAGTGTAAATCCAAGGCTGATATTTAGTGTTAACAAACTATGTATTTATACTACAGCTACAACACTAAAATATAACACTTTTATTTACAAAAGTATAAAAGTTGTAAATAGTTGTAAAACTTGTATATGAAAAAGTTATCATTCATTTATTATATTTTTGTTTCAGCGCCACATAATATCTCATTCAGTAGAGAAATATACATTAAAATACGAGTGTCCTGTCTGTGCGCACATGTTCCACACGAGGTACCACGTACAGATGCATCTCAACACACACATGAAGGAGGGGCTGTGAGTGTTTTATCCCGCTTTCTATGTTTAGTCTGCTACCATCTACTGCATCGTCGCTTAACATCACAAGATATTATAATAATACTAGCTGCGCCCAGCGGTTTTACCCGCTTTTCTATAGCCTATGTGTTATTCTAGGGTCTAAGCTATCTGTATACCAAATTTCAGCTCAATCGGTCCACTAGTTTTGGCGTGAAAGAGTAACAAACATCCAGACATCCATTCTTACAAACTTTCACGTTTATAACATTAGTAAGGTATTGAGATCCAAGTCAAGGAGAAGTCAAAGTCTAACCTATAACGAATAAAAAAACCAAAGTAAGACGAGCAAGACGCTCTCCTGACGGTAAGAGACAACGCTGCCTATAATTAGTATGGTGCTAGGATTGCACAATGGTGTAAAATTCTAGGTGTTGCAACGCTTCTTACTTGAGAGTCATAAGATGTTAAGACTCTTCAGCCCAGTACTTTCACTAGCTACAGTGCCCTACCGAAGCACATTAATATTTGAATATCACTGCTCAGGCGGTAGAATAACTGGCACTGTTGGAACCTAGACGACCTCCTGCAAAGGAAGTCTCATCATCATCATCTCAGCCGTGCGACGTCCACTGCCTCACACAGGCCTCCCCTTTGTACTTCCATATGTACCGGTTGGAAGCGACCTGCATCTGGATGCGTGTGCATCTGCACTGAGTGTCTTTTTTTTGAAGTATCAGTAAAAAATCTGAAATTTACAGGGGAGTTAGTAAAAATATAGTAAAAAATAATGCACAGGGTCTCGAATTTCTAAAACTTGAATTGAACGAGATATGACCAAAAGATTAGGACACTCAATCCTGATGCGCCGCTAAATACGAATATTTTCAAAAGTATTGACCCTAGGATTATAATTTTTAGTTCTGGAGTTAGTAAAAAATTTCTAAAAACTTTTGGGAAATTTTCAAATCAATAGAATGTGCCGTTACAGATTTATAACGGTTTAACTAGGACACTCAGTTCTTACGCCGTAAGGATTGAGTGTCCTGCTAAATATGGGTTTATTGGAATAAATACATAAAAATAACATTACCATCTTGTAGTCTGACCCTCAAAACAATTTCTAAAAGAGAAACTATGTCGAAAAAGCTTACCCTTTTAAAATAAATGAAAGATTTCATTTTTACGAAACGTCTGTACTGAGTGTCTTTTATTTTTGAAAAAAAAGGGTCAAATAGTAGTTTTAGAAATTTGGCACTTGGTGCAAAAGTTTTTACTAATTGAATACTAAAACATGATATATAATTTGTTTTTCTAAATTGTATATTTTTAGAGTAAATCCACTTTTTGCGGTTTTCTGTGAGTGTCTTTTTTTTTTCGAGGTTGAGCAAAATTAATGAAATTCACAGGGGAGTTAGTAAAAAATTAGTAAAAACTTTTGTAGTAAGTGGCGAATTTCTAAAACTTAAATTGAATTTTTTATGAGCAAAATACTAGGACACTCAATCCTTACGTTTTAAAAAAGTGAAAAACCTCGATATCTCGGTAAGTATTAACTTTTTTTTCAGGATTTTTTTTCCAGTAGTTAGTAATGAATTTCTAAAAACTTTTTCAAAAAAAACCAACAGGCTAACATGTGTTGTTACTGATTTATAGCGAATAATTAGTTTCACTGAGCGTAAGAACTGAGTGTCCTAGTTAAACGGCTCTACAGACAAAATTAAACCTCGTAGATAAAAACAACTTAGATCCACGAGTTTTACTAATTTTTTACTAACTCTGGATATAAAATTCATTTTTGTAAGTTTTATATTTTTTGAGAAAAAACACATTTTCATGTTTTTCACTGAGTGTCCCATTTTTTTCAAAATATCAAAATGATTTTTTCAGGAGAGTTAGTAAAACATTAGTTACAACGTTTGCACTAGGTGTCGAATTTCTAAAACTAAAATTATTCTTTTTATGATCAAATAACTACAGTCCAGACGCTCGAAAAACATGAAAAACCTCGATATCTCGATAAATATCAACTTTTTTCTTAGGATTTTTTTTTCAGTAGTTAGTAACGAATTTCTAAAAACTTTTACAAAAAAAACCAACAGGCTAACATGTGTTGTTACTGATTTATAGCGGTTAATTAATTCTGTTTTACGGAGCGAGCTAAATGAATAAAGCCGTGAGTTGTTCTCACCATGAATAATTCTTATACCTAGGCACTATTATTCAACTGACCACTATTTAATTTGTTGGCAATACTTTCTCTCTGATAACATACACGTTCAAACACTTGGCTGCCTCCCGACTCCCGGTGTCCAACTTTTACGAGGCTGCTGACTTTGGGAAGATCAACTTTTGCACACAGAATTAACACACACACGCACATACACACACACACACACACACACACACTAACACACATAATACACCTAGGGACCTGTTTAATTGAATAAGAAGGAGGGCGCCGGCAACTGCAACATAGTTTTATAAACTATCGCAATTTCCAACGTTCATGGCGTTTAAGATTAACGTGTATTTTAAGCGCAAATAAAGATTTATTATTTATATTAAGGGGTACGATTTTGCAAATTTACGCTAGGGCGTATTACAAGACGGATGTCGCAAAATTTAACAAAATTTATAAGAAACCAGTTGTTTAAGGATTTGAAATTTTAAAATTGGCGCTAAATGTATTTTTATTTATGTAATTGGCAAATGCTTCAGATGTACAGAAAGCAAATTAGAAAAAAATGATGTCAAATATTAACCTGTCAAAATTTTCAATTATATCTGTGCATTTTTGTCATTCAATCTTCTCTCAATAGCGCTTCACGGTTCTGCTCGTAATTTTGTATCAATTAATTTTTAAGGAAATAAAAGCCTTCCAAGTTATTTTTTGTTGTATAACTGTACACTGTACACCCCGTACACCAGTTAAAGCAATTTCAACCATAATCATAGCCAAAACAAGTTCTCAAATAAATAGTAGTGATTACGACTTTACTAATTAAGCAAAGGAGCGATGCAAGTCCATTAGTTATTTTAAACAGGGATTTTAGGCCATTCGATTGTAGTTGACATGACCGTAGGTATACGTAACCTACAAGACGGACGTTGCAAAATTTAACCTTTAACCAATAGTACCACTTACTATGTCACAAATCACATTATATATCATTAGATATATAATGTATTCATCCAAAAGTTGGTTGCCTGGAAGAGGTCGCTTTAAGCGATAAGGCCGCCCATTGTGGGCCAATGTGTTTATAATATTGTCATAGTAATTTAAGTACCTTTTGTTACATTGGACACAATAAAGAGTATTTCTACTCTTAGAGTAGAAATACTCCTTATCCATACATATAATAAGAATGGAAATTTCTCCCCATTCATTGTGATCCTTTACTAAGGTGAACTGTGAAAATACGCATATGAACAAAACGACGCGAAAAAGTCGCTTGCGCGATCTAGATCGTAAAACATTTTGTCAATTTTTCCTAGGGAAACGTAAAATAAAATAATAAAATAAATAATAATCATTTATATCGGACACATCGGCCCCTAATTTACATCAAAATTTTGAAGTAAAAGTAATAGAATATAAAGTAAATTCAATTCAAAAAAATCAAAAAGCAAAAAGTGCGACAAACTAAAAATACGCCATCTATCGATCTGCCTGTAAACGAAAGTAGACCTTTAGTTTAATTTGGGCTAAATTTGTAAATAGTTTGTGTCACTGGTGAGGTGAAACAACACCACCGATTTGAATAAAATTTTCACTAATACGTTGCAGTTTTCTCTACTTGAACCTTAGTGTTGGTTTTAGTCAAATCGGTTTTTAAATAAAAGAGTTATATCAATCTAAAGATTTACTTATCTTATTATATAAAATCGTTCGTACACTTTCGTGCTATCAACGCACAGCCCAAACGGCTGGACGGATCGAGCTGAAATTTGGACAGCGTATTTTTTGGAAAACTTCATCGTGCAATAAGAAGCGATTTTGCGAAATTCCCCCGGGAACGGGAATTATTCCCGAAAAACGTTTGTATGCAAATCCGTAACCGCTGAACCGATTGAGCTGAAATTTCGTGAAATGATTGTTGGGATTGTGATTAGAAACTTTGAATACTTTTTATGTCAGAAATTTACTTTTAAGGGGGGTAAAGGGGGGGTCGAAGTTTGTATGGGAAATTTAGAACCGCTGATCCTATTGAGCTAAAATTTGGCACAAAGGTGGTAGTTTGAGTTGTAAAAAATGATATGGGATACTTTTTATTCCAGAAATCAACCTCTAAGGCGGGATAAAGGAGGTCAAAGTTTGAATGAAAAATCAGTAACTAATGACCCCATTAAGCTAAAATTTGGTTTAGATATAGCTTGAGCCTCTAAAAAGGATATGGGACAGTTTTTAACCCTGAAATTGGCCTTAGAGTGGAAGTCAAATTTTGTATAGGAAATCAGTAACCGCTAGCCCTATTTGATATGGATGTATGTAGTTAGACTCCAAAAAGGACATTTATTTATTGATTTTGAATAGTTTTTAACGCTCAAAAACATATTTTATAAAGAACACATACAAAATACAAACTCTTTTCCGATGTGCCACTATTTTACCCATTATGAAACTAGATGGCGCTGTTCGTCGTTAAAACTCGCAAGCGATTTGTTGGACATGAGTACCTTTTTAAACGACTTATGAAACCAAACCTTTTTGCTATTATGTAGTATTATTTATTAGTATTATGTTTAGTTGTGCATGCTGTGGCATCCTATAATTGTAGGATCACACAGACTAAAGACATAATAGCCTTAAGACTTTTAATTGTAATGTGTTTCCTGCGTTGGATGTCCTTAAATAAATAAATTATGCCAAAGGGCGGTCAACAATCCATGTCGTTATTCCTGAATCCTAGAGTTTTACAGACTGCGAGTCAAAAATTTAACACTTAATAATTACTATAAAATTAATGTAACTTTAAAATACCTGATATTAATTATTTTATTACATACCATATACCATATTTGTTGAATAATTTTATAAATAACTAGCTGACCCGGCAAACGTTGTTTTGCCATATAAATAATTAATAGGAATGATTAAAAGTTAATATGAGAGTTACACTGAGATAGCAAAATAATAATTGTTTTATTATAAATATATAATTTTATTATAAATCCGATTCTCACAGATACCGGATAAGCACAAAAAATTTCATCAAAATCGGTCAAGCCGTTTCGGAGGAGTATGGCAACGAAAACTGTGACACGAGAATTTTATATATTAGATATATTATATATATTCACTTTAAAGTTCCATCACATAATCAGAAAAATCATTGTCCTTAATTTTATGTTGAGTTTGTCTAATTGAATTATTATTATTTTATTAACTTTATGTGAGTAAATTCGTTTGCATGCCTTATTTAATAAAAGTCTTCGGAAGTTCTAAAGTTATTTTTTTTGTTGAGGTGGTTTTTAGGGTTCCGTAGCCAAATGGCAAAAACGGAACCCTTATGGATTCGTCATGTCTGTCCGTCCGTCCATCCGTCCATGTGTCACAGCCACTTTTTTCCGAAACTATTAGAACTATACGATTGAAACTTGGTAAGTAGATGTATTCGGTGAACCGCATTAAGTTTTTCACACAAAAATAGAAAAAAAATATTTTTTGGGCTCCCCATAGAACTAAAACTCATTTTATTCATCAAACCCATACGTTTTAGGTATCTACGGATTACGGATAGGTCTTCAATTATTGAGGTTTCTAATATCATTTTTTATTATTTTAAACGGTTTTATTTAGCTCACTCCGTTTGTTTTATTATTTTTTATTCTTGGGTCAAATTTAGTAAAAAAAAAATCGCAAATTTGAAATTTCGCCCTCTTCCTGTCAACCGATTCAAATGAAATTTGGTGTACGCCTTTGGTTCTGGTGACAATATAATTACGTATATTTAAAATTATTTTAAATCCAAGATGGCCGCCGCTACAAAAAAGCGGATTACATTTTTTTTTCCAATCAATATGGGTATCAAATGAAAGGACTTGATAACTAGAATACAGTGCACTATACAAAATAAAAATCAAAGATGGCACTCGCTACAAAATGGCGGATAACCAATTTTTTTAATCTCATCAATATGGGTATCAAATGAATGGGGTTGACATGTTGAATACAGTGTACTAAAAAGCTGAAAAATAAAATCGTGAGGCACGTTAAATATCTAAATTCTAAATCCCTAATATGAACATTTAAACTGAAAATTGTAGAAAATAAAATTGTTCTTTACTTTTTGTGATTTTGTTGTTAATTGGAGACTCTTAAAAGGCCTGGAATAGCTTTTATTACAGAAACCAAGCTTAAAGGGAGAAAGGGGGATCGGTGTTTTTATGGGAAATTAGTACCCGCAGCTCTAATTTTGCAGAAATTCGAAATAGATACAGCTTGAGCCAAAAGAAAGGACATAATTGAGATAGTCCCTTAGTCTTAGTTCCTTAAGTCAACAATGCATATAGGTGAAAGGGCCTTTCACCTTCCCTCACTTTTAAGGTCAGAGTTTTATGGGCATACCTACAGGAACCACGGAATCGATTTGAGTCTCGGGAATGATAGTATGAGGCATGAGGAACCGATTTAGCTTAAATTCCCAATATAGATAGTTAAAAGGAAAACAAATAGTTTTATGGAATAAGGAATTCTGGAAAAAGGAATCAATAGCCGCTAAATTGATTTAGCTGTAATTTTGTATTAAAATATTTTGAATTCCAGGAAAGTAACACAGGATTGTTTCCTGTGGTAGCGAAAAAAAACTGCATAGAAATACTTGGCTCGATTTTCTTCGCTATCCAGAGCAGAGGAAATATAACTATGTATACTAATTCAACGCCGCGGGGATGGAAATCAAATCAATTTCGAAATAGCTGCAACAAAATGAAATTTAGAACCGTTGACTCTATCTATTACGCTAAAATTTGATACAACCTTTAGTTTGAGTCATAAAAAATGATACGAGACACTTTTTATCCCAGAAATCAACCTTTAAGGGGAGGAAAGGGGGGGGATGCAGTTTGTGTAGGAAATCGGTAGCCGCTTCTTCGTTTTAGCTAAAATTTGGTCAACGTATTCTTAATATAACGTAGGCGACCAATAAGGAGGGATTTTGTGAAATTCCCAGGAGAACGGGAATTATTTCCGAAAAACGTTTGCATGGAAAGTTATTGAATAGTTTTTATGTCAGAAATTAACTATTAAGGAGAATCAGTATTACAGGCAGGAGGAAGGAGAGTCAGAGTTTTAATGGGAATTCAGGAATCACAGAATTGATTTGAGTCGTGAGAAAGATAGTGTGAGAAATTGGTAACCAATAATTATAATTTAACTTAGGTTTAGGTACATTACAGTAGAGATAAGTTTAAGGGTTACCGGGAAAGGACCACAAATAGTTCTAATTCCTGAAAAGAGGCGTGAAAATTTGTGAAGACAATCAACAACCGTTAAACCGAGATAGTTTGACCTCCGGGAAAGGACACAGGACTGGTTCCTGCGATAGCAAAACAAAACTTCATAGATATACCCAGTCCGATATTATTCACTACCCACTGGGTTAAAACTATTTTACGCTCACAAAATCGCGGAGATGGAAATACAATCCTAAATGGCAGCACCAAACTTTCGCTTTATTGACTGTCACGCGCAACGAAGTGCGCGCGGGTCAGCTAGTTATTAATAAGAACGTGCCACTTACTATTGGTTAAAGGTTAAATTTTGCAACGTCCGTCTTGTAGGTTACGTATACCTACGGTCATGTCAACTACAATCGAATGGCCTAAAATCCCTGTTTAAAATAACTAATGGACTTGCATCGCTCCTTTGCTTAATTAGTAAAGTCGTAATCACTACTATTTATTTGAGAACTTGTTTTGGCTATGATTATGGTTGAAATTGCTTTAACTGGTGTACGGGGTGTACAGTGTACAGTTATACAACAAAAAATAACTTGGAAGGCTTTTATTTCCTTAAAAATTAATTGATACAAAATTACGAGCAGAACCGTGAAGCGCTATTGAGAGAAGATTGAATGACAAAAATGCACAGATATAATTGAAAATTTTGACAGGTTAATATTTGACATCAATTTTTTCTAATTTGCTTTCTGTACATCTGAAGCATTTGCCAATAACATAAATAAAAATACATTTAGCGCCAATTTTAAAATTTCAAATCCTTAAACAACTGGTTTCTTATAAATTTTGTTAAATTTTGCGACATCCGTCTTGTAATACGCCCTAGCGTAAATTTGCAAAATCGTACCCCTTAATATAAATAATAAATCTTTATTTGCGCTTAAAATACACGTTAATCTTAAACGCCATGAACGTTGGAAATTGCGATAGTTTATAAAACTATGTTGCAGTTGCCGGCGCCCTCCTTCTTATTCAATTAAACAGGTCCCTAGGTGTATTATGTGTGTTAGTGTGTGTGTGTGTGTGTGTGTGTGTGTGTGTGTGTGTGTGTGTGTGTGTGTGTGTGTGTGTGTGTGTGTATGTGCGTGTGTGTGTTAATTCTGTGTGCAAAAGTTGATCTTCCCAAAGTCAGCAGCCTCGTAAAAGTTGGACACCGGGAGTCGGGAGGCAGCCAAGTGTTTGAACGTGTATGTTATCAGAGAGAAAGTATTGCCAACAAATTAAATAGTGGTCAGTTGAATAATAGTGCCTAGGTATAAGAATTATTCATGGTGAGAACAACTCACGGCTTTATTCATTTAGCTCGCTCCGTAAAACAGAATTAATTAACCGCTATAAATCAGTAACAACACATGTTAGCCTGTTGGTTTTTTTTGTAAAAGTTTTTAGAAATTCGTTACTAACTACTGAAAAAAAAATCCTAAGAAAAAAGTTGATATTTATCGAGATATCGAGGTTTTTCATGTTTTTCGAGCGTCTGGACTGTAGTTATTTGATCATAAAAAGAATAATTTTAGTTTTAGAAATTCGACACCTAGTGCAAACGATGTAACTAATGTTTTACTAACTCTCCTGAAAAAATCATTTTGATATTTTGAAAAAAATGGGACACTCAGTGAAAAACATGAAAATGTGGATTTTCTCAAAAAATATAAAACTTACAAAAATGAATTTTATATCCAGAGTTAGTAAAAAATTAGTAAAACTCGTGGATATAAGTTGTTTTTATCTACGAGGTTTAGTTTTATCTGTAGAGCCGTTTAACTAGGACACTCAGTTCTTACGCTCAGTGAAACTAATTAAACCGCTATAACTCAGTAACACCACGTGTTAGCCTGTATATTTTTTTTTTACAAAGTTTTTAGAAATTCTTTACTAACTCTAGAAAAAAAAATCCTGAAAAAAAAGTTAATACTTACCGAGATATCGAGGTTTTTCACTTTTTTAAAACGTAAGGATTGAGTGTCCTAGTATTTTGCTCATAAAAAATTCAATTTAAGTTTTAGAAATTCGCCACTTACTACAAAAGTTTTTACTAATTTTTTACTAACTCCCCTGTGAATTTCATTAATTTTGCTCAACCTCGAAAAAAAAAAGACACAGAAAACCGCAAAAAGTGGATTTACTCTAAAAATATACAATTTAGAAAAACAAATTATATATCATGTTTTAGTATTCAATTAGTAAAAACTTTTGCACCAAGTGCCAAATTTCTAAAACTACTATTTGACCCTTTTTTTTCAAAAATAAAAGACACTCAGTACAGACGTTTTGTAAAAATGAAATCTTTCATTTATTTTAAAAGGGTAAGCTTTTTCGACATAGTTTCTCTTTTAGAAATTGTTTTGAGGGTCAGACTACAAGATGGTAATGTTATTTTTATGTATTTATTCCAATAAACCCATATTTAGCAGGACACTCAATCCTTACGGCGTAAGAACTGAGTGTCCTAGTTAAACCGTTATAAATCTGTAACGGTACATTCTATTGATTTGAAAATTTCCCAAAAGTTTTTAGAAATTTTTTACTAACTCCAGAACTAAAAATTATAATCCTAGGGTCAATACTTTTGAAAATATTCGTATTTAGCGGCGCATCAGGATTGAGTGTCCTAATCTTTTGGTCATATCTCGTTCAATTCAAGTTTTAGAAATTCGAGACCCTGTGCATTATTTTTTACTATATTTTTACTAACTCCCCTGTAAATTTCAGATTTTTTACTGATACTTCAAAAAAAAGACACTCAGTGCAGATGCACACCTCAATGTGTGCATCTGCACTGAGTGTCTTTTTTTTCTAAAAGAGAAACTATGTCGAAAAAGCTTACCCTTTTAAAATAAATGAAAGATTTCATTTTTACGAAACGTCTGTACTGAGTGTCTTTTATTTTTGAAAAAAAAGGGTCAAATAGTAGTTTTAGAAATTTGGCACTTGGTGCAAAAGTTTTTACTAATTGAATACTAAAACATGATATATAATTTGTTTTTCTAAATTGTATATTTTTAGAGTAAATCCACTTTTTGCGGTTTTCTGTGAGTGTCTTTTTTTTTTCGAGGTTGAGCAAAATTAATGAAATTCACAGGGGAGTTAGTAAAAAATTAGTAAAAACTTTTGTAGTAAGTGGCGAATTTCTAAAACTTAAATTGAATTTTTTATGAGCAAAATACTAGGACACTCAATCCTTACGTTTTAAAAAAGTGAAAAACCTCGATATCTCGGTAAGTATTAACTTTTTTTTCAGGATTTTTTTTCCAGTAGTTAGTAATGAATTTCTAAAAACTTTTTCAAAAAAAACCAACAGGCTAACATGTGTTGTTACTGATTTATAGCGAATAATTAGTTTCACTGAGCGTAAGAACTGAGTGTCCTAGTTAAACGGCTCTACAGACAAAATTAAACCTCGTAGATAAAAACAACTTAGATCCACGAGTTTTACTAATTTTTTACTAACTCTGGATATAAAATTCATTTTTGTAAGTTTTATATTTTTTGAGAAAAAACACATTTTCATGTTTTTCACTGAGTGTCCCATTTTTTTCAAAATATCAAAATGATTTTTTCAGGAGAGTTAGTAAAACATTAGTTACAACGTTTGCACTAGGTGTCGAATTTCTAAAACTAAAATTATTCTTTTTATGATCAAATAACTACAGTCCAGACGCTCGAAAAACATGAAAAACCTCGATATCTCGATAAATATCAACTTTTTTCTTAGGATTTTTTTTTCAGTAGTTAGTAACGAATTTCTAAAAACTTTTACAAAAAAAACCAACAGGCTAACATGTGTTGTTACTGATTTATAGCGGTTAATTAATTCTGTTTTACGGAGCGAGCTAAATGAATAAAGCCGTGAGTTGTTCTCACCATGAATAATTCTTATACCTAGGCACTATTATTCAACTGACCACTATTTAATTTGTTGGCAATACTTTCTCTCTGATAACATACACGTTCAAACACTTGGCTGCCTCCCGACTCCCGGTGTCCAACTTTTACGAGGCTGCTGACTTTGGGAAGATCAACTTTTGCACACAGAATTAACACACACACGCACATACACACACACACACACACACACTAACACACATAATACACCTAGGGACCTGTTTAATTGAATAAGAAGGAGGGCGCCGGCAACTGCAACATAGTTTTATAAACTATCGCAATTTCCAACGTTCATGGCGTTTAAGATTAACGTGTATTTTAAGCGCAAATAAAGATTTATTATTTATATTAAGGGGTACGATTTTGCAAATTTACGCTAGGGCGTATTACAAGACGGATGTCGCAAAATTTAACAAAATTTATAAGAAACCAGTTGTTTAAGGATTTGAAATTTTAAAATTGACGCTAAATGTATTTTTATTTATGTAATTGGCAAATGCTTCAGATGTACAGAAAGCAAATTAGAAAAAATTGATGTCAAATATTAACCTGTCAAAATTTTCAATTATATCTGTGCATTTTTGTCATTCAATCTTCTCTCAATAGCGCTTCACGGTTCTGCTCGTAATTTTGTATCAATTAATTTTTAAGGAAATAAAAGCCTTCCAAGTTATTTTTTGTTGTATAACTGTACACTGTACACCCCGTACACCAGTTAAAGCAATTTCAACCATAATCATAGCCAAAACAAGTTCTCAAATAAATAGTAGTGATTACGACTTTACTAATTAAGCAAAGGAGCGATGCAAGTCCATTAGTTATTTTAAACAGGGATTTTAGGCCATTCGATTGTAGTTGACATGACCGTAGGTATACGTAACCTACAAGACGGACGTTGCAAAATTTAACCTTTAACCAATAGTACCACTTACTATGTCACAAATCACATTATATATCATTAGATATATAATGTATTCATCCAAAAGTTGGTTGCCTGGAAGAGGTCGCTTTAAGCGATAAGGCCGCCCATTGTGGGCCAATGTGTTTATAATATTGTCATAGTAATTTAAGTACCTTTTGTTACATTGGACACAATAAAGAGTATTTCTACTCTTAGAGTAGAAATACTCCTTATCCATACATATAATAAGAATGGAAATTTCTCCCCATTCATTGTGATCCTTTACTAAGGTGAACTGTGAAAATACGCATATGAACAAAACGACGCGAAAAAGTCGCTTGCGCGATCTAGATCGTAAAACATTTTGTCAATTTTTCCTAGGGAAACGTAAAATAAAATAATAAAATAAATAATAATCATTTATATCGGACACATCGCCCCTAATTTACATCAAAATTTTGAAGTAAAAGTAATAGAATATAAAGTAAATTCAATTCAAAAAAATCAAAAAGCAAAAAGTGCGACAAACTAAAAATACGCCATCTATCGATCTGCCTGTAAACGAAAGTAGACCTTTAGTTTAATTTGGGCTAAATTTGTAAATAGTTTGTGTCACTGGTGAGGTGAAACAACACCACCGATTTGAATAAAATTTTCACTAATACGTTGCAGTTTTCTCTACTTGAACCTTAGTGTTGGTTTTAGTCAAATCGGTTTTTAAATAAAAGAGTTATATCAATCTAAAGATTTACTTATCTTATTATATAAAATCGTTCGTACACTTTCGTGCTATCAACGCACAGCCCAAACGGCTGGACGGATCGAGCTGAAATTTGGACAGCGTATTTTTTGGAAAACTTCATCGTGCAATAAGAAGCGATTTTGCGAAATTCCCCCGGGAACGGGAATTATTCCCGAAAAACGTTTGTATGCAAATCCGTAACCGCTGAACCGATTGAGCTGAAATTTCGTGAAATGATTGTTGGGATTGTGATTAGAAACTTTGAATACTTTTTATGTCAGAAATTTACTTTTAAGGGGGGTAAAGGGGGGGTCGAAGTTTGTATGGGAAATTTAGAACCGCTGATCCTATTGAGCTAAAATTTGGCACAAAGGTAGTTTGAGTTGTAAAAAATGATATGGGATACTTTTTATTCCAGAAATCAACCTCTAAGGCGGGATAAAGGAGGTCAAAGTTTGAATGAAAAATCAGTAACTAATGACCCCATTAAGCTAAAATTTGGTTTAGATATAGCTTGAGCCTCTAAAAAGGATATGGGACAGTTTTTAACCCTGAAATTGGCCTTAGAGTGGAAGTCAAATTTTGTATAGGAAATCAGTAACCGCTAGCTAGCCCTATTTGATATGGATGTATGTAGTTAGACTCCAAAAAGGACATTTATTTATTGATTTTGAATAGTTTTTAACGCTCAAAAACATATTTTATAAAGAACACATACAAAATACAAACTCTTTTCCGATGTGCCACTATTTTACCCATTATGAAACTAGATGGCGCTGTTCGTCGTTAAAACTCGCAAGCGATTTGTTGGACATGAGTACCTTTTTAAACGACTTATGAAACCAAACCTTTTTGCTATTATGTAGTATTATTTATTAGTATTATGTTTAGTTGTGCATGCTGTGGCATCCTATAATTGTAGGATCACACAGACTAAAGACATAATAGCCTTAAGACTTTTAATTGTAATGTGTTTCCTGCGTTGGATGTCCTTAAATAAATAAATTATGCCAAAGGGCGGTCAACAATCCATGTCGTTATTCCTGAATCCTAGAGTTTTACAGACTGCGAGTCAAAAATTTAACACTTAATAATTACTATAAAATTAATGTAACTTTAAAATACCTGATATTAATTATTTTATTACATACCATATACCATATTTGTTGAATAATTTTATAAATAACTAGCTGACCCGGCAAACGTTGTTTTGCCATATAAATAATTAATAGGAATGATTAAAAGTTAATATGAGAGTTACACTGAGATAGCAAAATAATAATTGTTTTATTATAAATATATAATTTTATTATAAATCCGATTCTCACAGATACCGGATAAGCACAAAAAATTTCATCAAAATCGGTCAAGCCGTTTCGGAGGAGTATGGCAACGAAAACTGTGACACGAGAATTTTATATATTAGATATATTATATATATTCACTTTAAAGTTCCATCACATAATCAGAAAAATCATTGTCCTTAATTTTATGTTGAAATTGTCTAATTGAATTATTATTATTTTATTAACTTTATGTGAGTAAATTCGTTTGCATGCCTTATTTAATAAAAGTCTTCGGAAGTTCTAAAGTTATTTTTTTTGTTGAGGTGGTTTTTAGGGTTCCGTAGCCAAATGGCAAAAACGGAACCCTTATGGATTCGTCATGTCTGTCCGTCCGTCCATCCGTCCATGTGTCACAGCCACTTTTTTCCGAAACTATTAGAACTATACGATTGAAACTTGGTAAGTAGATGTATTCGGTGAACCGCATTAAGTTTTTCACACAAAAATAGAAAAAAAATATTTTTTGGGCTCCCCATAGAACTAAAACTCATTTTATTCATCAAACCCATACGTTTTAGGTATCTACGGATTACGGATAGGTCTTCAATTATTGAGGTTTCTAATATCATTTTTTATTATTTTAAACGGTTTTATTTAGCTCACTCCGTTTGTTTTATTATTTTTTATTCTTGGGTCAAATTTAGTAAAAAAAAAATCGCAAATTTGAAATTTCGCCCTCTTCCTGTCAACCGATTCAAATGAAATTTGGTGTACGCCTTTGGTTCTGGTGACAATATAATTACGTATATTTAAAATTATTTTAAATCCAAGATGGCCGCCGCTACAAAAAAGCGGATTACATTTTTTTTTCCAATCAATATGGGTATCAAATGAAAGGACTTGATAACTAGAATACAGTGCACTATACAAAATAAAAATCAAAGATGGCACTCGCTACAAAATGGCGGATAACCAATTTTTTTAATCTCATCAATATGGGTATCAAATGAATGGGGTTGACATGTTGAATACAGTGTACTAAAAAGCTGAAAAATAAAATCGTGAGGCACGTTAAATATCTAAATTCTAAATCCCTAATATGAACATTTAAACTGAAAATTGTAGAAAATAAAATTGTTCTTTACTTTTTGTGATTTTGTTGTTAATTGGAGACTCTTAAAAGGCCTGGAATAGCTTTTATTACAGAAACCAAGCTTAAAGGGAGAAAGGGGGATCGGTGTTTTTATGGGAAATTAGTACCCGCAGCTCTAATTTTGCAGAAATTCGAAATAGATACAGCTTGAGCCAAAAGAAAGGACATAATTGAGATAGTCC
Source organism: Hemithea aestivaria (assembly GCA_947507615.1). Classification (NCBI taxonomy): domain Eukaryota; kingdom Metazoa; phylum Arthropoda; class Insecta; order Lepidoptera; family Geometridae; genus Hemithea; species Hemithea aestivaria. The sequence continues at coordinate 9,064,280 of OX382350.1, read as the reverse complement.
CTTAGTCTTAGTTCCTTAAGTCAACAATGCATATAGGTGAAAGGGCCTTTCACCTTCCCTCACTTTTAAGGTCAGAGTTTTATGGGCATACCTACAGGAACCACGGAATCGATTTGAGTCTCGGGAATGATAGTATGAGGCATGAGGAACCGATTTAGCTTAAATTCCCAATATAGATAGTTAAAAGGAAAACAAATAGTTTTATGGAATAAGGAATTCTGGAAAAAGGAATCAATAGCCGCTAAATTGATTTAGCTGTAATTTTGTATTAAAATATTTTGAATTCCAGGAAAGTAACACAGGATTGTTTCCTGTGGTAGCGAAAAAAAACTGCATAGAAATACTTGGCTCGATTTTCTTCGCTATCCAGAGCAGAGGAAATATAACTATGTATACTAATTCAACGCCGCGGGGATGGAAATCAAATCAATTTCGAAATAGCTGCAACAAAATGAAATTTAGAACCGTTGACTCTATCTATTACGCTAAAATTTGATACAACCTTTAGTTTGAGTCATAAAAAATGATACGAGACACTTTTTATCCCAGAAATCAACCTTTAAGGGGAGGAAAGGGGGGGGATGCAGTTTGTGTAGGAAATCGGTAGCCGCTTCTTCGTTTTAGCTAAAATTTGGTCAACGTATTCTTAATATAACGTAGGCGACCAATAAGGAGGGATTTTGTGAAATTCCCAGGAGAACGGGAATTATTTCCGAAAAACGTTTGCATGGAAAGTTATTGAATAGTTTTTATGTCAGAAATTAACTATTAAGGAGAATCAGTATTACAGGCAGGAGGAAGGAGAGTCAGAGTTTTAATGGGAATTCAGGAATCACAGAATTGATTTGAGTCGTGAGAAAGATAGTGTGAGAAATTGGTAACCAATAATTATAATTTAACTTAGGTTTAGGTACATTACAGTAGAGATAAGTTTAAGGGTTACCGGGAAAGGACCACAAATAGTTCTAATTCCTGAAAAGAGGCGTGAAAATTTGTGAAGACAATCAACAACCGTTAAACCGAGATAGTTTGACCTCCGGGAAAGGACACAGGACTGGTTCCTGCGATAGCAAAACAAAACTTCATAGATATACCCAGTCCGATATTATTCACTACCCACTGGGTTAAAACTATTTTACGCTCACAAAATCGCGGAGATGGAAATACAATCCTAAATGGCAGCACCAAACTTTCGCTTTATTGACTGTCACGCGCAACGAAGTGCGCGCGGGTCAGCTAGTTATTAATAAGAACGTGCCACTTACTATTGGTTAAAGGTTAAATTTTGCAACGTCCGTCTTGTAGGTTACGTATACCTACGGTCATGTCAACTACAATCGAATGGCCTAAAATCCCTGTTTAAAATAACTAATGGACTTGCATCGCTCCTTTGCTTAATTAGTAAAGTCGTAATCACTACTATTTATTTGAGAACTTGTTTTGGCTATGATTATGGTTGAAATTGCTTTAACTGGTGTACGGGGTGTACAGTGTACAGTTATACAACAAAAAATAACTTGGAAGGCTTTTATTTCCTTAAAAATTAATTGATACAAAATTACGAGCAGAACCGTGAAGCGCTATTGAGAGAAGATTGAATGACAAAAATGCACAGATATAATTGAAAATTTTGACAGGTTAATATTTGACATCAATTTTTTCTAATTTGCTTTCTGTACATCTGAAGCATTTGCCAATAACATAAATAAAAATACATTTAGCGCCAATTTTAAAATTTCAAATCCTTAAACAACTGGTTTCTTATAAATTTTGTTAAATTTTGCGACATCCGTCTTGTAATACGCCCTAGCGTAAATTTGCAAAATCGTACCCCTTAATATAAATAATAAATCTTTATTTGCGCTTAAAATACACGTTAATCTTAAACGCCATGAACGTTGGAAATTGCGATAGTTTATAAAACTATGTTGCAGTTGCCGGCGCCCTCCTTCTTATTCAATTAAACAGGTCCCTAGGTGTATTATGTGTGTTAGTGTGTGTGTGTGTGTGTGTGTGTGTGTGTGTGTGTGTGTGTATGTGCGTGTGTGTGTTAATTCTGTGTGCAAAAGTTGATCTTCCCAAAGTTAGCAGCCTCGTAAAAGTTGGACACCGGGAGTCGGGAGGCAGCCAAGTGTTTGAACGTGTATGTTATCAGAGAGAAAGTATTGCCAACAAATTAAATAGTGGTCAGTTGAATAATAGTGCCTAGGTATAAGAATTATTCATGGTGAGAACAACTCACGGCTTTATTCATTTAGCTCGCTCCGTAAAACAGAATTAATTAACCGCTATAAATCAGTAACAACACATGTTAGCCTGTTGGTTTTTTTTGTAAAAGTTTTTAGAAATTCGTTACTAACTACTGAAAAAAAAATCCTAAGAAAAAAGTTGATATTTATCGAGATATCGAGGTTTTTCATGTTTTTCGAGCGTCTGGACTGTAGTTATTTGATCATAAAAAGAATAATTTTAGTTTTAGAAATTCGACACCTAGTGCAAACGATGTAACTAATGTTTTACTAAGGGGCTGCGCAGACGACAGACTATCCATGACGCACTTTTTAGTCTGTGAAAATAGAACCTATGCAATTATATGCAGTAACGCACACGACGCGCAAAAAGTCCGGCACACATATAATCCGTGTAATTCGGGCAGACCGGATCGCGCCGCGTCGCGCCGCTCCGCACAAAAAGTGTGTGAAAAAAATAGAACGTTTGCTTCAACGCGCGCTAACGCAGACGGCACACACTTTAGTCTGCAATCTGCATTTGCTAGTGGTGGACGTAACGCTTCTTTCTTCCTCTTTTTCTGTACTTCATGTACAAAATAATACTTTGCGATCTCTGCACGATTTCCATAGCGTCTACGTCCAGCCCTGGATTTACACTAGGGGCATTCGGGGCGAGTGCCCAGGGCGGCAAATTTTCAGGGGGCGGCAAATTTACTGAGGGCGGCAAATTTCGAAACGAGAAAAAAATATTCAATCCATAAACATCCGATGTTGAATTAAAATTTGTATTCTCAATCACGCTGGTTATTATTATAATTTTTTTTTGCGCTCATAATAAGAAGTCTGGAATACTGGCCACACAAACTCAAGATTTTTGCTCCAAACGAGCTATCCGTCCACTTTTCGTAGCAAGACTTTTCTCGGCATTTGCAGCTAGTTGCTCGCCTTCTTTTTTTTATTTTTGGCACTCAAAACGAACTACGCACTCACTTTTTGCAGTCAGATATACAAAATTTTCTTGGTGCTCGCAGCTAGCTTCTCGCGCTTTGAATAATATTTTTTTTTTATTTTAACACTCAGAGCAAACTATGCATCCATTGTTTATATAGTCACAAAAACAAAATTTTCTCGGTGCTCACAGCGATTTTGGCACTCAGGGTGAAGTATGCGCCCACTGTTGTGTAGTCAAATGTACAAAATTTTCTCGCTCGCAGCAAGCTGCTCGCAGTCTTTTTAGTCAACATAATATTATAATTTTCTTGCCACTCCAAGCGAGTCTTACGCACACCTGTCGTAGACAGATAGATAGGTAGATAAAACACTTTATTGAAACATTGAAAAATAAACTTAAACATAAAAACCCGGTAGGTATTATAATCTATGTGTCACAATCAGCGGTCTTATTGTAGTTAGCATTATAAAATTTATCAATTATAATTTCTCTTTTTCAAAGCAAGCTATACACACAGCTTTCGTAGTTAGATGTATATTTTTTTTATAAATATTCATAATTACGTATAATATGAAAGAACTCGACAACAAATTTCTTAGCAAAATGTCTAGCCGATGAGCGTTTATAAATAATATTTCGGCGGAGGGGGGCGGCATTTTCTCACTGCCTAGGGCGGCATTTTGGCTAAATCCGGGCCTGTCTACGTCCCTACAGCTCTGCCGACAGAATGATCGAAGATGTGCGTCGTGTGCGTTGAGTCTGTGAAAAATCCGCAACAGACTTTTTGCGCGCCATGCAGACTTTTTGTACGCCGCAGACTCGATCGCACAAAAAGTGTGCCGTCTGCGCAGCCCCAAACTCTCCTGAAAAAATCATTTTGATATTTTGAAAAAAATGGGACACTCAGTGAAAAACATGAAAATGTGGATTTTCTCAAAAAATATAAAACTTACAAAAATGAATTTTATATCCAGAGTTAGTAAAAAATTAGTAAAACTCGTGGATATAAGTTGTTTTTATCTACGAGGTTTAGTTTTATCTGTAGAGCCGTTTAACTAGGACACTCAGTTCTTACGCTCAGTGAAACTAATTAAACCGCTATAACTCAGTAACACCACGTGTTAGCCTGTATATTTTTTTTTACAAAGTTTTTAGAAATTCTTTACTAACTCTAGAAAAAAAAATCCTGAAAAAAAAGTTAATACTTACCGAGATATCGAGGTTTTTCACTTTTTTAAAACGTAAGGATTGAGTGTCCTAGTATTTTGCTCATAAAAAATTCAATTTAAGTTTTAGAAATTCGCCACTTACTACAAAAGTTTTTACTAATTTTTTACTAACTCCCCTGTGAATTTCATTAATTTTGCTCAACCTCGAAAAAAAAAAGACACTCACAGAAAACCGCAAAAAGTGGATTTACTCTAAAAATATACAATTTAGAAAAACAAATTATATATCATGTTTTAGTATTCAATTAGTAAAAACTTTTGCACCAAGTGCCAAATTTCTAAAACTACTATTTGACCCTTTTTTTTCAAAAATAAAAGACACTCAGTACAGACGTTTTGTAAAAATGAAATCTTTCATTTATTTTAAAAGGGTAAGCTTTTTCGACATAGTTTCTCTTTTAGAAATTGTTTTGAGGGTCAGACTACAAGATGGTAATGTTATTTTTATGTATTTATTCCAATAAACCCATATTTAGCAGGACACTCAATCCTTACGGCGTAAGAACTGAGTGTCCTAGTTAAACCGTTATAAATCTGTAACGGTACATTCTATTGATTTGAAAATTTCCCAAAAGTTTTTAGAAATTTTTTACTAACTCCAGAACTAAAAATTATAATCCTAGGGTCAATACTTTTGAAAATATTCGTATTTAGCGGCGCATCAGGATTGAGTGTCCTAATCTTTTGGTCATATCTCGTTCAATTCAAGTTTTAGAAATTCGAGACCCTGTGCATTATTTTTTACTATATTTTTACTAACTCCCCTGTAAATTTCAGATTTTTTACTGATACTTCAAAAAAAAGACACTCAGTGCAGATGCACACTCTGGATGCAGGTCGCCGGAAGACGCTGGCGTCTTCCGGTGACCTTTATAAGGTTGTCTGTCCACTGCGTGGGTGGACGTCCTACGCTGCGTTTGCTAGTCCGCGAAAGGAAGTCTACCCCCGGTCAAAAATGTAAATTTAAATAAATAAACTAACAAATAAAATTAAAAAATAAAATATACATAAAATGTACTCCACAGCATTCTAGAAGAAAACCGCGCCGCTGTGTTAGCCATGGTGCTACAAAACGCGAGAAAAATACCGAAATCAACGGAATAAATATAAATTAAAGTCTACAAACGTAAATTACATTAAAATGCGATCATTTCTTTGTCAAAATTAGGTACAATTCATTAAAGCTTCAAAATTCTGTCTTTAAAAGCGTTTTTTTTTCTTTTTTATTAATTTAATAAGTATTTCGACATCACACATGTGTTTATAGAATTTATAAGTAGCATATTAACTTCTAAACGTAAATTTAAATTAAAAAAGCGTAATTTTTAATAAAAAACTAACATAAAAACACATATTTCCTCCTTTTTCCAGTATTTTGCGATAACACTGTTTAGACACACCATAATTCTTTAAGTAATATGTGGAATACGTTATGGGTTTGCTTATTAAAATAATGTAGTATTAAGATATAGATATAATATAGTACATGAGCAAACTGTTTGTTTTCCCAAATAAATAAATAAAATAAACATTTACTCCACAGCATTCTAGAAGAAAACCGCGCCGCTGTGTTAGCAATGGTGCTACAAAACGCGAGAAAAATACCGAAATCAACGGAAAACGTTAATATACAACACACAGATATACCTGTCGATGAGAGGTCGAGGATCTGCAACATATGCGGCGAGATATTCCAACACTTCTACTACTTGGAGGAACATTTGAAGACTCACGGATCGAAAATAGCCATCGAAGACATTGATAAGGAGGACGAGAAGAAATATACTTGCCAGGTATATACCTACATAGTCTAGCTTGTCTGGAAGAGATTGCGATAAGACCATTTGTTAAACTTGTGATTTCGTTTTTTTTTTATATGGAGAAGTAAGAAGACGAGCAAGACGTTCTCCTGATGTTAAGAGATAACGCTGCCCATAATCAGTACAGTGCTACCCAGAATTTCACAATGATGTGCAATTCTAGGTGCACTGCACCAACGCTTCTTACTCAAGAGTCATAAGATGTTAAGACTCTTTAGCCCAGTAATTTCACTAGCTACAGTGCCCTCCTACCTGTGCACAGTAATGTTTGCAGTACACTGTTCAGGCGGTAGAATAACTGGCACTGTTGGGGTACCCACCTAGACGACCTCCTGCAAAGGAAGTCTACCACCGGTATAGACTTTAGTGTTGTAGTTTTAAGTTTATAAAGAGTTTTCTATTCTATTCTACATAGAACAGAAGTGTATTAATGTGAATAAAGTAGCATTCTATTCTACATAGATTGATTACGCTAAAAATGACCAAAACTCCCCATCACCCGTAAATCACAAAGAATTATTTAAACGAATATAACACTTTAAACTTCCGCGATCTGAACTCATGTCAATTTTATTAATCGGGACTTGTCGCGTAATATTACTAAACTAACATAAGCGATAAGTCCCGAATAATAAAAATAACATGTATTTAATTTAAACCAAGTCGCATTCTCTCCTAAAATAACTAAAAACAAAATTTCCTTTCCAGGTGTGCTTAAAATCCTTCAAGCTGCACTACTATCTAAAACTTCACAGCTTCACGCACACAAAGGAAAAGCCTTTCATATGCCAGCAATGCGGCAAAGGCTTCATAACTAAAGGCAAACTGAAAAGGCACTTAGAAACCCACGCCGGCCTCAAGAAGTACCAATGCCACATATGCTACAAGTTCTTCACGAGGCCCAGTTACTTGAGGATACATATCAGGACTATACACGGCACTCAGGATTACAACTTCAGGGATTATGGAGTTGGGGTGCCTATTGGGGCCGTTGGGAATAGCTAGTGAACTTGTGTTTAATAATACCCTCGTTTTTTAGTGTTTCGCCAATAAATATGAATTGAAGCTCATAGTAAGCCCAAACACACATAATTGCAAATATTATGAAGCCCTTAGTAAGCCCAATACTACAATTTAAGCATCTATAGTAAATCCAAATACACAATATTACCAAAAATGAAGCTATACCAGCTCAATACCACAAATTAATCATACATTCTTAATACAAAACAAAAAATTTAAAAATGAAGCTTCCATAGTAAGCCCACAAAACACAAAAATGACTAAGTTACTATAAAAAGCATATACATAGTAAGCCAAAAACAAACATTACTCAAAATGAAGCATCCATAGTAACCACAAACAAATAAAATTAGCAAAAAAAATCATCCATAGTTAAGTCCAATATACCACAAATTAAGTACTCATAGTGAGCCCAAAAAGTACTAAAATTGAAGCACTTATATTAAGCCCAAAATATAAAAAAATACTTAAAAGAAATATCCTTATTAAGCCCACGAAACTACTCCCCCTGTGGGGTTATTCCGGTACCAAAATCGCCTCTCTTTTTGCTAACGTCCGATCTCAAATTTTAACAAAATGTTGAAAAAATTTCGAAAATTCTTACAATGCCAGTACAAAATCAAATGTAACTTAATTTTTTTAAACCCCCGACGCAAACACTGGGTCGGGGTGTTATAAGTTTGACGTGTATGTCTGTGTGTGTGTGTGTGTACTTTTTTCACACAACCCCTTCAACATGGGTATCAAATGAAAGGGCTTAACTTTACAATACAACGCACTATAATTAATTTAAAATCCAAGATGGCCGCCACCACAAAAACGCAAATAACATATTGCGTTGGGGTTTTTTTTAATTCATTTGTTTGATTTAGCATCTTTTGATCGCTTCAAGTGGCGTTTTTTTTAAATAACTATGTGTTTAATAACTCTTTTTCGTGCAGAATATACATGCGTTAAAAAAAAAAAAGTGCATTTAATAACAAAACAATGTCATTTTAAAAATTAAATAAGTAATGTAAATTTAAAAAATGAGGGTGTTAGGTATATAAATTAAATGAGGGTGTTAGGTATATAAATTAAATGAGGGTGTTAGGTATATAAATGAGGGTGTTAGGTATATAAATTAAATTATATTTTGTTAATACGGTTTTAGTAATTAAGAACATACCTCTGTTTTTAAACGGGTTACCTTTAAGGTTTTTTCCATTGTTTTAGTTTAGCAGTCTTATCATCATCATCACTGGCCTCTTACATCTATGAGAGATGATTCAAGCAGCGTCCGTAATTATGGTTCGGCACTTCCGTGAGTGGCTAGTAAGGCCGATGCGGGAGCGACATCGCCGACCGCAAAGTATGCAGACGAATTGTGTTCCTGGTGAAGCTGGAGGAGCAGCGGCGCGTTGGTGACGTCTGTCACGTATAGTTCTGTGCTTTTTTATACAATAATGTATGTATGTAATGTTGACAAAAAAATTGTCCATAATGTAGATTATTGAAAAATATTGGATATGTATTTTTTTATTTGTAAATCTGATAAAATACGTGGGAGATACAACGCACTAAAGTTGGTTGATCGTGACGTCACACCACTCAGTCCAGTACATTTTTGTTTAGTGGTGTGACGTCACGCGTCTCAACAGAATCTTTAAGCGTTACATTATTGGTTACATTATTAATTGATAGAACATTTTTATGTCATTTTCTTTGTAAGTACTTACCAAAATGTATTTGAAGCAATATTATTATAAATATTTGGCATTGTAAATTCGTTTATAAATTAATTACAAGGAAAAACTTGTTATGACTGTATATATCGAGTGACGCTCGCTCGCACTATTTGACAAATTTTGAAATAGGCATGAGATTTTGTGAAAAAAAAATTTTTTTTGCTCCTCATGCCATTTTTTAAACGGTTTTATTTAGCTTACTCTGTTTGTTTTATTTTTTTTCTTGGGTCAAATTTAGTAATTGAAATTTCACCCTGTTCCCGCCAACCGATTGATCTGAAATTTGGTATACGCCTTTAGTTCTGGTGACAATACAATTATGTATATTCAATATTATTGTAAATTCAAGATGGCCGCCGCTACAAAATGGCGGATAACGTATTTTTTTTAATCCCATCAATATGGGTATCAAATGAAAGGGCTTGATAAGTAGAATACAGTGCACGATACAAAATCAAAATCCAAGATGGCCGCCGCTACAAAATGGTGGATAACCTTTTTTTTATTTTTCATTCCCATCAATATGGGTATCAAATGAAAGGGCTTGACAAGTAGAATATATTGTACTAAAAAGCCTAAAAATAAAAAAGGTAAAAAAAGTTTTTAAGTTAAACGGTTTTATTGTAAACATGTACTAAAAGCTAAAAAATAAAATCGTGAGGCACGTCAAATATCTAAATCTCTAATGAACATTTTCACTGATAGATGTAGATATTTGACGTGCCTTACGATTTTATTTTTTAGCTTTTAGTACATGTTTACAATAAAACCGTTTAACTTAAAAACTTTTTTTACCTTTTTTATTATTATATCAAACTGAAAACACTTCTAAAATGTGTGCAATAATATTATGCAGTGCTAATCTTGAGGAATTTTCAATAAATTAATTCTATGAATTTATATTTTAAAATTTGTGAAATAGTGCTAGTGAAAGAGCGTCACTCGATATATACGCTCTTGAGATAGATCGGTTATGGTATTTTGTGTGTATAGTTAAATCTTTTTACAATTTCAGTGTAGGGATGTGTCAAAAATTTCGACCGCCGTAAAAAATATTAAATGAGGGATTTCACGAAAAAAATCCTAATCTATAAATCTATGATAGAGTGCTTTTCACGAAAGGAGTCCTTTTCGCGGGGCGCCACTTCTTAAAAGCGTCACACATTTTAAAAGTTAAAATGTGTATAACATATCAACTCTTCATAATTTCTCATATTTAATTTCTTAGTTAAATAGGTATTTATTTTATCTAACAAATATAAATTATTTAGGATATGAAGTCCACTAATTATCGATAAAATTAAATTTAGTTCAGCTGAATTCCGCGGGACCTCTTTCGTGAAAAGGACTCTTCAGATAATTTTCGGTGTTTGTCTATGAATGTTATCAATTAAAAATAAATAATTCTTGAATCAAACCTTCTTGTTCACGTGCATAAATGGACAAAAAAGGTTGTACTCAAGACATTTCCGACCTGATGTCTCACTGCTGCCTGCTAGTGGCTGTTTTTTTTTCAGAATACCCTCATTAGACACGTATTTTTGAATAATTATGTTAATTTAGTTTAAAATAGCTGAGATACAAAAAAGGAATAGAGACTGCGGCGTGAACAACAGAAGCAAAATAAATGACGTCACCGGTTGTTTGCCATCTCACTCACAATTAAAAGCATATAAATTAACAAGTGAAGTTAAAAAAAACTTTAAAAACAAGCTTCTAATAAATTATTACCATCTGCTAGCACCAAAGTACTCGTCAAGACGAATCAAATGAGCCCAAACACGATGGAGTTGTGTCGTTTAATTACGGAGTTTCTATGGCCACCTTCCAGCTCCATCATCAGAGCAGCTCTATTTTATAATAATATTGCATTGTCATTCGATTTATACATGTATACCAAATTTCAGCTCAATCAGAAATCAGAAGTGGATCAAAATAAACTTCCAAGATTTGAATACAGACGGACAACAGAAAGGTAAAAGTAAATAAAAGCTTGTAAGGTTGTTGTGTGTAAGAGAGATGGCAAACAATCGTGACGTCTATTTTCTTGCTTCAGTTTAGTGTTTACGTTGCAACCTCCATTGTATATAAACTTTGTTATATCTCAACCATTTTGTATCTATATTCATATTATTCACAAACCAAAATATAAGTCTAATAATTTGTTATTCAAATTAATAACTGATCGACATCCCTATTACTAAATTACCTTAAGGTGTTGTATATTTTTAAAAAATGGTTGTTGATTTTGTAAGATAAATAAAAGTGATTTTATTAATTTTAGTTTTATTTTCTCAACAATCAAGTACATTAACACATTCGCTGCCACTATGAAGTTCATGATGTCTTCTCGTATGCCACCTACATTACCGAAAGAAACTGAACTCGCCAGGAGAGTCGCCGGCACTCTAACAAAATTAACGTGAACTCGCATGGCGAGTCGATGGCACCGAACGTGTTAAACACAGTGTTAATACATTAGTCCTCGCTATCAACTACATTTTTTCAATGAAAATGGATACAAACAAGTGAAATATAAAAAACTTTTATTATTACCAAATACCAAAGTATTCGTCAACACGAATCAAACGAGCCCAAACTCGGGGTCCGGATTGCGTCTTTTAATTACGGAGTCCCTATGGTAGGTATGTTCTCATCTAATCGAGTCACACCAAAAATCCTGTAACACTGTGTGGTGAGAAAAAAATCCTATCGAGTAATAATTTTTATTGTCATCTAGTAACAGGAAGTAACGGTGTGACTCGATGCGAATATTTTTATTCTTAGAGTGCTTTTCACGAAACCAATCCTTTTTTGCGGGGCGCTGCTATGGCACATTTTAAAAACTTAAAATATCCTATAACTTTAACGCCTCATAATTTCTCATATTTAATTTCTTAAATTGGTATTTATTTTATCTATCTAATAAAAATTATTTTGGATATGAAGTCCAGTAATAATCGATAAAATTAAATTTAGTTCCGCTAAATTCCGCGGGACCTCTTTCATGAAAAGGACTCTAGCTAGTAACACAGGCTTGAAATAGTGTTACTCGTTCGGAAAAACAAATATCAACGAGTAAAGGTATACACATATACCGTGCTTATAGCTAAGAATAAGCCTTTAGTTACAAGTTACATTGTATGGAGTATGCATGACAATATATATGTCGAACCGACATCGTTTCCTAGGCTTCATCATCAGGATATAAGGCCGTTGTGGGCATCAGTGGGTAAAGTGCAAGCACAAAACAAACAATCACTTCTTTGTACATTGTTTATTCCTCAACTAACATGTATCACAATTATTTTACTAAAGGGAGGGTTAGAACCGAGCAGCGAGTTCAGGGCACCGATCTTACTAAAATGAACAACTATTGCACTCTATAACTATCCAGCACGATCAACTCATGATCCACCAAGCTCCTCTCCAAGAATGCATAATAAATAATAAGATTGCCGTCACCTTCAAAGTCAACTCTGATAAATATTCCATTTTTGAAGATGGTGTCTCGAGCGTGGTCGAGTGCTCTGCTCAAAGGAGTATTTAATACATTTTAAAATAGTTCCAACTACAAGTTATAATCCAGCGCTCTCCGACATATATATTTTGTATTAAAAAAAACATTTATGCTATAAAAACATTTCTCCGCCAACCATTGCGTCAATTTAAATTTAAACACATAAAATGTTAAAATCGATTCCCTAAAATGAACTGGAATTTTGTTATAAACTTTTATACACATAACAAAACAATTATTAGAAGTCAATGCACGTCTAGTTGGAGGTTTAATTAAATTATTCTTATATTGGGCGGTATTGGTTGGTTACGTAAATTTACTTTAATTGAGCTGGCTTGCTGAAAAATGTCTCTATTGTTATATACAAATAGGCACACATCTAGAATATATAAAAAAGTTACAAGATTTTAAAAGTTCTAAAGAATGGTCTACAGGAGTCTATTTGTTTAAAGCTAAATATTGCACGTATACATCTTTTTTGTATTATAAAACATTGATCAACATGGGCACATTTACCCCATATTACGATTCCATATCTTAATGTAGTGTTTACAAATCCATAATATGCCGTGATCGCTTCTTTCTTTGATGCAGTTTGTGCAATTCGTCTTAATGGATAAACAAAGCTATTTAGCTTAGTTTCCATGAGCACATGCTATCAAGAAAGAGTCCTAAATTTTATTGGTGTGCATCTGCACTGAGTGTCTTTTTTTTGAAGTATCAGTAAAAAATCTGAAATTTACAGGGGAGTTAGTAAAAATATAGTAAAAAATAATGCACAGGGTCTCGAATTTCTAAAACTTGAACTGAACGAGATATGACCAAAAGATTAGGACACTCAATCCTGATGCGCCGCTAAATACGAATATTTTCAAAAGTATTGACCCTAGGATTATAATTTTTAGTTCTGGAGTTAGTAAAAAATTTCTAAAAACTTTTGGGAAATTTTCAAATCAATAGAATGTGCCGTTACAGATTTATAACGGTTTAACTAGGACACTCAGTTCTTACGCCGTAAGGATTGAGTGTCCTGCTAAATATGGGTTTATTGGAATAAATACATAAAAATAACATTACCATCTTGTAGTCTGACCCTCAAAACAATTTCTAAAAGAGAAACTATGTCGAAAAAGCCTACCCTTTTAAAATAAATGAAAGATTTCATTTTTACGAAACGTCTGTACTGAGTGTCTTTTATTTTGGAAAAAAAAGGATCAAATAGTAGTTTTAGAAATTTGGCACTTGGTGCAAAAGTTTTTACTAATTGAATACTAAAACATGATATATAATTTGTTTTTCTAAATTGTATATTTTTAGAGTAAATCCACTTTTTGCGGTTTTCTGTGAGTGTCTTTTTTTTTTCGAGGTTGAGCAAAATTAATGAAATTCACAGGGGAGTTAGTAAAAAATTAGTAAAAACTTTTGTAGTAAGTGGCGAATTTCTAAAACTTAAATTGAATTTTTTATGAGCAAAATACTAGGACACTCAATCCTTACGTTTTAAAAAAGTGAAAAACCTCGATATTTCGGTAAGTATTAACTTTTTTTTCAGGATTTTTTTTTCTAGAGTTAGTAAAGAATTTCTAAAACTTTGTACAAAAAAATATACAGGCTAACACGTGGTGTTACTGAGTTTAGCGGTTTAATTAGTTTCACTGAGCGTAAGAACTGAGTGTCCTAGTTAAACGGCTCTACAGATAAAACTAAACCTCGTAGATAAAAACAACTTATATCCACGAGTTTTACTAATTTTTTACTAACTCTGGATATAAAATTCATTTTTGTAAGTTTTATATTTTTTGAGAAAAACCACATTTTCATGTTTTTCACTGAGTGTCCCATTTTTTTCAAAATATCAAAATGATTTTTTCAGGAGAGTTAGTAAAACATTAGTTACAACGTTTGCACTAGGTGTCGAATTTCTAAAACTAAAATTATTCTTTTTATGATCAAATAACTACAGTCCAGACGCTCGAAAAACATGAAAAACCTCGATATCTCGATAAATATTAACTTTTTTCCTAGGATTTTTTTTTCAGTAGTTAGTAAAAAATTAGTAAAATCTTTTGCACTAGGTGCCGAATTTCTAAAACTGAAATCAAATTTTTTATAATCAAAAAACTAGGACACTCAATCCTTACGTTTTAAAAAAGTGAAAAACCTCGATATCTCGGTGAGTATTAACTTTTTTTTCAGGATTTTTTTTCCAGTAGTTAGTAATGAATTTCTAAAAACTTTTACAAAAAAAACCAACAGGCTAACATGTGTTGTTACTGATTTATAGCGAATAATTAGTTTCACTGAGCGTAAGAACTGAGTGTCCTAGTTAAACGGCTCTACAGACAAAATTAAACCTCGTAGATAAAAACAACTTAGATCCACGAGTTTTACTAATTTTTTACTAACTCTGGATATAAAATTCATTTTTGTAAGTTTTATATTTTTTGAGAAAAACCACATTTTCATGTTTTTCACTGAGTGTCCCATTTTTTTCAAAATATCAAAATGATTTTTTCAGGAGAGTTAGTAAAACATTAGTTACAACGTTTGCACTAGGTGTCGAATTTCTAAAACTAAAATTATTCTTTTTATGATCAAATAACTACAGTCCAGACGCTCGAAATACATGAAAAACCTCGATATCTCGATAAATATCAACTTTTTTCTTAGGATTTTTTTTTCAGTAGTTAGTAACGAATTTCTAAAAACTTTTACAAAAAAAACCAACAGGCTAACATGTGTTGTTACTGATTTATAGCGGTTAATTAATTCTGTTTTACGGAGCGAGCTAAATGAATAAAGCCGTGAGTTGTTCTCACCATGAATAATTCTTATACCTAGGCACTATTATTCAACTGACCACTATTTAATTTGTTGGCAATACTTTCTCTCTGATAACATACACGTTCAAACACTTGGCTGCCTCCCGACTCCCGGTGCCCAACTTTTACGAGGCTGCTGACTTTGGGAAGATCAACTTTTGCACACAGAATTAACACACTCTCACACGCACATACACACACACACACACACACACACACTAACACACATAATACACCTAGGGAGCTGTTTAATTGAATAAGAAGGAGGGCGCCGGCAACTGCAACATAGTTTTATAAACTATCGCAATTTCCAACGTTCATGGCGTTTAAGATTAACGTGTATTTTAAGCGCAAATAAAGATTTATTATTTAATAATAAATAAATAAATAATTAATAACGTAATTTTTTATCAATTAATTTTTAAGGAAATAAAAGCCTTCCAAGTTATTTTTTGTTGTATAACTGTACACTGTACACCCCGTACACCAGTTAAAGCAATTTCAACCATAATCATAGCCAAAACAAGTTCTCAAATAAATAGTAGTGATTACGACTTTACTAATTAAGCAAAGGAGCGATGCAAGTCTATTAGTTATTTTAAACAGGGATTTTAGGCCATTCGATTGTAGTTGACATGACCGTAGGTATACATACGTAACCTACAAGACGGACGTTGCAAAATTTAACCTTTAACCAATAGTAAGTGGCACGTTCTTATTAATAATAAAGAGTATTTCTACTCTAAGAGTAGAAATACTCTTTATTGTGTCCAATGTAACAAAAGGTACTTAAATTACTATGACAATATTATAACACATTGGCCCACAATGGGCGGCCTTATCGCTTAAAGCGACCTCTTCCAGGCAACCAACTTTTGGATGAATACATTATATATCTAATGAAGAGTAGGGTTTATGTGGAAAATGTTAGGTATTTTAAAAACTTGTAATAATAGTTATAATATAATATGTTCTACCATACCATACGTATAGGGGCTAAGGGTGTGCATGATAAATCTGCATTAACCTATAAATAAATAATAAATAAATATTTCAGGACATTTCACACAGCGCCACCTAACCCCAAACTAAGCAACTTAATGCTTGTGTTATGGTGGTTAGGATAACGGATATAATACTTATATGCTTTTCGTTTTTAAATACATACTTATAATAGATATTGAAAACCACCCAGACCAGAAACAAATACCTGTGGATCACACAAACATTTGTCCCATGCGGGAATCGAACCCGCAACCTTTTGCGTTGCAGGCGGGTATAAGCCCACCGCGCCACAGAGGTTGTTAAATCTCAACCTGAGCCTATGCTCAGGCAGTATAATGATTTACTTACCGTTGTGCAGGTTTGCAACCAAGCTTGCCTTGAGATCGCTATTAGCGATAAGACCGCCAATTATAACACTTCTTTCTGTGTAATCTTAGTTCTAAGTTTATATTATTGTATTTGTGTGAACAATAAAGAGTTTTCTATTCTATTCTTGCCTGACACGTGTTACTGTAAGTATATGCGAGCCCGTCTTACTTACGCGGGAATGAGGTACTGCAGCGCTAATATACACCACTCGTGCGTATTTGTATGAGTGAACTATTCACTATGAGCTCCTTTTGCTAGCTGCGAATGGATTAGCACTACGCCCTCGTAAACTTGCAAAATCATAACAATATAAATAAAAGCCAATAACATAAATAAAAATACATTTGGCGCCAATTTTAAAATTTCAAATCCTTAAACAACGTTTCTTATAAATTTTGTTAAATTTTGCGACATCCGTCTTGTAATACGCCCTAGCGTAAATTTGCAAAATCGTACCCCTTAATATAAATAATAAATCTTTATTTGCGCTTAAAATACACGTTAATCTTAAACGCCATGAACGTTGGAAATTGCGATAGTTTATAAAACTATGTTGCAGTTGCCGGCGCCCTCCTTCTTATTCAATTAAACAGCTCCCTAGGTGTATTATGTGTGTTAGTGTGTGTGTATGTGCGTGTTTGAGAGTGGGTTTAATTCTGTGTGCAAAAGTTGCAACAATAAAGTTGTTCTGTGTACAATAATAATATATTATGTTAAAAATTTAATTATATTTAAGACAAAATGTATGTAATACAAATGACTTGCCTTTTATAACGCTCATGTTATATTTATGGTTAAATAAATGAATTGAATTGAATTGATCTTCCCAAAGTCAGCAGCCTCGTAAAAGTTGGGCACCGGGAGTCGGGAGGCAGCCAAGTGTTTGAACGTGTATGTTATCAGAGAGAAAGTATTGCCAACAAATTAAATAGTGATCAGTTGAATAATAGTGCCTAGGTATAAGAATTATTCATGGTGAGAACAACTCACGGCTTTATTCATTTAGCTCGCTCCGTAAAACAGAATTAATTAACCGCTATAAATCAGTAACAACACATGTTAGCCTGTTAGTTTTTTTTGTAAAAGTTTTTAGAAATTCGTTACTAACTACTGAAAAAAAAATCCTAGGAAAAAAGTTAATATTTGTCGAGATATCGAGGTTTTTCATGTTTTTCGAGCGTCTGGACTGTAGTTATTTGATCATAAAAAGAATAATTTTAGTTTTAGAAATTCGACACCTAGTGCAAACGTTGTAACTAATGTTTTACTAACTCTCCTGAAAAAATCATTTTGATATTTTGAAAAAAATGGGACACTCAGTGAAAAACATGAAAATGTGGTTTTTCTCAAAAAATATAAAACTTACAAAAATGAATTTTATATCCAGAGTTAGTAAAAAATTAGTAAAACTCGTGGATATAAGTTGTTTTTATCTACGAGGTTTAGTTTTATCTGTAGAGCCGTTTAACTAGGACACTCAGTTCTTACGCTCAGTGAAACTAATTAAACCGCTATAACTCAGTAACACCACGTGTTAGCCTGTATATTTTTTTGTACAAAGTTTTTAGAAATTCTTTACTAACTCTAGAAAAAAAAATCCTGAAAAAAAAGTTAATACTTACCGAAATATCGAGGTTTTTCACTTTTTTAAAACGTAAGGATTGAGTGTCCTAGTATTTTGCTCATAAAAAATTCAATTTAAGTTTTAGAAATTCGCCACTTACTACAAAAGTTTTTACTAATTTTTTACTAACTCCCCTGTGAATTTCATTAATTTTGCTCAACCTCGAAAAAAAAAAGACACTCACAGAAAACCGCAAAAAGTGGATTTACTCTAAAAATATACAATTTAGAAAAACAAATTATATATCATGTTTTAGTATTCAATTAGTAAAAACTTTTGCACCAAGTGCCAAATTTCTAAAACTACTATTTGACCCTTTTTTTTCAAAAATAAAAGACACTCAGTACAGACGTTTCGTAAAAATGAAATCTTTCATTTATTTTAAAAGGGTAAGCTTTTTCGACATAGTTTCTCTTTTAGAAATTGTTTTGAGGGTCAGACTACAAGATGGTAATGTTATTTTTATGTATTTATTCCAATAAACCCATATTTAGCAGGACACTCAATCCTTACGGCGTAAGAACTGAGTGTCCTAGTTAAACCGTTATAAATCTGTAACGGCACATTCTATTGATTTGAAAATTTCCCAAAAGTTTTTAGAAATTTTTTACTAACTCCAGAACTAAAAATTATAATCCTAGGGTCAATACTTTTGAAAATATTCGTATTTAGCGGCGCATCAGGATTGAGTGTCCTAATCTTTTGGTCATATCTCGTTCAGTTCAAGTTTTAGAAATTCGAGACCCTGTGCATTATTTTTTACTATATTTTTACTAACTCCCCTGTAAATTTCAGATTTTTTACTGATACTTCAAAAAAAAGACACTCAGTGCAGATGCACACATTTTATTGTAGTCACTTCTTCAATGGCTGTACCTTCATAACCTATATTTAAGATTTCAAACAATTTTTTTGGGTACATTTGTAAGATTTTAGTATTTGTAGTTTTTTCTCGACGTTCTGATCTCATAATGGGGGAAGGAGGTAATCTCCGTTTTTTTCTTTTTTTTATTTCAGAAAAACTGCGTTACACGTCATCAATGAGATTATACCATATTCCGCTACCTATAAGATGCTGATTTGTTTTTTATTTGTTTTTGTTCATAGAACAATAATATTTCACATGTCTCTTTAAGCTTGCTTGTGAAGATACAACCTTATTGCATAGCTCACATGATACTTGTTTCAATTTGTTTTTGTTCACAGAACAGTGATATTTCACGTGTTGCCGAATGCCCTTTTCTGAAGATATAACCTTATTACAAAACTCACATGATACTGGTTTTGATTTGCATGAAATATTTTTGTTCATGGAACAAAAATATTTCATGTGATTGTTGATGTACGCTTGTGAACTTATAACCTTATTACAAAGTTTACAAGTTACGTGTTTGTTTTTGTTTTTTTTCATAGAACAGTAATATTTAATGTGTCTATTTAAGTAAAATTTGGAAGATATAACTTTATTACAAAGCTCACAAGCTTTAAATCTTTCTTTGTTCATAGAACAATAATATTTCATGTGTTTATTTAAGTAACTTGGTGGAGATATAACTTTATTACAAAGTTTACATGGTTTTGGTTTTTTGTACATAGGACAGTACCTATCAATGTGATTTTTTAATCCTGCTTGTGTTGAAAATATCTTTACACAAAGCTTACAAGATAATATTTTAATAGAATCAGTGTCATGTCTCTTGATATGTTTTCGTAAAGTATACTTGTGGACGAAATCTCTCTTACATATATCACATGTGTACCGTTTATTATTTATAGCCTTTGCAATAACCTCTTGTTTGAGCCTTTCAAGCCTTACAGTACAATGATAATTATAGTTGTCATCACAATCTGCCGCATCTGTTAAAACAGAATCAGTGTTCGTACAAGTTTGTTGTATTACCTCTGGTCCAATAACTATTTCATCCTTTATGATATGGTCTCGATATAATTCCTCATATTCTGTTTTGAGTATTATATCTTCACGTGTATTTACTAGTTCAGAGTCAGATTCAACTCTATCTTGCATACATATATCATGCTCTTGCTTTATTTCTATATCATCTAAGTCCTTGTCATTTATTGTAATTTGTTTGTCTTCCATATTGATTGATTTGTGTATATCAAACACAAATGTTGGTTTCCTGTAACAAATAATAAATATTTTTTTTTTTTTATGTGGAGAAGTAAGAAGACGAGCAAGACGCTCTCCTGATGTTAAAAGATAACGCTGCCCATAATCAGTACAGTGCTACCCAGAATTTCACAATGTTGTGCAATTCTAGGTGCACTGCACCAACGCTTCTTACTCAAGAGTCATAAGATGTTAAGACTCTTTAGCCCAGTAATTTCACTAGCTACAGTGCCCTTCTACCGAAGCACAGTAATGTTTGCACATTACTGCTCAGACGGTAGAATAACTGGCACTGTTGGGGTACCCACCTAGACGACCTCCTGCAAAGGAAGTCTACCCCCGGTAAACTGTATTATAGCTCTACAATGATAAAACACATAATTTGAATGATAAAGGTGTCATTGATCTAACAATACCGTTAGCAATGCAGCTAGGTGGTTCCCCAACAGTGCCAGTTATTCTACCGCCTAAACAGTGATGTGCAAACATTGCTGTGCTTCGGTAGGAGGGCACTGTAGCTAGTGAAATTAAAGGTCTGAAGAGTCTTATCATATTATTACTCTCAAGTTAGAAGCATTGGTGTAGTGCACCCAGAATTTTACCTTTGTAAAATACTGGGTAGCACTGTACTAATTATGGGCAGCGTTATCTCTTACCATCAGGAAAGTGTCTTGCTCATCTTATTACTTCTTTGTAAAAATAAAGCTACAACTGCTAAATTTATATTATGTTGCTGACTTTTTATTATTTGTTTATATTTTATTTGCAAGAACTTGACACTATCATTACAGGTCTTATTAACTTAATGTGATAGTGTTGTAATGTAATAACTTAAATATACTTTTTATTTGACACAGTTACACCCTACTAATATTATAAACATGTAAGTTTGTAAGAATGGATGTCTGGTTGTGTGTTTGTTACTCTTTTAAGCAAAATATACTGAATGGATTTAGATGACACTGTAAAAATATCGTTACAAGCATTAAGTTACTTAGCTTGGGGTTAGGTGGTGCTGTGTGAAATATTTATTTAGATTTATTTCTAATATGTATTATGAAAATGCTTATCTTAGGTATTCAAAATTGTAGGAAATCTTAAACCCAACGTCTTTGATATCTCCCCTTTTTTTTGATGCAGGACCTCCTCCCTCTTTTTTTTTATTTATTTTTATTATAACGTGACAATTTTTACTGGTAGGAAGGGCCCTTCCAAATAATTTTTGTTAGCAGAGCTTAGTTATTATCTTCAATAACATACTCGTATACGCAGTGGAATATATATTTATTAAATATACAAATATAATGAACTCATAGAATATCGATATATAAAACAACAGAACAGAAGTGACAACCTTATTTACAAACGTGTTGCTAAGACACCACACGTATCTATGCCACACCAACATAGAGGTTGTATGACTCTATAGTTTCTATACTATGTCAACACCCCCACTCAAGCCAATATGTTGGGTACAAAAAATATGCTTAGGTCTAGGGACACCTTTCGTAAGCATATCAGCAGGCATTTTCTCTGTCTCACAATACACTAATTCTATCTCTCCACGCTCAGCCAAATCTCTCACAAAATGGTACTTTATATTTATATGTTTTGAGCGCTTTCCTATTGCAGGAGAGTAAACCAGTTTACTAGCACTCTGAGAATCACTATAAATGGTAATAGCCTTCTTTCTCATGCCAGTCAACTCACAATATAAGCCTTTCACACTAACGACTTCTTTAGTAGCCTCACAAATAGCTACGTATTCTGCTTCTGCAGTACTCAACGCTACACAACCTTGCTTGCACGACTTCCACGCTATTGCAGCACCACCGAGAACAAGAGTATATCCAGAAAATGATTTTGCATCTCCTCCATTACCCCAGTCGGCATCGGCGTAAGCTATCAGCTCGCGATTATTCTTTGTGTAACGCAATGATAGCTCCAATGTGCCTTTCAAGTATCTTAAGACACGCTTTAATGCTCCCATGTGCGTTCCATCATTGCAATTGTTAAATTGACTTAACATAGTTGTTGCATAGGATATATCCGGCCTAGTGCAACATGCAAGGTACATCAGCGATCCTATTATCTCCTGATACTGCGGATTCGACTGATCTTTGACTCCGGGCTTCAACTTTAGATTCGTCTCTACTGGTGTAGATACCGGTTTAGAATCTAACATTCGATATTTTTCCAGAATCTTGGTTATGTACCTTTTTTGCGATAGGTACAATCCACTCTTATTTTTTAAGATTTGGATCCCCAAGCACTCTCTGGCCCCGCCCAAGTCTTTCATTTTAAAAGATGACTCAACCTGTCTCTTCACTTTGGCTGTCTCTGCTTTATTGTTGCTGAATATATAAAAATCATCAACGTAAAGAGCAATTACGGTAAGGTCCCCTTTATTAGCCTTTGTGTAAACACACTGATCATATCTTGATCGAGTGAATCCCATTTCTTTAACTATATATGCATGAATTTTGTTGTTCCAACACCTGGCAGCTTGTTTGAGGCCATATATGGCTTTCTTAAGCTTACAAACCATGCCTTCTCTCCCTTGTTGAACAAACAATTCAGGTTGCTCCATGTATATCATCTCTTCTAAATCTCCATTCAAGAAAGCTGTGGTGATGTCAATGTGATGTATACATAGATTTTTCTTCACTGACAAGGCTAACAACAGACGTATGGACGACATTTTCACCACCGGCGCAAATGTGTCAAAATAATCAACACCCGACTTTTGATAATATCCCTTCGCAACTAGTCTGGCCTTGTGCCGCTGTACGTTGCCATCCGCCCCGACCTTTAACTTAAAAACCCATTTGGTTTTTACAATATTGCTATCTGACGGCCGATCTACTAATTCCCAAGTTCCATTTACCATCAAGGAATCATATTCATCGTTCATAGCTTTTAACCATAATTTCTTATCAGTCCGCTCCATGACATCTTGTACGGAAACAGGATCGTGATTGTCAGTCGCATGGTAATTATACACCATATCCTTATCCTGCTTCGGAACCCTATCCCGTAATGGGTATCTTCTGGTACGTTGTACATTCTCTGCCACCGGAGGACTATCCAGTTCAACTTCTGAATCAACTATATCAAAGAAATGAACACAGACTACAGATGAACTGGAGCTTGAGGATCTCAATCTCCTCTCACTTTCAGATCCTGACGAAACTGCAACTTCAGGTTCCACATCCCTGACACCAGAATCTACTTCAACATTCCTTTCCACAGGTTCTTGTTGAACACCTACATCCATTATAATCATTTCACGAGCATCAGGTTGAGCTATACTCCCTTTTCCAGGCTTGTTCTGTATATTGATAGAATCAATTTTGGAGACTGACGCTTCCTTTGCCACACTACTTTCTATGAAAGTGGCATCACGTGCTATAACCACATGTCCCGGATCATCATGGATGTTAATGAACCGATATGCTTTAGAATCTTTCGCATAACCCGTCATTATCATTTCGACAGTTTTGGGGTCAAATTTTCGAACTTTATTACTCTTCTGGAGAACTTGTGCCCTACATCCAAATATTTTTAAATTTGACAGGTCCACTTTCTCCCCTGAAAAGGCCTCCTCAGGAACCATATCCTTCAATGCCATCGTAGGTGACCTATTCTTAAGATAAACTGCACAGCTAACAGCTTCTCCCCAAAACCTCTTATCCAAACCTGCATCATGAACCATACTTCTTGCTTTTTCTGTGACAGTTCGTATAGTACGCTCTGCCACACCATTTTGTTGCGGGGTGTATGGGACTGACCTTTGATGCTGGATACCATTTTCCTTCAGGAATCCTTGAAGCTCTTTATTCACATACTCTGTGCCGTTATCGCTTCGAAACTTTTTGATCTTCTTACCCGTTTGGTTTTCTACAAGAGCTTTAAACTCTTTAAACTTTGCAGGAACTTCGGACTTTAACTTCAGCAGGTAAACAAAAGTCTTCCTACTATAATCATCTACGAAAATCAGGAAATACTTATTACCTCCCCATGACTCTACCTCCATAGGGCCTGCCAAATCCGAGTGTACAAGTTCCAGCAAATCCTTGGCTCGCTTGCCTTTCCTCTTAGGGAACGTTTTCACATGATCCTTACCTTTGCAGCATCCTTCACACGGCTCTGTAACCACATTACTAAAAGTTAGCCCGCTAACTAAACTTTTCAGTCTTATCATTAATGGTCCGCTAAGGTGGCCCAATCTCTTGTGCCATACTTCATAAGATGCACTTGATGCATCCTCATTGCACGCTAGAACCTTTGCTACATCTTGATCAAAAACGTATAACCCTTGTTTCAGTGGTGCTGTCAATATTGGTTTACCATTTACAGATACATCATAATCTTTCAAATAAACCTTACAGCTAGCCTTATCAAAAACAACCGTACATCCCTTACTGCACATTCTACTTACAGATAACAAGTTTGTAGCTAAACCAGGAAGTACAAGAACATCCTCAAACCTCACAGCACGTCCCTTGACATAAACATTACCTGTGTATTAGAAAACATCTTATCATTGTTCGCAGTTGTTACACTTTTTGAGCTGATGGTTTCTGTATCTTCAATAACGTCTACGTCCGAGGTCATATGGGCTGTGGCACCTGAATCGACAACCCATTGCCTTTTGTCTGTGGTTGCTGTTGTAAACGCAGCTAAACCCGAGGTTTCCTTGTTATTCTTCTGTGTCTGTGTAGAATCTTTGTTTTCAGGCTTCTCTGGACACTTCCACTTGTAATGTCCTTTCTTTTTACAATTATGGCATACTCCCTTAAAAACCTTCTTGGTTTTTATAGCCATTGCAGAGTTCTCCTCACTCTTGACATCCTGTGTTGTCATCGTTATCGAGTTATTCCGTAAGCTTTCTTTCAGCAGTGCTGCAATTACCATGTCTGTGGAGAGCTTGGTTCCCGAGTGCTCTAAAGTCATCACCAAAGGATTAAAATCAGTAGTTAATCCAGCCAACATGATGATAGCCACGAACTCATCGTCTAATCCTGCTTTTATGCTGATCAGTGACTGACTTGTTCCTTGTATGTCATTAAGGTACTCTTCCATGGTTTCAAATGCAGACAGTTTAACAGTGAATAGTTTACGAAGTAGAAATAACCGCCTCATTAAACCACTGTCAGCAAATGCCTTCTTCAGCGCCTGCCAAGTATCTTTCGCTGTTGTCATGCTCATAATCATCGGGAATAGCTTTTCCTTGCACATTAGACAGATTTTACTTTGAGCCTTGGCATCCTTTCTCTTTGCTTCGGCGGTATCCAACTTAAAATCTTCATCTATACATTCCCTCAAGTCTAGGTCAATTAATGTCATTTCCATCGCAAATGCCCATGTTCCATAGTTGACCTGACCGGCGAGCTTTTCCACGTTACAAACTACAGCTTGTTGCATTTTGGCAACTTCAAAGATTTTCAGCTTACTCACATGAGTTCATCCAGGTTTAGGGCATTTCTGGGCCCATAACCTGTTAGCAAAGCTTAGTTATTATCTTCAATAACATACTCGTATACGCAGTGGAATATATTATGTTTATTAAATATACAAATATAATGAACTCATAGAATATCGATATATAAAACAACAGAACAGCCAACAACCTTATTTACAAACGTGTTGCTAAGACACCACACGTATCTATGCCACACCAACATAGAGGTTGTATGACTCTATAGTTTCTATACTATGTCAACAATTTTCCACGGGCCTCATATAGTGTAGTTACGCCATTGCAAGTAGGTTCCTAATGATAGTGATATTAAGCAAAGAGTTTTGTTGACTGTCGGCTTTCGCGCCACTCTGGCCGGTCAAGCACAGAGGCTCGTTCTCTCCAGCCAGCCGGAACAACAAAACTGGAGATGAATACTCCTTACCCACAATCAATCAGGCCGTGGAGTCACTCCCCAACAGCTCGCAATAAACTGTGCTGGCGGTGTTAGCATTCTTTTCTTCTGTACATGCCAAATATTAATGATGACTTACCAATTATTATACTCTTTTTTCGTACTTCCTTCACTCAACAAGTCTGTCTCTTCAAGAAATTAATATTTCTAAGAGTATTGCTAATAAATCCCTCTCTTAAGTAAGAAATATTATAATTTTATATTAATAAATTTCTTTCGAATTTGTACTGATTTGTACCATAATTTGTACGACGTACATACCACAGATGAGACATAAATACATATATTTATGTCTCATCTGTGGTACATACATTTAGTTTTCTTCGTTTTATTATTTGTACCACAGATTAAAATTAAGCAAGATGCAAATTACGAAATCCACAGATTAAAAAACTGAGGGCTTATTCACAGATTTTTGTCACGCCTCGTTATTGCTGTCAATGTTAATAATAATATGTTGTTAATCATGAAATAGAGTGCTTTGATAATGAGATTTAAAAAAAAAAATCATTTTCGACATCGCTCCTCAGCCCATTTTTTTATATATCTCACTAAAAACACTTTTAAAATGTGTGCAATAATATTATGCAGGACTTGTATAGAGGAATTTTTAATAAATTAATTCTTTGAATTTATATTTCAAAATTTGTCAAATTGTGCGAGCGAGAGAGTCGTCACTCGATATATACGCTCATAACACGAAAGAAGTCCCTTTGACGAGGACGCAACGCATTACATTATAACGTAAACATAATATTTATTTATTTCAAAACCTATTACTGATTCATAATTATAGTAGAAGTATCTTACCAATTTTATAAACGCGAAAGCTTGTAAAGGGTCGTCCACATATGCCGCCCAATGACTCGGCCGAACGTTCGCCCGATTGCACAGAATCAGATTTGAAGGAAACCAAAATCTAGGAAAAAAAGAAACATCCTTTATGTAGAATACATTGTCAAATTCATTTGTTTAAGTAGTGTTGGGGAATCATTGGAACTATATGCAATCAAAGTGATTGAATCTCCGTTCCTACTCCTGGTACTCCTGGTACCTACTTCCTAAAAAATATTAACAAGGAACTAGCTTTTAAATGATGAAAAGTGGTATGTACCTTTAACGAGTGTGCATATATGAAATGTGTATGTGCATAGGAAGGAGAAATAAAATAGACCCCGTTGTCGTGATTTTCTGTATAGCAACAAAATCTCCAAAACCTGACGGTTGGTTAGTTTTGATTGGCTTGTTTATAAAAAAAAACTCTTTTTGAAGACCAAAACCACCTTAAAATCAAGAGAGAAGAGAGAAATAAAGCGAAAAATATATAAAGCGTTTTCTTTTAAGAATTCTCGAATGCTGCTTGCTAGCGCAAGCATAAACAATACAGTCCAATTTCTCGGATATAAAGATGTACAGTACAAGTCCTGCATAGATGCAATAGATTATTGTGTGGGATAAAAGAACAGATACCTAAACTATTAAAATACGTATTTATTCGTAATATATTATGTTAATAACATTTTTCCACACAAGTATATGGCAACTCCAAATTGCACTTGTCCGTTTTTATTTTTAAATAATATAATTTTTTTATATTTTTGTATTAATATACCTATTCTAAACGCTCTCAAAGAAATTGTTGACAAGTTATTCCAAATATTTGAGTACGTTTGTAAATATGAAAAAGTAATGTTAATAAAGTCACTTGATTTGATTTCAATGATCGACTCAAGATTCAATCACAAAGAATGAACTATTAAAAAATATAGTTCCTATCAGTAACCTGGCCATCACTAAAAATAATATAGCAAGGTATAGCGAGGCATAGCAAGGCCTTGCTATGCGATGCTATATGGTACCAGGAGTCATATAGCAAGGTATAGTATAGCGACGTGTGTAATGGGCTTTACCTTTAAAAATGATAATATACTCCTTTGCAAAAAAAAAACGAGCACCTAAGGAAACTTACTTTCTAAGGTAGATTTGTGTTAGTTTAAAAATATTTAATTGTTTGACACACTTTGTATACTTATACTCGTACCTAATCGTGTAATAATCATGTGAAATAAGCGTGAATTTTGGCAATTTTGTATTTAAATTGATGATTTTTTTCAAAACCGACGTACACGACCACACAATAACAAGTGGCCGGCAATAAAGACAAGAAGATTTTTTTACTTTTTTATTTAAATAAATTTACAACTGTAAAAACCTAGTAACGAGTGTGACCTCCTCTTGCCAAAATCACAGCTTGAATCCTTCTGGGCATACTCTCTACGATGTTTTTAATTACGTTTTGAGGAATACGTTGCCACTCTTCAGCAATTACTCTTTTTAGCTCCCTGATGTTTTTTGGAGCAGGTTGCACTGATCTTACCCGCCTTTTTAGAACATCCCAGACATGCTTGATTGGATTGAGGTCAGGAC
Source organism: Hemithea aestivaria (assembly GCA_947507615.1). Classification (NCBI taxonomy): domain Eukaryota; kingdom Metazoa; phylum Arthropoda; class Insecta; order Lepidoptera; family Geometridae; genus Hemithea; species Hemithea aestivaria. The sequence goes on along the minus strand of OX382350.1, from coordinate 9,035,464 downwards.
TGCGAGCTGGCCAATCTAAACGACGGATCCCAACTTCTTGCATGTAAGCTTCAACGTCACCAGAACGGTGCGGGCGGGCATTGTCGTCCATAAAAATGGAATCTTCCCCAAATGCAGTCAATGCGGGTTGTGCATGTGGAATTAGGACTTCCATTATGTACCGGTGTGCATTTAATGTTCCTCTTTTTAAGAAAACTAACTCCGTACGCTCCGTCGAATTAATTGCTGCCCAAAACATAACGGAGCCTCCGCCATAAGGAGTGATTTGTTCGAAACACACTTCCGCATAGCGTTCCTGTGGTCTTCGCAGCACTCGCCGGCGTCGGTCCTCTCCACACAAAGATATTCTAGCTTCATCAGAAAACAATACCTTATTCCAGTCCTCCATAGTCCATGAAGCATAGTTTCGAGCAAACTGAAGTCGAGCAACACGGTGCTCACGGAGTAATTTAGGGCCTCGAGCCGGGCGGTAACTTTTGATATTGGCAGCCAAAAGCCTCCTTCTAACCGTCCACAAGCTTACTTCTACTCCTCTTACTTCTTCAAGGTTTTTTTTCAGATCCACACTTGACGTCTTACGATTCCGCAACGCCTGACTCACCAAAAAGCGGTCGTCTCTTGGTTCTGTGCATGGTTTTCTTCCCGAGCCGGGTCTTCTTTTAACCGAACCGGTCTCTTGATATCGTTGCCATGTCCTCTGGACAGTTGAACGGCTCACATTTAGCCGTTGAGCCGTGAGCCACGTAAGTTTGCGAACAACCTTCTTCAAGTAGGGCTATAATTTTACCGGCCCTTATCGCTTTATCGCTCATATCAAAAAGTGGTATTTATTGTGGAAAGAAAGAGTAAATTGTTTAATTTGCAGAAAATACTCAAAAAGTTTTAAAATTGTAATAAAATTGTTACAGCAATTCGCATCAATTCGCGCCAAAAAGCAAAGCAATTTCACTATATAATCAGTATATTTCTTTTTTAATTTCAAATTTTAAATTTGGAACATTAATAATCATGCCAGGATGTTTATAAATGATAAGTCAATGCATCGTCAAATTAATAAAACCTCTTGCTTGTTCTTCTTCATTGAAGCAGAGAAATCATCAAAGTGCCCGTTTTTTTTGCAAAAGAGTTTATTTGTGTTTTATTATATATATATATATATATATATATATATATATATATATATATATATATATATATATATATATATATATATATATATATGCAATTGGGGCACAAATTATATAAATAAAGAAAATTTAACTAAATTCAAGTAATTATTCTCACAAAATGGCTTCAAATGATCCATGGTTGATTAATATTCAATATATTATTAAAGTCGTACGCTATGGAGCCCAAAATGTATACCAGAAATTTACCGGAAAAAAAACCGTAAATATCCGAACACATTCGTCTATAGACAAAAATTGCTCGTCCATAGACAAAACACACACTCGGCGAATCATTCGCAGGTAAATGTGGACGATCCATATGAATGTACACCTATGGATGTCTGGATGAATGTTCGTTACTCTTTCACGCCTGATCGGGTGGACTGGTTGAACTGATATTTGGTAGGTATTGAGATAGCCTAGACCCTGGAATAACATAATAGGCTCTACTGTGCAGCAGGTAAAACCGCTGGGCGCAGCTAGTCAATAATAAAACACAAATAAACTCTTTTGCAAAAAAAACGGGCACTTTGATGATTTCTCTGCTTCAATGAAGAAGAACAAGCAAGAGGTTTTATTAATTTGACGATGCATTGACTTATCATTTATAAACATCCTGGCATGATTATTAATGTTCCAAATTTAAAATTTGAAATTAAAAAAGAAATATACTGATTATATAGTGAAATTGCTTTGCTTTTTGGCGCGAATTGATGCGAATTGCTGTAACAATTTTATTACAATTTTAAAACTTTTTGAGTATTTTCTGCAAATTAAACAATTTACTCTTTCTTTCCACAATAAATACCACTTTTTGATATGAGCGATAAAGCGATAAGGGCCGGTAAAATTATAGCCCTACTTGAAGAAGGTTGTTCGCAAACTTACGTGGCTCACGGCTCAACGGCTAAATGTGAGCCGTTCAACTGTCCAGAGGACATGGCAACGATATCAAGAGACCGGTTCGGTTAAAAGAAGACCCGGCTCGGGAAGAAAACGATGCACAGAACCAAGAGACGACCGCTTTTTGGTGAATCAGGCGTTGCGGAATCGTAAGACGTCAAGTGTGGATCTGAAAAAAAACCTTGAAGAAGTAAGAGGAGTAGAAGTAAGCTTGTGGACGGTTAGAAGGAGGCTTTTGGCTGCCAATATCAAAAGTTACCGCCCGGCTCGAGGCCCTAAATTACTCCGTGAGCACCGTGTTGCTCGACTTCAGTTTGCTCGAAACTATGCTTCATGGACTATGGAGGACTGGAATAAGGTATTGTTTTCTGATGAAGCTAGAATATCTTTGTGTGGAGAGGACCGACGCCGACGAGTGCTGCGAAGACCACAGGAACGCTATGCGGAAGTGTGTTTCGAACAAATCACACCTTATGGCGGAGGCTCCGTTATGTTTTGGGCAGCAATTAATTCGACGGAGCGTACGGAGTTAGTTTTCTTAAAAAGAGGAACATTAAATGCACACCGGTACATAATGGAAGTCCTAATTCCACATGCACAACCCGCATTGACTGCATTTGGGGAAGATTCCATTTTTATGGACGACAATGCCCGCCCGCACCGTTCTGGTGACGTTGAAGCTTACATGCAAGAAGTTGGGATCCGTCGTTTAGATTGGCCAGCTCGCAGTCCTGACCTCAATCCAATCAAGCATGTCTGGGATGTTCTAAAAAGGCGGGTAAGATCAGTGCAACCTGCTCCAAAAAACATCAGGGAGCTAAAAAGAGTAATTGCTGAAGAGTGGCAACGTATTCCTCAAAACGTAATTAAAAACATCGTAGAGAGTATGCCCAGAAGGATTCAAGCTGTGATTTTGGCAAGAGGAGGTCACACTCGTTACTAGGTTTTTACAGTTGTAAATTTATTTAAATAAAAAAGTAAAAAAATCTTCTTGTCTTTATTGCCGGCCACTTGTTATTGTGTGGTCGTGTACGTCGGTTTTGAAAAAAATCATCAATTTAAATACAAAATTGCCAAAATTCACGCTTATTTCACATGATTATTACACGATTAGGTACGAGTATAAGTATACAAAGTGTGTCAAACAATTAAATATTTTTAAACTAACACAAATCTACCTTAGAAAGTAAGTTTCCTTAGGTGCTCGTTTTTTTTTTGCAAAGGAGTATATTATCATTTTTAAAGGTAAAGCCCATTACACACGTCGCTATACTATACCTTGCTATATGACTCCTGGTACCATATAGCATCGCATAGCAAGGCCTTGCTATGCCTCGCTATACCTTGCTATATTATTTTTAGTGATGGCCAGGTTACTGATAGGAACTATATTTTTTAATAGTTCATTCTTTGTGATTGAATCTTGAGTCGATCATTGAAATCAAATCAAGTGACTTTATTAACATTACTTTTTCATATTTACAAACGTACTCAAATATTTGGAATAACTTGTCAACAATTTCTTTGAGAGCGTTTAGAATAGGTATATTAATACAAAAATATAAAAAAATTATATTATTTAAAAATAAAAACGGACAAGTGCAATTTGGAGTTGCCATATACTTGTGTGGAAAAATGTTATTAACATAATATATTACGAATAAATACGTATTTTAATAGTTTAGGTATCTGTTCTTTTATCCCACACAATAATCTATTGCATCTATGCAGGACTTGTACTGTACATCTTTATATCCGAGAAATTGGACTGTATTGTTTATGCTTGCGCTAGCAAGCAGCATTCGAGAATTCTTAAAAGAAAACGCTTTATATATTTTTCGCTTTATTTCTCTCTTCTCTCTTGATTTTAAGGTGGTTTTGGTCTTCAAAAAGAGTTTTTTTTTATAAACAAGCCAATCAAAACTAACCAACCGTCAGGTTTTGGAGATTTTGTTGCTATACAGAAAATCACGACAACGGGGTCTATTTTATTTCTCCTTCCTATGCACATACACATTTCATATATGCACACTCGTTAAAGGTACATACCACTTTTCATCATTTAAAAGCTAGTTCCTTGTTAATATTTTTTAGGAAGTAGGGGTACCAGGAGTAGGAACGGAGATTCAATCACTTTGATTGCATATAGTTCCAATGATTCCCCAACACTACTTAAACAAATGAATTTGACAATGTATTCTACATAAAGGATGTTTCTTTTTTTCCTAGATTTTGGTTTCCTTCAAATCTGCTCCTGGTAAACTTAAAAAAATGACGTTTCAAAATTCGTCAAAAAATTCAGAAAATTTTATTCTAAATTAACATCGTTTACTAAAAGTATGACTTACGTTAATCAAATAAGATCAATTCATGTTGGATTTGACCGACTTTATCAGAGGATTCTCGACTACATCGGCCAAATAGCATAGGTAGAGAAGCTCATTGTCATCCGGAAAATCAAAGGAAAGCGGACTCAGGTCGTAGTCCGATGCGTTGGTCAGATCAGATCCGCACCACCCTTGAAGTTGCTGTTGTCCTGTTGTCTTTTGGCTCCTGGCTATGAAAATCGCATCCAACCAACCCAGATAGCGATCTATCATCAGATATCAAATCCTCCAAAGAAGGGGCCATGACTCCCAGTAATAGGCAATATGACAAGGACAAGAAGAACTCCAAACGTTCAGTTTCCTAGTAAAAATGTCTAGACAAACTATAAAATAATGATTTGTTTTTTTTTCTCTTTAGAGGTACCTACAAAACCCTTGAAACAATGTGTTTCCATTATTACAGATTTAACTGACAATCACTTTTGTAAAAAAAAAACCTTGGCAATCTCCTGGTATGTCTTTTTTAAAATTTTTTAAAAAAATCATGAATTTTTTTACACACCTGTATAAGACTCAAAATTGACAATGTCAACAGACATGTTGCTGTAAAACCATACAATTTGGCAAATCCCATATGAACTAGATTAAAAAAAAATGCGTAGCCATTTTGTAACATGACTTAGCCGGTTAAGCGAAAGTCTACTGCAAGGTATTCAAAGGTCTAAGTTATTCGGACAAATAATCATTATGCATAAAAAGAGCTCCTATTACAAGTAAATAGGAGGTGAAATTTAAAATACAAATTAAATTACTTTGTTTCGTAATGCTAACAAAAAGACCTGCAAACACAAGAAAATATTTAATAAATATAAAAAACATTTTTTTCTAATTTGTTACACAGCGGTTAAACATTTGCTACTATTTAGTTTAATATATCGCGTAGGTAATAGGAGTTTGTTTTTTTTTGTCTCGGTAATACAAATAGGCTTAGTCATTTTATCACCTAGTCAAAATGAAAAATGGCGGATTCTACGCATCAACTGTAAAATATAGCGCGATATAGCGCTATATGTCATTTATAGCTACGTGTGTGACGGATGCCGATTTGTACTGAAGCTATGCCGCGCTATAAGAAGCTATATAGCGCTATATAGCGACGTGTGTAATGGGCTTTACTCTATTTATTTTCTTTATAAGTAAGTACAATAAAAAAACTTAATATTTGGCTGAGCAAAAACAAAGAGATATCTGGTAGGTACTTAAATACTAACTTACGCGTCATTCACATAAAATATGATATTACTAGCAGGAGCTGCTAGCACAGCCACATACATTCTGCCGTCCTTATCAAAAGTGCAATAGAGTTATTTACATATTCATGATCGAGCTCTATATTTTCTTTTTACGTAGGTATGTCTTTTATGTGAACAAGTGAATTCAATTAAAAATTAAAAAAAAAACCCAACGCAACGATTTCAAATTTCGCCATTTTGTGGTGGCGAGTGGCGGCCATCTTGGATTTTAAATTTATCGTAATGTATGTATTCTACTCGTCATCAAGCCCTTTCATTATTTGATACCCATATTGACGGTATTGTGGAGAAAAAAATTAATCCGCCATTTTGTAGCGGCGGCCATCTTGGATTTTAAATTTATTATAATTTATGTTTTCTACTAGTCAAGCCCTTTCATTTGATACCCATATTGTCGGGGTCGTCGAAGAAAAAAGTAATCCGCCATTTTGTTGCGGCGGCCATTTTGAATCGATTTCCACGAAACATAGCTAAGAACACTCTTGACTAACTCTACTTTCAAACAAAAAAAACTAAATCAAAATCCGTTCTACCGTTCGAGAGCTACGATGCCACAGACAGACACACACACACAGACAGACAGACACGTCAAACTTATAACACCCTGTCGTTTTTGCGTCGGGGGTTAAAAACATAACTTTATATGAATTCGTAACATGTGTCAACAGTCAACATCCCTATACCGTCTTTTTAAATAGCTATATATTATTATATGCTCACATGATACTGGTTTTGATTTCTTTTTGTTCATAGAAAAGTGATATTTCATGTGTTGATTTAAATTATATGGTGAAGATAGAGTAGTTGATATAGTGATTTTTTAAACTCCTCATCTACAAAACAATGATAAAGCCAATCTGGACATACGGCATACAATAGTGGGGTGCTGCCAGCTCGAGCAATCTAACAATGATGCAAAGGATGCAGAACGGTATACGAGTACTTAGACAGATATCAAATGCACCATGGTTTTTCAAAACAATAGAGCTACATGAAATGCTCGATATGCCAATGATTGCACAAGAAATTCCCTCTGATTGCAAAAAATACAAATCAAGACTACAAAAACACAGTGCACAGTGCGAGTGTGCGCAGGAATTACACGAACTAAATCCTCCAAGCCCATTCTACCGAAGACGTCGCGGCAGACGGCAAAGCGGCATCCTTACTTAGTGGCGTTACCTACTGCCCGCACCAAGCGTTTTGCTTCTTCGTTCTTAATGAGAACTGGTCGCGTTTGGAACATTTTGCCGTCATCCGTGTTTCCCGAGCGGTACAACTTGGGTATCTTCAAGGCACGAGTGAATAGGTACCTTTCTAGGCATCTTACGTGATCCATCGTCGACCGCATTTTCACTTTCTATCAGGTGGGATGTGGTCAAACGTAGGCCTATCTCGTATAAAAAAAAAAACACACACACACACACAAATGTACTTGCAGGCTAACTTACAATGCCAGAAATAATACGCCGTCTTAAAAAGAAGCGAGATGTCTTCAATCAGGATAGCCAGCAAACAGACTTACACATTTTTTGTTTGTTTGTGAAAGGGCTGTATCCCGCTGAGGATAGCAACCGACTCGACAATAACCGCCACATCTGCTTATAGTCAACAAGGTTGATCGCAAGATGACAAAATAAAAATTACAAAGAAAATTAGCAAACGATATTATAATGCTGTTTTTAACCCCCGACGCAAAAACGACGGGGTGTTATAAGTTTGACGTGTCTGTCTGTCTGTCGGTCTGTCTGTCTGTCTGTGTGTGTGTCTGTCTGTGGCATCGTAACTCCCGAACGGATGAACGGATTTTGATTTAGTTTTTTTTGTTCAAAAGTAGAGTTAGTCGAGAGTGTTCTTAGCTATGTTTGATAGAAATCGGTTCAAGATGGCCGCCGCTACAAAATGGCGGATTACTTTTTTCTTCCACGACCCCCTCAATATGGGTATCAAATGAAAGGTCTTAACTAGTAGAATACAACCCAATATATAAAATTTAAAAACCAAGATGGCCGCCACCACTAAATGGTGAATTACGTACTGCGTTGGGGGTTTTTTAAATTTTTAATTTAATTCACTTGTTGGTTGCTTGAACTAATCAGTAAATCCAGATATAACATTATTTAGATTACCAAGCAACTTGGAAAGGTAATAAAATATATAACAGTAATAAAATATATAAAATATAAACAGTAGAGGGCGCCACCTTCTTAACGTTAGCTCTAGCTCCGCATATTTATAATTTTAAAAATAGTTAAAGTGCTAATTTCTTCGTTAAAGTTGAACCTTATAGTTATTTATATAACCATACAGAAGTGAAAGTGTTTTCAACTTAAACAAATCAAAATAAGTGTAGATTACTGACCAGAAAAGTGATCGTGAATAAATACTCAGAAACAGTACTTATACACCAATTTGAAATAATTTACTCATGCAGTGATAAATATTGGACAGCGTGTGGATGTTTAATGCTAACCGCATTAGTGTTGAGTGACTTTTTCAAAATAGCTATTGCATTCATATTCGCATTATCATTCATATCTCAACATTTATTGGTAATAGCGCCATCTATCCGCTAACAACTGCATCGCTATCGATCCGTTGGATCATAAGTGCTTGCCGACGTCTCCGCTTTCAACACCGATCGCTAGGTGTCGCTACTTGTTTTGTGCCATCGAATTTCACACACTATTTTTCTACATTCTACAACATCATGAATGCAAAGATGAGTAATTATTATTGTTCTGCGTGTTGTAATAATATTGCAGACAATGAAGAATATCTTCACTGTACATTTCTGGACTGCAACAAAAAATATCATCTTTTGTGCATTGGAGAGAAAAATGCTATGTTTGAAAACTGGATTTGTCCTGAGTGTCGTTGTGCCTTTAAAAAGGGAGGGGATAACAGCTCAACTCCCGTTGGTCAATCCAAAAAACATCGTGACTCTAATGTGACTTTGCGACAGAAGGTTTCGCGAGTGCGCGTACAAGATGAGTCATTCGTGGGGAGAGATACGCAAGACTTAGTAGGCCTACACGAAGTCCAGGATCTACGCAATGAAATAATCTTAATAAGAGAGCAACTTAAGGATTCCAATAACTTAATAATGGCATACGAAATTAAACTCAGTGAGTCGGTAACTATTATAGCTGAATATGATAGAAAGCTAAGTCAAACTATATCTACGGTGTTAAGCTACGAAAAGAAAATAGAGGAAAATACGTTGCAAATAAAAAAGCTCCTGGACAACGTTAATAATACATGTGGGTCCAGTCGCAGCACATCGTCATCTGGAGTCAACGCTTGGAAAAATCCTCTCCAATCTCAGTCTCAAAAATCGCTCCCATCAAGCCTCGAGGCCCACACCTTGCCCGCGGCCCCCATGCATCCTGAAGCGCTACCGCAACAGCCACCTCTGAAACCGGCAGTAGCCCTACCGGCTCGCTCTGGCAAGCGCAACAAAAGTTTGTCTATACCCGTTCAAAAGCCCGATAATATAAGCTATGAGGCGCTCTATCCCGCACTGAGCGAACAGCAACTGACGCAAACTAGCGTAAGTGATGCTGCAAAGAATGTGTTGGAGCCTGCACCGAACCAGAACCGAGTAGAAGAGAGTAACGACTGGATTGAGGTGAAGAGAAAGTCTCACAGGCGTTTTCCCCCTCTGCGGGGTATAGCTGGACCAACAGTTACTTCCCTGAAAGCCGTAGATGAACTAAAATTTATTCATCTATGGAATATGGCGTCGGGAGTCGATGAAGTTCGTCAATATCTGAAGCAACTATGCCCAAATGGAACTTGTACGGTGGAGGAGCTAGCTGCTAGGGGCAATTATAAATCGTACAAGCTTGGAGTGCCGTCAGCTTATTACGAAATATGCTACTCAATTGATGTGTGGCCAGTTAACGCCAAAATCAAAGCCTGGATTAATCACAGAAGACGGGAACACTTGAACGCTACTTCAGTACACGGGCCTGCCACTAGCCCTCGGCCCTTTCGTGAGAGCCGTGCCACAACGAAAGCAAAATAATTCAGTTGCAACGGTGCCTATTAATATCTTCTACCAAAACGTTAGAGGCTTAAAAACTAAGCTATCGCGTTGGTATGCCAGCATGTTAGTCTCCGACCACATCCTGGTCGCCGCCACGGAGACGTTTCTGGATGAATCTGTCGAAGACGCCGAGGTAGTTCCCGTTAGCTGGACGTTGCTGAGGCGGGACCGCGCTACCCCCTGCGGTGGTGTTCTACTCGCCGCGAGACATGATGTGACTATCCGGCGCCGAAGGGAGCTTGAATCGGAGCTAGGAGAAGATCTTTGGGCCTCCATTTCATTCTGTGGAACCACTTTTATAGTGTGCGTTATTTATGTAAAACCAAAAGCGTCTGACGACATTTACATGGACATTTTTTGCAAGATCGAATCCTTTTTGAGCAACAATTCTAACTGTAAATTTTTAATTTTTGGTGATTTAAACTTAAACAGTGCATCAGCTAATATTAAGAATTATTATTGTTATTTTATGAGCTTTTGTAATTTTGTAGAACATAATGAAATAGTTAACTCACATGGGGGCATCCTTGATGTTGTGTTGGTGCGCGAGTGTAATGAGTCGTCGCAGCAGCAGGTGCGTGTAAGTGAGGCTGGGACTGGTTTTGTTCCTCCCGACAGGCTCTACCATCCACCTCTCGAGATAGTACTAAATCTCCATTTTCATAGACACAACAAAAATGGTAATCATTTAGATCCGAGCAATATTGATTCACTAAATGACTGGAATTTTAGGAAAATAGATTTCAATCTTTTTAAAACACTTCTTGAAAATGTTTCTTGGGAGCCCATACTGGACAGCAGTGATGTGTCTGTAGCCACTGATGCTTTTTATAGTACTATTTACGCAATTTTTGATATGTCCATTCCGAAAAAGAAAAGAGGAGCTATCAGTAGTAGGTATCCAGTATGGTTTGATGCTTCAATCATAAAAGATATTAAGCGTAAGGAACAGCTTCATCGGGCCTGGTTATCGTCATTCTGTGATTCTGCTTATATAGAATTTTCAATCATACGTGCTAGCTTAAAGGCCCGTATATCGGTTGCGTACAAATCGCACCTGGCTCGTATTGAGGAAAATCTGCATCTAGAACCTCGTAGCTTTTGGAGTCATGTGCATAGGCTCAGGTCCAAGGGCGGTTTCGAGCCCTGTGTATCTTACGGTGGCAAATCTGTTACTGGTGTCGAAGCTGCTGAGGCTTTTGCGTGCTATTTTTCTAGTGTCTTTTTAGAAGAACTACCTCTTCTCAACGCGAATTCTTGTTGTGAGTATGGTGTAGACGGGGGTTACGTCAACATACCTTCAATATCATCCCAGGACACTGAACGAAGCATCAATAAATTGAAGCCAAGTTGTTCCTTAGGTCCTGATAACGTCCCCAGTTTTGTCTTGAAGGCTTGCAAAAAAGAATTTTCTCTTCCTCTTTGCCATATTTTCAATCTTTCTCTGAAAGCCGGTAAATACCCAGACCAGTGGAAGTTGTCTAGAGTGACGCCAATTCCTAAGGGCAATAACAAGGGCTTAGTTGAAGAGTACCGCCCAATCGCTATTTTGTGCGCGCCTGCTAAAATCTTCGAATATATCTTGCATAGTTATATATACAGACAGATCAAGCAGCTGATAGGTGACGAGCAGCACGGTTTCAGACCGGGGCGCTCCGTAAACACTAATCTACTATGCCTGGTTGACTATATATCCAGTGCCATGGACCGAGGACTCCAGGTCGACGTCGTGTATTTTGATTTTCAGAAAGCATTCGACAGAATAGACAACGACGTGCTGTTATATAAACTTTCAGCTATTGTTTTCACTCCGAAGCTCCTTAGTTTTTTCGCTGATTATATGAGAGACCGGCGTCAATATGTCAGGCATGGGATTTACAAATCCGAACCTTATCCCACCAGATCAGGTGTCAGTCAGGGCTCTGTTCTTGGTCCTCTTCTCTTCATGATCATGATACATGACCTGGCCAAAGTATTGACCACTGCAAATTGTCTTTTGTACGCCGACGATTTAAAAATCTACTGCGAAGTCAAATCTCCTAACGACTGCATCAGTCTGCAACATGATATTGACTTAATTTACAACTGGAGTTTGACGAACAAGATGCAATTTAATTCTAAGAAATGTAATGTGATGACTTTTGACCGTAAAAAATGACATTTTATCTTTGATTACCATCTAAATACGGAACACATTAATAGAGTGACCCAAATCAAGGACCTGGGTGTAATATTTGATCGGGCCCTAACATTCCATGATCATGTAGATAATCTGGCTAAAGAGTCGTACCGTCGTCTGGGTTTTGTCCTGCGAAATGCTAAAGACTTTCAAAACCCAAAGGTTCTCAAGGCATTATATAATGCATTGGTCAGAAGTAAACTAGAATCAGCGGCATGTGTATGGAACCCGTATCATGTAACGTATACGCGGGCGCTTGAAAAGATCCAAAAGGCATTTTTGAGAGCCCTGTATAAGAAAGTATACGGCTACTATCCATATCGTTTCCCGACCAAGTTTCTGCTAGGGCAACTAGGTTTTAATTCCCTGGAGGTCAGAAGGACAGTCGATCAGATTATTGTCTGCCTTAAGGTGCTTAAAGGTTCGATCGACTGTATTTCTTTGCATAACCTTATATGCATCCTTGTTACTCCCAGTGATTTGGAACCAGCTGTCTCAAGACGTGGGCCAGTTAAGCAGCACAAGCTGTTCCACGTGGATGCGAGTCGTACGGTAGCTAGAGCGAGGTCTCCATTACTCAGATCTCTGCGCCACCTCAATGCACTGCGTGACACTAACACCTCCTTTGATACTGTTTTTGACAAATGGTCGACACTGGTACCGGCTGTTTTAACATATAGTGAAAGTTTGAGGGATCAATGGAGCGGCACTGGTGGCTCTGACTCCAGTGACAGCGATTGTGATTAGTTTTTAGTTTGTGTATAATGTAAAGATATTAATTTGATTGTTTTATTATTGTTTGCTCTATAATTAGATATAATTTATAATGTGGATATTGTTGACTGTGATAAATGTAAGTGATGTATAGTCGTTTTTATCACTAAATAAATAAATAAATAAAATAAATAAATAAATAAAATAACTGTGGGGGTCGGCAGCAGATATTGAGACTATTTTCATACTGCAAAAACGTGCAATTCGTGCCATTTATGAGATGCGCCCAAGAGACTCTTTAAAAGAGGTCTTTAAAGAGATAAATATACTGACCCTACCATCTTTGTACATTTACGAAAATATTATGTATGTCAGAAAAAATTTAGATAAATTCAAGTTAAATAGTGACACTCATAGCTTTAATACTAGAAATAAGAATAAGTTAGCTGTACCTCGATTCAGATTGTCCAAAACGAGCCATAAATCATTTTTAGGGAATTGTGTACGTTTTTATAATAAAATCCCTGATGAAAAAACGGGGCTCACAGAAGGTAAATTCAAAAGCCGTGTTAAAGACATATTACAAAAGAAAGCCTATTATAAAATTAGCCAATACATAGAAGACAAAGATGCCTGGAAACCTCTGCAACCACCTGTAAATAAATTATGTAACCAAGATAATAATTGTAAACATATATTTAAAAAAAGCAATCCCTATGAGTTTCTTGCTCATTCTTCTCATAGAGGTGCCTTGCGAATGAGCGGTAGAATATTAAAATAAAATGTAAAATTGACTTGCAAAAGTGCTCCATTGTAGCCTATTTGAATAAATGAATTTTGAGTTTGAGTTTGAATGTAAGTTAGCAAGTAGTTACATTTTTTTATTTTTGAAATATAATTTTATTTTGCTTCTCATTCCAAGTAATAACAATGAATAAATATTAAATATATAGAGATAAGTGGATCGGAGGAATAAGTTATTTACCTACTAACACATTATGATAGGTAAGTAGGTAGGTATCCATACTATGCTGGAATAAAGCTTATTGTAGTTCCCAGATTAGCTTAAGTTTTAACCTACCTACCTGTTATGTACCTACTTGTTATTGAATTGAAGAGTGATCAATCGTACTCCTACCTATAAACCTACCTACCAAGTAAAATTTACATTGCAATTTATTTCTGACCGCCAACGCAAGGACGAAGGGGCGTGTTATAAGTTTGACGTGTCTGTCTGCTCGTAGATTCCATTTTAATTTTGTTCTAAGAGTTAGGTGAATGTGTTCTTAGATAGATTTGATGGAAATCTGTCCCAGATGGCCGCCGCACCGCCACGGAGGTAATTGTGTATTTCATATTAACCCCCTACGCAAAAATGCAGGGTGTAATAAGTTTGATACATTACATTTTCAAATCTCATTCGATTTTTGCAATTTTGTAACGGACTTTCAGTGGTTCCTTAGTGGACATAAGATAAGATAATCATTTATTAATTAAAGTGCGTTTACAGTCCTAACATAAAAATACATTGAGTCGTGCGCTGCACAAAATTTTCGACAATATTTTTCCTGAGAAATTTCTTTCCTCAATCATCAATATATTTCCTGAGAATGTACATAGTTAGGTAATTTGCAAATAAACTAAAACCTTTTAATATAGAATATCAATAAATATACAATAATATGATTGATTTACAATAACTCCTCCAGATAGTAGGGCAAGTAAGTAGATGATATTATATAGGTACTGTAGGCAGCCCTATGACTTGCGCATGTACCGCGCGACTGTAGGTAATTATGTTCAAGAATCGCGCTCACTCACACTACTGTATATCTCTTTACCGCGCGCATATCATTGAATGATGACGTCTTGGCGTTATATTTGCACAATCCAAATCGTACATTGAAATGATTTTGATGATTGTTATGATTTGTTTTTGTTCATGGAACAGTGATATTTCATGTGTTCTTTTAAATTACTCAGTGAAGATATAACCTTATTACAAAGCTCACATGATAATGGATTTGATTTGTTTTTGTTCATAGAACAGTGATATTTCATGTGTTTACTTAAGTGACTTGGTGAAGATATAACCTTATTACAAAGCTCACATGATACTGGTTTTGATTTGTTATTGTTCATGGAACAGTGATATTTCATGTGTCTGTTTAGGGCTGTTTGTGAAGATATAACTTTATTACAAAGCTCACATGATAATGGTTTTGAATTGTTTTTGTTCATAGAACAGTGATATTTCATGTGATTATTTAAGTGACTTGGTGAAGATATAACCTTATAACAAAGCTCACATGATAATGGATTTGATTTGTTTTTGTTCATAGAACAGTGATATTTCATGTGTTTACTTAAGTGACTTGGTGAAGATATAACCTTATTACAAAGCTCACATGATACTGGTTTTGATTTGTTTTTGTTCATAGAACAGTGATATTTCATGTGATTATTTAAATTATATGGTGAAGATATAACCTTATTACAAAGCTCACATGATACTGGTTTTGATTTGTTTTTGTTCATAGAACAGTGATATTTCGTGTGTTTATATAAGTTATGATGTGAATATATAACCTTATTACACAGCTCACATGATACTGGTTTTGAGTTGTTTTTGTTCATAGAACAATAATATTTCATGTGTCGATTTAAGTAATTTGGTGAATATATAACCTTATTACAAAGCTCACATGATACTGGTTTTGAGTTTTTGTTCAAGCAGTAATAATTCATGTGTCTATTTAGGCTAACTAGTGAAGATACAACCTTATTACAAAGCTCACATGATACTGGTTTTGATTTGTTTTTGTTCATAGAACAGTGATATTTCATGTGTTGGTTTAATTTCTTTTGAGATATAACCTTATTACAAAGCTCACATGGTTTTGGTTTTTTGTACGTAGGACAGTACCTCTCAATGTGATTTTTTAATCTTGCTTGTGTTGAAAATACCTTTTTACAAAGCTTACAATATAATATTTTAATAGAACCAGTTTCATGGCTCTCGATATGTTTTCGTAAAGTATACTTGTGGACGAAATCTTTCTTACATATATCACATGTGTACCGTTTATTATTTATAGCCTTTTCAATAACATCTTGTTTGAGCCTTTCAAGCCTTACAGTACAATGATAATATTTGTCATCACAATCTATTGAAACCGCATCTATTGAAACAGAATCAGTGTTCGTACAAGTTTGTTGTATTACCTCTGGTCCAATAACTATTTCATCCTTTATGATATGGTCTTTATATAATTCCTCATATTCTGTTTTGAGTATTATATCTTCACGTGTATTTACTAGTTCAGAGTCAGATTCAACTCTATCTTGCATACATGTATCATGCTCTTGCTTTATTTCTATATCATCAAAGTCCTTTTCATTTGTTGTAATTTGTTTGTCTTCCATATTGATCTCTTGATATACACAAATGTTGGTGTCCTGGAACAAATAATTATATTACGAATATATTATAAAGATAAAACACATAATTTGAATGATAAAGGTAAAGTGTGATTGATCTAACAATACAGCTAGCAATGCAGCTAGGTGGTGCCCCAACAGTGCCAATTATTCTACCGCCTGAGCAGTGATGTGCAAACATTGCTGTGTATCAGTAGGAGGGCACTGTAGCTAGTGAAATTACTGGGCTGAAGTCTTAACATCTTATGACTCTCTAGTAAGAAGCGTTGGCACACTGCACCCAGAATTTTACATTTCTAAAATACTAGCAGTAGTAGTTAGTAGCACTGTTCTAATTATAGGCAGCGTTATCTCTTACCATCAGGAAATCGTCTTGCTCATCTTCTTACTTCGTTGTAAAAAAAAAGCTTCAACTACTAAATTTATATTATGTAAATGATTTTTCGGGTTCTGTAGCCAAATGGCAAAAAACGGAACCCTTATAGATTCGTCATGTCTGTCCGTCCGTCCGTCCGTACGTCACAGCCACTTTTCTCCGAAACTATAAGAACTACACTGTTGAAACTTGGTAAGAAGATGCATTCAGTGAACCACATTAAGATTTTCACGCTTCCAAAGTGTAACCCTGTAACTTTTAAAATTAGGGAATGATAAATGTAGAAATAATATATTATGATGTACATTACCATGCAAACTTCCACCGAAAATTGGTTTGATATAATAATTAGAATAAAATAGA
The DNA here is from genome assembly GCA_947507615.1 of Hemithea aestivaria. NCBI lineage: Eukaryota > Metazoa > Arthropoda > Insecta > Lepidoptera > Geometridae > Hemithea > Hemithea aestivaria. The sequence goes on along the minus strand of OX382350.1, from coordinate 9,018,628 downwards.
ATTAGTTTTTTTTAAAACATTATACACTGCAAATCGCAATTTAAGTTACAACGAACTACAAGAACTTTTATATCATTAAACTTGCTGCTACGGAACCCTTCATCGGTGAATCCTACTTGCACTTGGCCGGTTTATTTATTATTTGTTTATATTTTATTTACTTAAGAACTTAACACTATCTATCATATTACAGGTCTTATTAACTTAATGTGATAGTTGTTTTACAGTTACATCCTACTAATATTATGAATGCATAAGTTTGTTAGAATGGATGTCTCATGTGTTTGTTACTCTTTCACACAATATCTTCTGAATGGATTTAGATGACACTGTAAAAATATCAGTTACACATCAGAATAACATATAAGCTATAAATTTATCAAGATTAATGTGCATTTAACCCAAAATATAATGATTAATGTCAAATGAATCGGAAAAAATCTGCCATATGCAAGCTATTGTGGTGTGTGCTGCTGTTAGAGCTATACTAAAGACAACCTCTGTGACACAGTGGGCTAATACCCGCCTGCAACACAGAAGGTTGCGGGTTGGATTCCCGCATGGGACAAATATTTGTGTGATCCACTGATATTTGTTTCTAGTCTGGGTGGCTTTCTGTATCTATTATATATATATGCATTTACAAAAGAAAAGTATTACCTATATCCGTTATGCTAACCATCATAAGCCGTAACACAAGCATTATGTTGCTTTGGTTGGGGTTAGGTGGCGCTGTATGAAATGTCCTGATTTATTTCTTTATTTTATTTATAATGAAATGTTTTATGATCTTAAGTAATCAAAATTGTAGGAAAAACGTAAAGCCGACGTCTTTTATATTTCCACCCTGTTTTGATGCAGGACCTGCTCCCTTTATCCAACCTTTAACTTTCTTATTTTTTTATAACCTATAACGTGACAGTTTTTATTGAGAGGAGGTTCCAAATAATTTTCCACGGGCCTCGTAATATATGTAGTTCCGCCACTGCAAGTAGGTACCTAATGATAGTGATATTAAGCAAAAAGTTTTGTTGGGCTGTCGGCTTTCGCGCCACTCTGGCCGGTCAAGCACAGAGGCGGGAGATTATTCCTCGTCAGCGTTCTCTCCAGTCAGCCGGAACAACAAAACTGGAGATGAATACTCCTCCACAATCAATCAGGCGTGGAGTCACTCTCCAACAGCTCGCTACATGCCAAATATGTGATGATAACTTACCAATTATTATACTGTTTATTCGTACTTCCTTCACTCAAGAAGTCTGTATCTTCAAGAAATTAATATTTCTAAGAGTATTGCTAATAAATCCCTCTCTTAGGTATGAAATATTATAATTTTATATTAATAAATTTCTTTCGCAATTGTACGACGTACATAAAAATTTTTCTTCGTTTTATTGTTTGTACCACAGATTAAAATTAAGCAAGATACAAATTACAAAATCCACAGATTAAAAAACTGAGGCTTTATTCACAGATGTTATGGCACGCCTCGTTATTGCTGTCAATTTTATTAATATTTTCTAAATCATGAAATAGACTGCTTTTCACGAAAGAAGTTCACGAGGACGCAACGCATAACATTATAACGTACATAGGCGGATTTAGGGGGGGGGGGCAGAGGGCCATGGCCCCCCCAGAAGCCTTGTAGAGTAACGAATTTTGCACATATTTCATGGTCAAGATTATATTTTTTTTCTCGGCGCTCGCAACTTATAGGACATTTGAACTTCCTAACTGTTCAGAGCGAGCTAAACACACACTTTTCTTGGTAAAAATTACAATATTTTTGCCTTTCTGCACCTTGGCCCCCTGCAGAACCAAATCCTGGATCCGCCCTTGATAACGTACAACATAATTTTAATTTATTTAGCTCACAATTTCTTTATTTCAAAACCTATATTACTGATTCATAATTATAGTAGAAGTATCTTACCAATTTTATAAACGCTAAAGTTTGTAAGAACGTATACTGTAACACCTATGGATGTCTGGATGAATGTTCGTTACTCTTTCACGCCTAAACGGATGGACTGGTTGAACTGATATTCGGTAGGTATTGAGATAGCCTAGACCCTGGAATAACATAATAGGCTCTACTGTGCAGCAGGTAAAACCGCTGGGCGCAGCTAGTCAATAATAAAACACAAATATATCATTTATACAGGTAACTATTTATTTTCTTTATAAGTACATTAAAAAATTTTTGGTTCAACAAAGAGATATCAGTTATTATTACAAGTGGGTACTTAAATACTAACTTACGCGTTAGAAGTTCACATATAATATGGAGCATCGTATATGATATTACTGGCAGGAGCTGCTAGCACAGCCACAGCCATTGCCAACAGAGTAACAGAGGGGGAACACAACAATTAGAGTGATTATCACTCAATTATTAATTAATTGAGTGAAAAGCACTCTAATAATATATTTAATAAAATGCGGACTAATTTTGAACGAAACCCTCAGTGGGTAGTCCGACTTGCATTTGTATGGTTTTATTTATATAAATTAGATATTTTTAAAAGTTTTAGAATCTAATCTTTACAATTCAATAGGTCCCCATTTTTTGCTTAAGTATGTCCAAATTTATCATCCTTTATAAAGATAGCACCTTATTACAAAGCTTTTGTTCGTGGAATCATAATTATTGTTCATGTAGCTGTTCGTTTTATTTCGTGAAGATATAACCTAATAGAGTATTACACTCCATGTATTTACATTACATTATATTACATTACATCTAAATACATACAATCGACGTAGCTTAGGCAATAAGAAGTTCAATAATGTTAGCTTTAAGTTCATTAGTTTACAAAATAATTTTTAAATTTGTTTCAAAGTTTTAACATTTTTTATCTGTCCTTTTATAAACTTGAATAATACCCTATTACAATACGTACATTATACTGGTGTTGCTTTGTTTTGTTCACGGAACAGTGATACGTCACGTGCTTGTGTAGACCGCTACGTGTACATACAGGGTGTTTGGTGGAGGGTTGGACAAACTTAAATGGGAGGTTCGGGGCCCCAAGAGGCAAATACAACTTGGCCAAAAATAAACCCAGACCCCTACTTTTTCATTTTTTTTGTGATTTTTTCGTTTTCTGCCCTAATCTTACATATAATGTCCCATAACTTTTTTTAAATCCATTTCTTAAAACGAATAAGTTTTCAAAATGACGGCTGCTCGGCTCACTACCGAAATATTGTACGCGAGCACTTAGACAGTGTGTTTCCAAATTCTTGGATAAGAAGATGTGGCCCGCTCGAATGGCCCGCACGTTCCCCAGATCTAACACCCCTTGATTGTTACGTTTGGAGACATGATAAAGAATTAGTGTACGAGGTGGAGATCCACACAAAAGAAGAATTAATTACGAGAATTGACGACGCGTTTTTAAAAAGATCACGCTACAAACAACTCAGAACAATCCTAACATGAACTACAGAAGAAATTCGCCGTAGATGGCGGGCGTGCATACGTCATAGAGGAGCTGTTTTTGAACATGATTTCAAATAAACCATTTTCAATCGTTTTTTATTTTCTTTTCATCTCATATTAATTCACAAGCTGATACGATTATTACCAACTAAGTATGTCATTGTAATGAGGAATAAGATAACAAGTTTTTGCCCCGAACCCCCATTTATGTTAGTCTAACCCTCTACCAAACACCCTGTATAACCTTATTGCCTGCCAAACCCACATGACACTGGCTTTGGTTTTATTTTGTTTTGTCTTTGTTCATAGAACAGTTATATTTCTTGTGTTTATTTAAGTTATGTTGTGAAGATATAAACTTATTACAAAGCTCACATGATACTGGTTTTGATTTGTTTTTGTTCATAGAACAGTTATATTTCATGTGTTTATTTAAGTTATGTTGTGAAGATATAAACTTATTACAAAGCTCACATGATACTGGTTTTGATTTGTTTTTGTTCATAGAACAATATTTTATGTGTTGATTTAAATTATATGGTGAAGATAAAACCTTATTACAAAGCTCACATGATACTGGTTTTGATTTGTTTTTGTTCATAGAACAGTTATATTTCATGTGTTTATTTAAGTTATGTTGTGAAGATATAAACTTATTACAAAGCTCACATGATACTGGTTTTGATTTGTTTTTGTTCATAGAACAATATTTTATGTGTTGATTTAAATTATATGGTGTAGATAAAACCTTATTACAAAGCTCACATGATACTGGTTTTGATTTGTTTTTGTTCATAGAACAGTTATATTTCATGTGTTTGTTCAGGCCTATTTGTGAAGATATAACCTTATTACAAAGCTCACATGATACTGGTTTTGATTTGTTTTTGTTCATAGAACAATATTTTATGTGTTGATTTAAATTATATGGTGAAGATAAAACCTTATTACAAAGCTCACATGATACTGGTTTTGATTTGTTTTTGTTCATAGAACAGTTATATTTCATGTGTTTATTTAAGTTATGTTGTGAAGATATAAACTTATTACAAAGCTCACATGATACTGGTTTTGATTTGTTTTTGTTCATAGAACAATATTTTGTGTTGATTTAAATTATATGGTGTAGATATAACCTTATTACAAAGCTCACATGATACTGGATTTGATTTGTTTTTGTTCATAGAACAGTGATATTTCATGTGATTATATAAGTGACTTGGTGAAGATATAACCTTATTACAAAACTCGCATGATACTGGTTTTAATTTGTTTTTGTTCATAGAACAATAATATTTCATGTGTTTAATTAAGTAACTTGGTGAAGATATAACCATATTACAAAGCTCGCATGATGGTTTTGATTTGTTTTTGTTCATAGAACAATAATATTTCATGTGTTGATTTAAGTTATGTTGTGAAGATATAACCTTATTACAAAGCTCACATGATACAGGTTTTGATTTTTCTTTGTTCTTATAACAGTGATATATCATGTGTCTGTTTAGGCTACATTGTGAAGATATAACCTTTTTACAAAGCTTACAAGATAATATTTTAATAGAATCAGTGTCATGACTCTTGATATGTTTTCGTAAAGTATCCTTGTGGACGAAATCTCTCTTACATATATCACATGTGTACCGTTTATTATTTATAACCTTTGCAATAACATCTTGTTTGAGCCTTTCAAGCCTTACAGTACAATGATAATAGTTGTCATCCCAATCTGCCGCATCTGTTGAAACAGAATCAGTGTTCGTACAAGTTTGTTGTATTACCTCTGGTCCAATAACTATTTCATCCTTTATGATATGGTCTTTATATAATTCCTCATATTCTTTTTTGAGTTTTATATCTTCACGTGTATTTACTAGTTCAGAGTCAGATTCAACTCTATCTTGCATACATATATCATGCTCTTGCTTTATTTCTATATCATCAATGTCCTTTTCATTTGTTGTAATTTGTTTGTCTTCCATATTGATTGATCTCTTGATATACACAGATGATGTTTGCCTGCAACAAATAATAAATATTATGATTCAATTAAAGGGCTACAAAGATAAAACACATAATTTAAATGATAGAGGTACAAAGTGTGATTGATCTAGCAATACAGCTACAACCGCTAAGCTAGCCGCATTCTTGAACTAGCAACTGCTCTCAAGAGAAACAAAACCTAAAGGGTCAATGCTTCCCGTAAACTCTGGAATCTTGAAATTTGGTATGCGGCAACATCATATAACTTTTAGCATAGATGAAGGAAAAATTGGAATATAATTTATAAAAAAATATATTTATTTACTACCCCTTTCCTCATGAACGCATATTAAATTGGAATTCATATCAACACTCAAGTCTATAATATATAAATACCTTTAAACTGTACCAAAATTAAACCTTTATGTCAACACAATCAAAATAACGCAAGCAGTTTTAAGCCGCATGTTTTCAAACTCGCGACTACTCGCAAGGGAATCCAAATCTACAGGGTATCCATATATACCTAGTGGTTGATACGGAACCCTCGGTGCTTGAGTCCGACTGATACTTTTTTTTTTCTTTTTATATCTTGCGATCAGTCTGTTGACTATGAGCAGATGGGTTGTATGCTTCTGGTCTTTTATAGGAGTCGTCTCCCCATCAGGAGTAGCCCCTTCTTTCACTATTTTTTATCATTTGTGGAGTCAAGGATACTACATATCTTTAGGCGCCTGAGTGTACTAGGAATTGTGAGCTGCACAGCCAATTTGTTAGGATGGTAGTTTGTTGTGACTTGTAGCTTTTTGTAAATGAGTTTATATCCTCCTTTACTGTGCCAATAGCAAGATGTTGGTGGAGTTCTGTGTTCCTGATGTACCATGGAGCATTGCTTAGTTGCTTTAGTATATAATCCTCTGCTCTCTGGATAATTTTTATATTTGTGTCACAGGTTGATCCCCATAGTTGTACTCCATATGTCCATATGGGTTTGAGAACTGTCTTATAAATGAGCAGCTTGTTATCAGTTGACAGTCTACTATTTCTGCCAAGTAGCCAGTATAGTCCTTTAAATCTGAAATTGAGTTCGTCTCTTTTCTTTTGTATATGTTTTCTCCATAGAAGTTTACGGTCGAGATGCATTTCTAAGTACTTAACAGAATCACTGTGTGGAAGTATATCACTGGATAGTCTCACAGGAGATCTTCTTTCCTCAAAATAAAAGTAATATTAAACTGGAAATATTTTTTTTTTAATTTTTTCTTTAAAATGTGTGCAATTATAATCATTGTGCAGGGCTTCTCTGGAGGAATATTCTAAAAGTTGAAAATTCCTCAATAATGTTTCAAAATGTATCAAATAGTGTGAGTGAGAGAGTGTCCAGTTGGTTGCTGTTAATGATGTCCACCTTCACTATTATTATTATTATGAAAGAGTTCAGGGGTTTATGCCACTTGGAACATGACTGATCTATTGTACACTTGAACTATATTTCACTCCCATAGAGGTGGGGATTGTGCCTCGTCAGCGTTCACTCTAGCCGGGGGTGAAACAACACTGGAGATGAATAGGATCCTCACCCACCATCAATCAGCAGGGTTATTCCGAACCACAATAGGTTCTCTTTTTGCTAACCGTGCACTGTCAAATTTTAACAGTATTATAAAAAAGTCTTGAAAATTCTTACAATACCAGTTCAAAACCTAATGCACCTTCATTTTTTTTTTAATTTAGCATCTTTAGGTCGCCTCGAAGTGGTGATTTTAATATGTGTTTTATAGGTTATTTTTTGGAACGTTTTTTGCGCCGTCGTCTCTTTTTTGTGCAGAATCTAGGCCCAGGTCGTGGAGTCACTCCTCCCCAACAGCTCGCCATAAGCTGTCATGCGGTGTTAGTATTATTTTCTTCTCTAACAATATATATGTGATTACTTACCAAACTTTTCACTCGTACTTCCTTCACTTAACAGGTCTGTCTCTTAAAGAAATTAATATTTCTGAGATTCCTAATAAACCATTACGTTACATTTTTTAGTTTGTCTCAGCGTTACTTTTATTATTTGATTTTGTTATTTATTTCCAAGGCCTGGCGGCTTGTCAAGTTTCCATATAAAAAAACTCTTACCGAGCGTGGCACGAATCCATAGACAAAAATCTTCATCTGTTTACAAATTGATAGTACTCGAAGTGTCAGTGACATATTTTCAGTGAAAAATAAGTAGCTTTTTAATGGAAATCGTTGCTTAAACTAATAAATAAAAGAAACGTTGCCTTTAACTGATAATGAAAAAGTGACTACGTGCAGCATTAAACAATGCGGTGCTAAAAAATCCGTATATAACCCAACATTGACTTTTCATAGGTTAGTAAACATTGTTTTTCTGTTTGTAGATTTATTTTAATTTTTAATGAATATTGTGCGTAGATTATGTTAAATAAACCTAATATGGAATGTAATCGTAAGGCTTTTATGTCTAGAAAATCGGTATTTACTTAGTTCATTCGGTAGTGTTTGTTTACGAGTTCATTAGTGATGTGACATGTCGATAGAGATCGTTTGATAAAATTAATTATAATATGTTTTATCAGGTAGGTAGGTGATATTATGGTTCTAATTTAATTATTAAAATTATGTAGGTATATAATATAGCACATACCTACCTGATGTCATAACACATATAAAATACGATCTTTAATTTTCACAGATTTCCAGCTAAGATTTCGCTGTAACGGAAATGGTTAGACATCGTTGAGGAGGAAAACATAAAAGAAAATTTAAAACGACCAGCAAAGAGTCTAATAGCTAATTTTCACCCTGCATTGCTGCGCTTGTTATTTTACGCATATCAATGAAGTGGTTTAAGCAAGTAATATGTACAAAAAATATATAATTCTGACTACGAAACGTGTGTGATGGCCTTGTTGCGAGCGGCTATATAAGACATTCGATTTCCAGGGGGGGGCAGCTGCCCCCCCTGCCCCCCCTGGGTACGCCTATAGAACCATTTAAGTATTAACATTAAGAAAACTCAACAAATAAATTCGAACCTATATAAATGTCACTGTTAAATTATTGTAGGCCCATTAAGCCCTTAGCACAGCCCCGCCCTAATTCTAACACAGTCTTACAAATTAAATTGCAATGAATAAATGAATTGATAAATAAAGATCGGCCATTTAAGAGTGAAGAATTTACTATACATACATAACTTCAGTCATATTTTAAATGTTATTATAGTAATAATCGTATTATTATATCTATCTGATCATTACAATAGCATAATAAATCACAGAATGTTTAGTTATTCGCTTAGAAAAATTCAAAATTCTCTGTCTATGAACAAAACCCATATTTCTGTTCGATTTTTATCGACAGCTTTCATTTTGGCTCGATATTGTCATCTGCACATCACTTGGCTGTTGACCGCTGTGACGTAGATGCGCGCGCATCGCCTGCAAAAATTTTACACGCAAATTTAGCACTAGCGCCCTGTCCTTCTCTTCTTTGTCTATGTTTATTTCTACATCAAAATGTTCATGAGTTCATGCATTTTTACCACAGATGCACAGATCAGCTGTTTTGTACCACAGATTAAAATTAAACAAGATACAAAATCCACAGATAAATAACTGAGGTGTTATTCACAAATGTTATGTCACGCCTCGTTATTGCTGTCAAAATCACGAAAGAAGTCCCTTTGACGAGGTGCCTCAATCCCTCGTTATTAATCACAATTATTATCACATTAAATAACTTGACCGTAACTGGAAGCTTTACTATTTATGAGAGAGCATTTCCGTTTCCCCGAGTTTCCTACTAATTTTTAGCATCTCTTTAGGTACGGCACGTCCGGCCAGTGGCGCCATCTGGCGATTTCAGGCACCTTTTAGGTTGGTCTGGAAATATTCCTCATTGGCGTTTTTGTTCCCGCCCGGGCAACTTGTCGGCAGTTCAGCAGCTCAGTCTCTTCCCTGCCGCAACTCACAGTTGCCCTTGCTGATAAAGTGTAATAGGTATCAGTGAGTTTTTCTACTTATTTAATTTTAACGGTTTTTCACCGTTCGGTAATTGGTGTTTAAATTTAATGTGTCATAATTATATTGTGAACATTTTATGTGTACGGTTGTTTAAATACCCTCTATAGTTTCAGAAATGAATACGGATAGCGACCCGCTTGCTACTCCAGGCCCAAGTGGGGTGGGTAGAAAACGTAGTCGCAGTCGCAGCTGTTCAAGCAGTGATAGTGATAGTACATCAAGCTCGTCTTCGAGCAATAATCACAAACGGTCGCGCCGTCATAAGAAAAATAAGCGTATCAAACGGTCCAATCGTTCCTCAGTTAACAAACTGATGCAAGAGATACAGGAGTTGCGCAAGCATATTTTGCCTGATGGAGCGAACAATGTGAATAATCATCAGGATTGTGTGTCAATCTATGGCGATAGTGAATTATACGATATCACACAGACCGGTGATATTCATAACGATCACACGCAAGAAGATTCCAACTTCACATTTGAGATCGACACCAAATTAAAGGAACCCACGGTTCCTAAAACACCTGATAATTATTTAGATATGCTGCTTAAAGTACAGAAATTGGGTAGTGTTTCCTGGTCAGAGGTTCGGTACGCGGAGACGCAAAAATTATATAACCATGTCCCAGGTTTTGTAGAACTAGAAACTAACGAAGAAATCAAATCCTATGACAGTACACGTGTTTTAGAAAACATGGAAAGATCCTTCGCCGCATTAACCTTCTGTGTTTTAAAACAAAAAGAAGTGTTTCAAGAAGGCATAAGATCTTTTTTGGCGTGGTTAAGGAACCCTGATACAGAGATAAATTGTGAAAGTCTAGGAGAGAAAATGGAAAATCTATTTTTAAAAGGCGATTTTCACAAAATCTCTTCAGACCTATTACAAATTGTCTGTGGACACAGGGCGAGCGCCATTGAAATGCGCCGTGCGTCCATAATTAGCAGAGCAAAGGATCCGCTGATGAAGGCTACCTTGAATAAGATACCCCCCAGTACGTCTTCACTTTTTGAAGCAGAAAGGTTGTCATCAGTTCTAGAGAAGGCAGGAGGGGTTCTAAAAGCCTTTTATCCGCCAAAGAAGGAGAATACGCAGACGAAATCTACTGAAACCTTTAGCCGCCCCCCGAGGGGGCAGAGCTCACGAAAATCAGTTCCATCGAGTGGAACTCAGTATTATTGCTGTGGACCGAGTCTACAGAAGCACAACCTACCCCCGAGGGGTGGTTATTGTCATACAAATAATTATCAACCGCGTCAATCCTATCACACATCGGCTCATCAGTCGAATCAATCTGGATCCCATGGCAGGGGCTCTTTTCATAACCGAGGCTCGAGGCCCGAACGCGAAGGTAACAGTAAAACTAAGGACAAAAGGTCCAAAAGTGCGAGAGGTGGACATAGACAACACAATAAATGACTCCCAACAGTTTCAGGCCGGCCAACTAGCGCTTTATGTAAACCAGTGGAAGGAATTGAGGGCCCCAGAGTTCATTCTAAAAATCATTCAGGGGTATCGCATACCATTTATTCGAAAACCTCCTCTAGTACGGGTAGATTTGATCGAGAGCCCATTTCAAACTCCGATCTCGGAACAAATGTCCAAAATAGTGGACAAAATGAAGAGTCAGGGCATTTTGAAAGTAGCGCGGCCCTCGCCAAGCTTTGTTTCTCCTCTGTTTCTGGTGCCAAAATCCGACGGATCTGCCCGTCCAATATTCAACCTCAAAGCGCTAAATTCTTTTATCGAGCCAGAGCCTTTTCACCTAATAAATGTAAGCCGCATCCCAGACTTTCTCCAACCACAAGACTGGATGTGCAAAATAGATCTATCACAAGCATATTTTCATCTGAGAATAACCCACAGTCATCGACAATTCTTACGAATCATTTACAAAGAGGAGTTGTTAGAAATGACGTGCCTGCCATTCGGGCTGTCAACGGCCCCAAAGACATTTGCAGTGTTAACAAACTGGATTGCTCAAATTTTGCGAGAGAAGTGGTCAATTCGAGTTGTAGTGTACCTAGACGATTTTTTAATTGTGAATCAAGATCCAGACACGCTTTGCAAGCATATACAGACAACAATAAAATTATTGCAAAACTTAGGGTGGAAAATAAACTTCGAAAAGTCAATTACGACACCGCAGAAAAACATAACCTTTCTAGGAATAGTGTGGAACCCATGGCACAATCTAAAATGCTTACCTGCGGAGAAAATAACCTCCATTACAGAGAAAGTGAGTCGTGTTCAAAAACAAGACGGTGCAACTTTGAAAGAGTTGCAGAGGATAGCAGGCCATCTCAACTTTGCCAGTTTTGTCATCCCGAGAGGACGGTTAAATCAACGTCATCTGCAAATATTTATAAACTCGATTCCAAAAGGGTCGCTACAGACAAACCAGCTTCCGTTAAACGTCTCCGTCGAATTAGCATGGTGGATCCAGAATTGCGCGGAGTCAACACCATTGCATTACAATCCCCCAACCAATTTTCTTGTCACGGACGCTTCCGATCAAGCTTGGGGCGCACAATTGAACAACCAAACAATGTGGGGTTGTTGGCCTCAGGACCAACGACAGCTTCACTGCAACCAGAAGGAGATGTTGGCCATCCTACATGCCCTCCAAGCATGGGCTCACACAATCAGGTACAGCACAATTCTTATACAATGCGACAACCAGACAGCAGTGGCTTATCTCAAGAGAGAGGGAGGTACAAAGTCATTGCCCCTTCTGAGAATAGCACACCAGATTTTTCAATTGCTAGACAGACACAAAATTCATTTCATCATACATCATCTGCCAGGTCGATTCAACAATCACGCCGATCACCTGTCACGTTGTCGGCTACTACCAGAGTGGCACCTTCTATCAGAATGTGTAAAAATGATCTTTGTGAAGTGGGGAACCCCAGTGATAGACTTATTTGCCTCGAAAACAGCTCACGTGGTTCGCAATTATGTGACCAGAGACTTGTCAGATCGCCAAGCCCTATTCCACGACGCCTTCAGTGTCCAGTGGAACTATCCGCTAGCATGGGTGTTCCCACCACCATTCCTAGTCCCGAGAGTTCTGGCTCATTTGAATCAGTCAACAGGGATTTACATTCTAATTGTTCCCAGGTGGCAGAAAGTCTTTTGGCGAGCAGACCTCAAAGCACGGGCACTCGAAGCGCCGCTAACATTGAACAATCTTCGCACATGTCTGATCGACACTTCCACGGGATTACCTCCCCCGAACATCGAGAACAGCGTCCTGGAAGCTTGGAGGTGTGGGGGTGGTCTGAAGCGGTAAGTTCATGGACTTCAGATCAAATAGCTTTACTCAAAAGCTCATGGCGTATGTCTACTCAAAAGACATACGAAGTAGCATGGAGAAGGTGGATTTTATGGACCTCAGACAAGGATATTAATCCTAGGGATCCTACTGGTCCTCAATTAGCTCAATTTCTTTCAGATTTATATCTGAAAGAAAACTTGTCATATAATTCTATTCTTCTGCACAAGTCTGTAGTTTCAACATTGTGTAACGCTGAAACATCAAGTAGTTTGAGTTCTCATGTTCTCGTAAAACATATACTCAAGTCAATTTCTCTAAAAAATCCCACAAAGCCCAAAGCATTGATTTGGGATATTGACAAGCTATGCTCATATCTGATGGAATATGATATAGATTTGAATAATACATTCCAGACATCACGTCACACAGCAATGTTATTACTGCTTTGCTCAGGAAGACGCATACATGATTTAACACTGTTAGCCGTAGATCCTGAACATTGTATAAGATCTGTTGATAGTGTTGTTTTTTGGCCCCTCTTTGGATCAAAAACTGATAATAGTAATTATAGACAGTCTGGGTGGAAACTCCTTCAGAATTCAAGTAATCGTAACCTCAATCCTGTGTTTTGGATAGAAAGAACCATAACTTTGCTAAATGAAAGACGTTTAACTGCAAAATCAAACAATCTTTTTATTACAGTCAGAGGAGTTGCTAAGTCGGCCTCACGAACAGTCATCGCAGGCTGGATAAAGACCCTCTTCAAAGAAGCTGGTATTGTGGCCGCACCAGGAAGTACTCGTTCAGCTGTGGCTTCCAAGAGTTGGCTTCAAAATGACACCATCGATACTATATTAGCTAGAGGAAATTGGAAATCAAGTAATACCTTTCATAGATTTTATAAACGGGCTGTGTCTACCTCACAGGCCCAAAATAATTGTCATAATGTAACAGAGCTGTTCGCACCTATCAATGAGTAATGAATAGTATAGAATAAGAAATTATAGCCATGATCAATGATTTAACTAAATATTTAAGTTGCAATGCTTCAGTATGTATGATTTAATTAATCAACACAAGATACATTGATTTCATTAAATAGTTTCAGCCTCTATGCTTCTTTATGTATGATTTAATCAACACAAAATACCTACATTGATCTAATTAAATAGTTTGAGAATTCAATGCTTCAGTTAATGATAATCTAGAACAAAGTGGTAACTTATGTTGAAAGTTGAAAGCCTAAGTCCTAAGAAAATTAAATTAATGTGTGTAACCTATTAATGAGAAAATAAATATGGATATATTATATTGTTTCTGAAATAAAGGTTTTTTTTATTTACTTTGATCACATTGGCGTTGGTACACTACATGTACTTAGGTATCCAGTGGCGTCACCAGGCGAAAACAAACATGTCTCATAAATAGTAAAGCTTCCAGTTACGGTCAAGTTATTTAATAGACGCGTTTTACCTGAAATAAAACGCATATTAAAATACTTACCTAACTGGAAGCTTTAACTTTAATTGCTGCCTGGTGAACTATTTTTGAGCCTAATGAGGAATATTTCCAGACCAACCTAAAAGGTGCCTGAAATCGCCAGATGGCGCCACTGGCCGGACGTGCCGTACCTAAAGAGATGCTAAAAATTAGTAGGAAACTCGGGGAAACGGAAATGCTCTCTCATAAATAGTAAAGCTTCCAGTTAGGTAAGTATTTTAATATGCGTTTTATTTCAGGTAAAACGCGTCTAATAATAGGTTTTCACGACAGGAGTCCTATTTGCGGTGCGCCACTATCGCACAGTTTAATAGTTAAAAACATTTTAATTCCTCATATATTATTTCTTAATCAAATTGGTATTTATTTTATCTAACAAATAAAAATTATTTAGGATATGATGTCCAGTAATAATCTATAAAATTAAGTTCCGCTAAATTCTTAGGGACTTCTTACTTGAAAAGGACATCGTACACTTTGACTTGTCGTAATATCTCATACTCACATAATTACTTAACTGCACAGGTAAGTTAATACTTACCTAATAATTAACTATCTAATAAATAATATAGGCACTGGCACTGAGTTTTTAAATTTTGGGTATTAAGTAATCATAGATAAAATGTTATTTATAAGCAAAATTCCGCAGGACTCCTTTCTTGAAAATGACTACCCTACAGTTCCAGTAGGTACCAATAAATAAAACACATTTTACCAATATTATAAATGGGAAAGTTTGTACGAATGTACACCTATGGATGTCTGGATGTATGTTCGTTACTCTTTCACGCCTAAACGGGTGGACTGGTTGAACTGAAATTTGGTAGGTATTGAGATAGCCTAGACCCTGGAATAACATAATAGGCTCTACTGTGCAGCAGGTAAAACCGCTGGGCGCAGCTAGTCAATAATAAAACACAAATATATCATTTATACAGGTAACTATTTATCAAAAATAAATTTAATTGTACATACTTAGTATTTCATTTTATTTTTACATATAAGGTCAGTTCTGGTCAATTATTGCACTCCCATATCAATACAGCACCAACTCGTTTTTTTTTTATAATTTCAAACATAAACAAGTATAAATATAAAATTGCAATTGCTGTAAAAATACCTTTTGAGTTGACCCTGTATTGTACTAGGTGTGTGCGGTATGATAGGTGGTATACAGCCAGTACAATCTGGTTTTTCCATGTTCTTAGTCTATCATGAAATGATGCTTTTGCTTTCCTAATAGCAGCATAGAAATCATCTATCCTGTTTTCTTATAACTTTATCACAAAACTTAGGTACATGATACTGGTTTTTAGGTTTCCGTAGTCTACAAGGAAGCCTTATAGTTTCGATTCGTCTGTCCGTCTGTCCGCGGCTTTGCGGAGAAAATATAAGTCCTAAAAAGCTGATTTTTTTTCACGGAGGAGGGTAGTGATCAGGGTAAGAGAACGATAACAAAAAAAATCATTAATTATTTCAAAGTACCTCCCATTTACGTTAGATGGGGATGACTTTTTTTCTGGCTGAACCCATCATGTGGTATATCTTTGAACATGTATTACAAAATGAGGGATGGGTTGCTAAGAATCTCTTTCGATTCAGTGTTCCGTTTGAAAAATATTCAAGTTTTAAACTTTTTTGAGGGTCCTCCCCACCCCACCCCTCTAATAATCTGAACACTGGCCTTCAATTAATGAAAGAAAATCAACAATATGGTTGCAACCATGAACTTTCCAGAAAAACTATAGCCGTTAAGATATCTTTATTAATTTTAAAAATATCGTTAACGAAAGTTAAGGCAGTTAATATTGTATTTGCCAGTACTACGGAACATTGCACGTAGCCCGACTAGCGCTTGGCCTGTTTTTTATTTGCATGTAGAATAGTACATTTCCACGTGATTTTTTAATCTTGCTTGTATTGAAATGACCTTTTTACAAAGCTTACATAAATATTATAATAGAATCAGTGTCATGTCATGTCTCTTAATATGTTTTTCTAAAGTATACTTGTGGAAGAAATCTTTCTTACAATATCACATGTTACTTTGGATGATTGTTTTGATTTGTTTTTGTTCATAGAACAGTGATATTTCATGTGTCTGTTTAGACTTACTTGTGAAGATATAAGTTTATTACAAAGCTCACATGATACTGGTTTTGATTTGTTTTTGTTCATAGAACAAAAATATTTTATGTGTTGATTTAAATTATATGGTGAAGATAAAACCTTATTACAAAGCTCACATGATACTGTTTTTGATTTGTTTTTGTTCATAGAACAGTTATACTTCATGTGTTTATTTAAGTCACTTGGTGAAGATATCAACTTATTACAATGCTCACATGATACTGGTTTTGATTTGTTTTTGTTCATAGAACAAAAATATTTTATGTGTTGATTTAAATTATATGGTGAAGATAAAACCTTATTACAAAGCTCACATGATACTGTTTTTGATTTGTTTTTGTTCATAGAACAGTTATACTTCATGTGTTTATTTAAGTCACTTGGTGAAGATATCAACTTATTACAATGCTCACATGATACTGGTTTTGATTTGTTTTTGTTCATGGAACAATAATATCTCATGTGTTCATTTAAGTACCTTGTTGAAGATATAACCTTATTACAAAGCTCACATGATACTGGTTTTGATTTGTTTTTGTTCATAGAACAGTAATATTTAATGTGTCTGTTTAGGGATCTTTGTGAAGATATAACTTTATTACAAAGCTTACAAGATAATATTTTAATAGAATCAGTGTCATGTCTCTTGATATGTTTTCGTAAAGTATACTTGTGAACGAAATCTCTCTTACATATATCACATGTGTACCGTTTATTATTTATAGCCTTTGCAATAACATCTTGTTTGAACCTTTTAAGCCTTTCAGTACAATGATAATAGTTGTCATCACAATCTGCCGCATCTGTTGAAACAGAATCAGTGTTCGTACAAGTTTGTTGTATTACCTCTGGTCCAATAACTATTTCATCCTTTATGATATGGTCTTGATATAATTCCTCATATTCTGTTTTGAGTATTATATCTTCACGTGTATTTACTAGTTCAGAGTCAGATTCAACTCTATCTTGCATACATATATCATGCTCTTTCTTTATTTCTATATCATCAAAGTGCTCTTTATTTGTTGTCATTTGACATTGTTTGTCCTCCATATTAGTAGAACACGAGTATTGTGGTCTCCTGCAACAATCAATTTACTTTATACATATCTATATTTTCTATACATTATTATTTAAAGTAAAACATCATGAATTACATTAAGTATTGAATAGTCCAGTAATAACACTCCAGACTTACTCGATAGGTGCGACCAAGGGGCAACCACGCTTCTTGTATTTGCATAAGTGGGGGGTTCAACAAATGCATAATGTCTTTGTTATCGGGAATCGTTATTTCGTCTCATAGTTTCATTTAGATGTGCAAATGATGAGATTCCACAAGGAAAATGAAAGAACTTGTCGTCAATGTAAGGGTTTTCACATGCTTATAAAATTATTTTTATAAAAAATATGCACGTGGTAATCCTAAAGTTCCTAGGCTAGAGCTCACTGCAAGTGTTGAGAAAGTTCTTGACTGAAAAGAGTGTGCACTCTACATATTATTCTGAGTGCTAAGAAAATTTTACAATTCATACTAAGAAAAGTGTGCGTTAAGTCTCACTGAAGAGCAAAAAATAAAAAAAAATTCTAATCATTTATTCATATAACCCATATATATAGCAGGTCTATATTTGTATTTAGGTATTGTAATATTATATGAAATAAATAATATTAACATTGAACATATAACATTGGTTTCCAGGCATCCTTGCATTTATATATTCAATATTTATCAGTGGTGTAGAGCAAATAAAAACAAGTAAAATTTAAAAAATCTTCTAGAATAAGCTTTTACTACCTAGTCAGGTCATAAGTATTGTCACACAGTAAAAACTTTTCTTTTAGAATGCTGGCCACAAAAAAGTTTATTGAATTCGAATTGTTCATGAAAATAAAAATGTATACTTTTTAGAATTTTACTCATTTTTAAATATGGAGTGGACGCTTAAAGAAGACCGTGTTGCAGTTATTGCGTTGCATCGTTGCGGTTACGCGCCAATTCAAATTTTCGACATACTGAAAAATTTGAATATAACCAAAAGATTCGTTTATCGTACCATCAAACGATACAATGAAGACTCTAGTGTAGATGACAGGTCAAGAAGTGGTCGCCCTCGGTCTGTTAGGACTCCAGCAGTGATAAAAGCTGTGAAGGCGCGAATTCAAAGAAATCCCAAACGTAAGCAGAAACTGTTGGCCCTTCAGATGGGGTTAAGCAGAACCACGGTGAAAAGGGTGTTAAATGAAGACTTAGGGCTTCGGGCATATCGAAGAAAAACAGGACATCGTTTAAATGCTCGTCTAATGGACCTGAGACTGAAGAGATGCCGCGCTTTGTTGAAGCGGTAAGCTACTGTTACACATGCTAGTTAATAGCATGCTTTTTAGTATGCTCATTAGCATACTTGTTTCGAGCATGCTCTGCACCTGTCTACATTTGCTAGATATAAGCATGCTAGTTTAAAGTATGCTCCTGAAAGAGCATGCTCAAAGCAAACACTCCGGTACACATGCCATTTTATAGCGTGCTCTCTCTCTGTCAGTTCAAACAAAACCATGGACAATCAAACAACCATTCAACAGTATATGAGATGAATAGAATTATTCTTTTGGTGGCGTTGCAATGCGTCCAAAAACTTCTCTCATATAGAAAGAAAAAACAAGGAATAGGAAGATTTGGGTCCGTGATTGGCTAAGTAGAAGAGAAATCCTTGGAGCAAGTACTCGATTGTTAGTCGAAATGCGAGAATATATTAATGGTTCTTATATATTATATTATACTAGCATAATATATATTATTTACGAGCATGCTCAATAAGCAAACCTGTTCACACGCGCTAAAAGCACGCCCCCCCTCCGCCCGCGCTGCAGGTAGCATGCTCAAAAATCGCACGACCGTTGATTTTTGAGCAAACTCAAAATGAGCATGCTCATTATTAGCAATGTTTCGACACACATACTACTAAGTAGCAATTGCTCAAAAGTAGCATGCTTTCGTGCTACTAACTAGCATGTGTAACAGTAGCTGTACGCGAGAAAAAAATATCGAGAAATTCTTTTTTCGGATGAAAAAATTTTTACCGTAGAAGAGAGCTACAACAAACAAAATGATAAGGTGTACGCACACAGTAGTGAAGAAGCGAACAACCGTATTCCGCGTGTCCAACGAGGTCATTTTCCATCCTCGCTCATGGTATGGTTGGGAGTTTCTTATTGGGGCTTAACAGAGGTACATTTTTGTGAGAAAGGTGTAAAAACGAATGCAGTTGTGTATCAAAATACAGTCCTGACGAACCTTGTGGAACCTGTTTCTCATACCATGTTCAATAACAGGCACTGGGTATTCCAACAAGATTCGGCGCCAGCTCATAGAGCGAAGAGCACACAAGACTGGCTGGCGGCGCGTGAAATCGACTTCATCCGGCACGAAGACTGGCCCTCCTCCAGTCCAGATTTGAGTCCGTTAGATTACAAGATATGGCAACACTTGGAGGAAAAGGCGTGCTCAAAGCCTCATCCCAATTTGGAGTCACTCAAGACATCCTTGATTAAGGCAGCAGCCGATATTGACATGGACCTCGTTCGTGCTGCGATAGACGACTGGTCGCGCAGATTGAAGGCCTGTATTCAAAATCACGGAGGTCATTTTGAATAAACTTTATTGTTATAAGAATCTATGTTTTGTTAAGTTCATTTTGGTATATAAATGGTTACATAATAAATAAACTTGTTCCAATAATTTTATATTAAACATGTGACAGAATTTATGACCTGACTAGGTATATTATTACCATCTAGCACCAAAGTACTCATCAAGACGAATCACATTAGCCCAGACACAATGGGGTTGCGTTTAAATACGAAGCTCTTATGGCCACCTTCCTACTCTCAATATCCAATCAGCTGGATATCATAAAAAAAATATTGCATTGTCATCTGATTCATAGATGCATGCCAAATTTCAGCTCAAACAGAAATGAGGGAACGGATCAAAATAAACTTCCAAGATTTGATTACAGACCGACAGACAACAGATAGATGAAAGTATGAAAAAGCTTGTAATAAATATTCTTACTAATAGACGTGCGCCGTGCGAGCCACTTGCTACCAGCAACAACAAAAAATTATAATCCTGATTATGAAGTAATGTGCGATACACACACACACACACACAGGTCAGAGCCAGGGTGAGGCGAGCACCCCACTCTACCCCACCGCGGCTACACACATGCTGTGAACAATATATATATTGGATAAACCTAAGCTAAACCACCAGTGACCAGCCACTCCTAAGATTAGTCGGCTAACCCTAGGTGTAGATGAATTACTAGCTGGTATTTGGACAGGCAGGCAGACTGGATGGTGAAACCAAGGCCAGATAGGCCGGATATTAACCAAATATACATCTCATCTCAAGTTTCCCGGAGCAGATCACAACCTGCTGAGTCGGTCTCTAATCACACTACATATTATTAAGGCGAAAGTAAGTGTGTTTGTTACTTCTTTATGTCTAAACGGGTGGACCTTTTGAGCTGAAATTTGGTACAGAGATAGATATTTGGTAGCTTAGACCCTGGAATAACACATATTATTATACAACACCACAGCGGGTAAAACCGATGAGCGCAGCTAGTCTCTAATATGATACGAAACATTTTTCAGGTTATGATAGGTAAGTAATAATTTCATTAAGAATTGTTGGTTAAACAATAGCTATTTGCGAGTGAGCCAAGAGCCCCTCCGGGCGTACAATATAATACGGAGACTCATGCAGATATTAGGCATCGTTTGTATATCTGGCGGTAATATTGTAAGTGCACGATCTAGTGTTTATTGATCCGATACGAAGAATTAACAGCTTGCAGACACATTATATTGAATTGTTAACATAGTAACAAAATTGTCAACACTTACCAATAAATTATAACGGAATACACAATATTTACAAGAGTTTATTACCAAATTACAAACTTTACTGCGTGGCGTGTTCTTTATTATTTTCCTATTTTTTTTAAAGTGATTATGGGCCAGTGTTGCCAGTGCCCTATCTTCAAAAGTAACGCAGACAGGTTCGAAAAGTAACGCATTTACAATAAAAGTAACGCATTTAAAAAACATGATTTTTAATACAATTTATATACAATGTAATTACTTACTCAATTTAAATATAGGTACTTATACTTTTTTATTCATAGATTTCAGTAGGTAATAATATTATTTCCTCATGTTTGAACTAGCATAATAAGTATTTTTAATAGAAGAAATAAGTATTTTAATAAGTTGTAATTTTGCAATCAAAAAAAAAAAAAAACATATATATCGCCTTATGGCTCATCCACATATATCGGCCAATAACTCGGCGAGTCGTTGGTCCTATGGCTCGTCCACATATACCGGCCAATGATTTCCTTAGTGTGTGTTTTGTCTATGGATGAACAGTTTTTGTCTATAGACGAATGTCTTCGGATATTTACGGTTTTTCTGGTAATTTCTGGTATACATTTTGGGCTCCATAGCTGACGACTTTAATTATATTTTGAATATTAATCAAACATGGAAGACATTTTGTGTGAATAATTACTTTAAACTAGTTAAATTTTCTTTATTTTTTGATTTATATAATCTATGCCCCAAGTGCATATATATATAATCTGTGCGCTCGGGCGAACTGTGGGCCAACAACTCGCAGAGTCATTGACCGGCATATGTGGACGTGCCATGATATTGACATTATTTACTTTTTTTAAAAATTTTGTTTTCTGTTTCGATTGCGTTCCGTTTCACTAAGTTATTATTTTATATTCTTCCATTGTAAGTTCATTTAAAAAAATTATTACCCCAAAAAGTAACGCAAAAGTAACATTTTAGGACAAGTAACGTAAAGGTAACGCAAAGGGTCAAAAAGTAACGCAAAACGTTACAAAAGTAACGCACTGGCAACGCTGTTATGGGCGTGATGCAATAGACTATAAACTAGTTCCACAGATCAAACATAAATTCAATCAAATCCACAGATTAGAATAAATCTGTAGCGATATTCAAACTTGTACATGTCACTCGTACTCACTCGTGTCACTTGTACTTGTCTCGTCATTGCTGTCAAATTTAAACCCACTTCACAGACCACACACAAGACAACCCACTTATACAGCGGGGCTATTCCGGATCAAAATCGCTTCTCGTTTTGCTAATGTCCACTGACAAATTTTACAAAATTTTGAAAAAAATCTTGGAAATTCTTACGATACTAGTACAAAATTAAATACAACTTAATTTTTTTAAATTTAGCAATTTATAGCTTGCCTCAATGTGGCGTTTTTGATAATAAAAATGTGTTTTATAGGTTTATTTGCTCACGTTTTGCTGCGCCCTCGTCTCTTCTTTTGTGCAGAATTTAAGCCCAAGGCCTAGTAGAGGTAGAAAGAGGTCCCGCGGAGGATTGTCAACGGAGCTTTGATAGCGCATGGTTGTGTTGTCAAAAATTGTCAAAAAAATAATATTTTTTTTGCATAAATTGTGAATATTCCTTTTTTAGTTAGATTTTTCCATTTATTCTTGTAATATTTAGTTCGTTCATGTAAATTATTGTGTTTTAAAAGTAAGTAAATTCATTTATTGTTGGAAGTGTGGTAAGTTGGTTTGCTTTTTTTTTTTTCCTCTTCATTTGTTTTTTTTTTATTCAGTAGGGTCTTGTAAAATATTGTAAATTGTTAGATAGTATTGTAAATATTGTTTGAATCATGAATTCAGATGTTGATTGGCCGGACTGGCCTCCTGATATTTATACGCGCGAAGCTGTTAATGTCCCCACTCCGTCTGTTCCGTCTCCGGCTGAATACGTTTCTGTTCAGTCTGATACGAGCGTGGATATACAATTGAGTCAATCAAGCGGTACTCACAAAAGGAAAAAGCAATGTAGAAAGCATTTAAAGAAATCAAAAGATATAACTCAAACCCAAACTCAAGACTCAACCTTAGAATTAGGGCAAACTATTAATAGTAATCCCTCAGAAACCCAGATAACCGACTCTCTGGTTTCACCTCCCGCCACGGTGTCACAAACACCGTCATTGCCTCAGTACGTGCCATCTGGTAGGCAAACCTATAACGCCAAGGATGTGGGCCCATACGTGGTCCATGTATGTAAACAGGATGTCCCTCCATCTTTCACCCTGCACCCCGTAAACTTCGGGAGGTTTTTAATTAAAAACAATGTTAAGAACATTATTAATGGAAGTATCCAAAGAATTGGTCGCAACCGAGTTTCAGTTGTATTTCAGGATCCAAATTCGGCAAACGATTTCGTATCCGGAGACATCATCCGTAATAATGGGTACAAAGCATTCATTCCGTCATTTAGTACGATTCGTTTGGGTTTGGTGAAAGGTATTCCGGCCGAATGGTCGGAAGAAGACATTTTAGAAAACGTCAAAATTCCCGATAATGGCAGCCCCATAATTAAAGTCAGACGATTAAACTATAAGGTTACGGTGGACGGTACATCGTCCTACAAACCATCCCAGTCCTGTGTTTTTTCCTTTGATGGACAATCTCTTCCAGCTCGGGTATTTTTATGCTTTAATTCCCTGCCGGTAGACCAATATATATACCCGACCATTCAGTGTTTCCATTGCTGTCGCTTTGGTCACACTAAAACCTCCTGTAGGTCTAAGCCCCGGTGTTTCAAATGCGGAGAAGGTCACACTGGAGACTCTTGCTCAGTGGAAGAGGGGTCTTCTTCCTGCCTGTTGTGTTCAGGTTTACATTTTGCTACTAATAAATGTTGCCCTGAATATAATAGACAGAAATTGATTAAAATATCTATGGCAGAAAAGAATATTTCATACGCTGAGGCTTCTAAGCTTCATACTCCAATTAATGGCAAGAGTTATAGTGATGTCGCGAAAACTTCTTACGCAAGTGCTACTATGCCTGTTCCTTCTCGCTCTGTTAATAGTCCTTCTACCATGTCATACAAGAAAACAGTTTTTCTTAAGCCTCGGTCACCTCCTCAGCAAAGACATGGTTATGATCGCGTGGCTCATCAATCTATTATAAATGTTCCTTCCTCTTCTACCGGTAACGGTGTTGCCTTACCCAATGTTGATCTTTCCGCATCGCAAGCCCTTATTCATTTAAATTTTTGGTTAATGAATAATGGTCTAGATATAGCTCCTCTTAAAAGTTCTGTGGTTGTGTTCTCTCGTAAGCGCTTAAAGCCTAGACTAGATATAATGTTAAGTAATTGTAGGATTCCGGTTGATAATGAAAAAAAGTTTTTAGGTATTGTTTTGGATTCTAAGTTAAATTTTTCTTCTCATTTGAATTATGTTTCGTTGAGATGTGAAAAAAATCTTAATATAATTAGATGTTTGGCTGGGGTTTGGTGGGGTGCCCATCCATTCTATTTAAAGCTTCTTTATAATGCAATAATCCGCAGTGTCATTGATTACGCTTCTTTTTTATATGAACCTGCGTCTAAAAAATCCCTTCACTCTCTAGATTTACTTCAAGCAAGAGCCTTAAGAATTATTTTAGGTGCTATGTGCTCTACTCCAAAAAACGCCATGCAAGTGGAAGCTGTCGAATCTCCATTGGATTTGAGGCGACAGTATTTATCTGATATGTTTTTATTTCGTTTATTTCAATTGTCTTCGCATCCCTTATTTCCTAAACTTCAGCTTTTATATAATTATTACATGTCTGGTGGATTTTGGCGTCGCAAAAAAATTCCGTGTTTATTGTTGAGTTTCTCAAAAATAATTAATCTCAAATACCCGACCTTTAGGTGTTCCAAGATCCCTTTGTTTGAATTTGATTATCCATCTCTCGTTTTTGAACCTACTTTACACTTAAACTTAAGCTCACGTCACACTGAGCGGACAAAGCGGACGCGAACCGGGACGGAATTTTTGTAATGTTCTAGTTTGTACGTGAGGCGTCACACATAAAGCGGACGCGAACAGGCGCGGTCCGGTCTGCCGCGCCGGGCAGATCGCGTTGATGACAACTGACAACTTGTCAATTGGACCGCTTTCCGCGGCGGAATGCGTTCGCGGACGCTGTATTATAGGGAAGTCAATACAAGCCGTCACACAGAGCGAACCGGGCGCCGTCCGTGCCGCGACGGCACGCGGTGCGGTAGAACGAGTTGTATTTTATTACAACTTCGGTGCGATTTTAATCATGAATCTAATGGAAATTTCCAATGAAAAATTATGATAATTAAAGCTAAGCTTGTACTCTCCCGCTGCTGGGCTTGAAAATCAAAGGTGCAACTCAATTAATATTATCTTACTTATGTAAAAAAATCTTACAACTCAGTTATAACGCAGAATTAGCTAAATAATTGTAGCATAATGGTAATTTGTAATAAATCTGTTTTTTTTTGTGTTATCGAGCTGCACTGATGATGGAGCCGTGACACACCGACTGAGAACCCTATGGTGACTGAACGGTTGTTCATTGTTCATTCCACATGATGTAGAGAGGGTCTGATGAGCCGTAATATTGTAGTTATCGAAACTACCTTACGAAAATTGAAGAGCTGGCAAATGAATATCTAGCGACATTTCATCAGTTAAAAAAGTATGCTACTCAAACGACCTGTTTGTTACATTTTTAGTAATGTCAAATTCACATTGTTTTTCTTTTGTTCTCTTTGAAAAATTAAACCAACAGGAAACGAAGCCAGATCTAATTTTTATGTGAAAAAATTGCTAGTTTCTGCAGGGGGTAAGGAAACGCACACTAATACTTATAATGATGTCACTAATGATTACGCACTACGCACACGAGAACACATAAATATAAACGACACACAAAAAGACAACCTGAATTATGCCAAATAGTTTTATGTTCATCTTTGGAAATAAACGGCATACACTAACTTGAATTTACTTCGGCTTCGTGCCTGTACGAGGAGCGGGGCACGGGCGCCGGCGCGTAACCGCAGCTACTCCCTGAAGAAGATCCTCGTACAGGATCGAAACGGTCAACAAGAAGCTCAAAACTCACAAGCAACAACTCACGAATCGTTTAGTGTTAAACTAGTTTTATGCCCAGCGCTTCTTGTTTTGGTGGCGGGAGACGCCTAACTGTTACGTATCTGGCTGGTATAATGATCTAAGAAAAATCTAGAAGCGCGAACTTTTGAAGTTTCAATGTCATAATAATAATTTATTCAGTGTCAAACCTCTGTAAACTGTCAACCGCTTTTTCTGTTGGATCAGGTGAACTTGGTCACATTCGCAAAATGCCATTTCGACGAAAAATGTAATTTTCCCACATTGTCATACGAGGCAAATACATACATTCGCCAAGAGCGGATTATTAAGAGTATTCTTTCTATTATCGCCCATTTTTACAAGCTTTTCTTTACTTTAACCTATCTGTTGTCTGTCTGTCTGTCCGTCTGTCTTAATCAAATCTTGCAAGTTAAATTTGACCCACTTCCCGATATCCTATTGAGCTGCAATATTGCGTGCCTGTATAAATCGTATGACAATGCAATATTATTATAACATGGAGCTGATTTGAAGATGGAGCTCGAAGGTGGCCATACGAACTATGTTATTAAACGGCACAAACCCATCGAATTTGAGCTCATGTTATTCATCTTGACAAGTACTTTTATATTAGATGGTAATAATAATAAAAGCTTGTTTTTTAAAAAAACACTTGTTAACTACTCTGTTTATGCACAATGATATTGAGAAAAGCTACAAATCTCTTTGCAATGACAGCGGTAGTACTCTTGACGCAACGTAAGAGTTGATAAGTCTTGACATGTGTTTTCTTGCGCTACCAATAATATTAACTTTTATTAAGTATTTTTATTACCAAAATGATAATATTAAAATTTGCTACAATATCTTATTGCTACTTTGATGACATGCTGCTATGACAATAATATTATAATGCTACTGCGACATTCTGCTAATATGACAATCCGCGTTTTTTTATGTCCATTTGAGAATGTGACCAAACACGCCTGATCCATTGCCCGCCTGCCGCCGCGAACTGCGGACCGGTCCTGTGTGACGTGGTTCGGTTTGCGACCGTTCGCGTTCGGATCGCGGCCAGTTCGCTTTGCCGCCGTGCCGCCTCAGTGTGACGTATCCTTTAAAGTTGGAAAAGGGTGATGTATTTGCTAATTCACACTTTTTACATATCAAGAATGAGCTTTGGTGCGGGTGGCATTACATTTTCACAGATGCGTCTAAACAGGATTTGCTTGGTTGTGTCGGTGTTGGTATATTTCATGAAAACTTTAACATTGTTCAAAAAATTAAATGTCCTCCAGAAACCTCTGTTTTTGTTGGTGAGTGCAGGGGAATTATGGAGGCTGTCAATTATGTACTACTACTGAAATTAAAGAAAGCTGTTATTTTCTCAGATTCTTTGAGTGCTCTTCAGTTGCTTCAGAGTAACCCTTTTAAAGCTCCGAGAAATTGGATAATGTTTAATATCAAAATGTTATTATTAAGATGCGTCAATCTGGGTTATATAGTTCATTTAGCCTGGATTCCAGGCCACAGTGGCATAAGGGGCAATGAAAAGGCTGACGTTCTTGCCAAGGAAGCGGTTATCTGTGGTGATAAAGTACCTTTTAAAAACCATCCTCAAGATCTTTTGTTATTGCCCATGCGGGATTTAAAATCGAGGTGGTCCAAGAGATGGGTTATATCTAGTAGGAAAACAGGATTCAATTTTTATAAATATCACCCTATAATTTCGGACAAACCGTGGTTCTTTAAATATAAACTATGGTCTAGAAAAGTTTGTTCAACTATATGCAGATTAAGATTTGGTCATTGTTGTTCTGCAGTTCATTTATGTAAATTAAGAATTAAAGATTCATCTCTTTGTGAATGTGGTTTGGATGAGGGTAATTTGAACCATATATTTTTTTCTTGTCCAAATTTTCGTCACGATCAGCTTTTTGAAACATTGTTAGATAATGCATTTCCTTTTCCAGTACACATAGATGACCTTTTGTATAATATTAGTCCCATAGTTGTAGATATCATATCTTCTTTCATCTCTATAAATAATATAAATCTATAGTTTATTTAGAATTTAGTTCTTAGGTAGTAACTACTTATCCTTTTTTCTTTTCTTTTTCACTTTCTTTTTTAGCAGCTTAGTCTCCAAACAAGAAAACTCTACTGGCTTATTGGTTACAAATCTCAACTTACTCTTGAAAACAAGATATTATTGTACAAGGCCATACTTAAGCCCATTTGGACCTACGGGATACAACTGTGGGGCACAGCATCCCACTCCAACATCGAAATCCTGCAGAGATACCAAAACAAAATTCTGCGAATGATCACTAACGCCCCTTGGTTCGTACCCAACGAACTACTACACCACGACCTACGAATACCCACAGTTAAACAGGAAATTGTCCGATTCACCAAGTCCTACAAGGAACGCATATCGCAGCACCCGAACACCCTTGCACGGTCATTGATGGATAACGCCCAACAGACGCGTCGGCTGAAGAGAAAAATACCCCAGGATATGGTCCAGACACAGTAAACTGCTGTTTTTATGAGGAGGATGTGACACAGGACACATACCCAGCACGCCATCAACAATAAAGCTCGAAATACTTCTGAATGTCCCAAAGAAGGCGACAGATTGTAGTAAAGAAAAGAACAAAAAAAAAAAAAAAAAAAAAAAAACTTTCTTTTTTCATTAAAGAGATTTTGTTTGATTTGATTAGAGTTATTATGTATGTGGAATAGTATAGAATTTTGTTTTGAATGTTGGTTTAAGTTGCTTGTTAAAGGTTTATTCTCGTTTTTTAGATTCTCGATCCTTTTTTTTTCGATACTAATATGTTTTTGTCGGTATTATTGAAGTGATGTTGGCATAAATGTTTTATAACGGTTTGCCATAAACAAAAAAAAAAAAAAAAAAAAAAAAGGTCCCGCGGAAGTTAGCGGAGCCTAAATACAAAAATACTAACATATTCCTACTATAAAACTCACAGTTTTTTATACTGTTTTAAAAAAAAAGTGGACGATTAAAACACAAAAGTGCATTTATCTCAAATTGACACCTTTGTGGATTGGAATATTTTCGTTTAACTACGTCCATTTAAAATATCTAATAATGATTTTTTTTCGGCACCTAGATTCCTATTCGCCGTGGTATTGTGGGCTGGTAATAAATTCCAAGTTTTTGTTGAGGTGATGAGGGGGTAAGGCGACCTACACAGCAGTTAAAGCGATTAAAAGTGAGAATAACCTCCAGTCGCCATTCAGTAGTGATTGCCACCTGGGGCAAATCGATGTGGGGGCGACTGGGAATATACCATTTAAACATTATACTCACCATTAATAATACAATATACATATCTATCATTTGGAATCCTACGAAAGTTCATAAATTTCCTAGGAAATTTTAATGTAACGAATCTTGTTATTTTCCAATTATACCTACCAAATTTCAGATCAATCAGTTGCCAGGAAGAGGGTGAAATTTTAGCTTAATTTGACCCAAGAGAAAAGAATATAACAGAGTAAGCTAAATAAAACCGTTTAATAACACAAAGTATTTTTTTACAATGTAGTGCATTGATAATTATTAATTGGTCGACTTTATTCAAAGTGATTCATAATGCATAATAATTCATCACAAGCGAAAATGGGTATACAAATAGGTAACAGTAGAAATGTAAAAATATTCAGATCGCCATTATCTACCTTTCGGCATGCTGTGTTGAATACAATAATAATTACATAATATTAATAATGATAAAAGAATGTCAAATTAAATACAAATTACATTAAAAATAACATCTTCAATGTCAAGGTAAAAATTAATACATGTCAAAAGAAAATAATAATAATTTAAAAATAAAAATTCATTACATTATAAAAATCAGTCATTACATTATAAAGTTCATTACATTATAAAGATCAGTTGCTCAGCGAGCTATGGAGCGGGCTATGCTCGGCGTCTCTCTAAAGGATCGCATCAGAAATGAGGTGATTCGGCAGAGAACCAGAGTTACCAACATAGCCGAAAGGCAAGGATTAGCAAGTTGAAGTGGCAATGGGCTGGGCACATTTGCCGCAGAACCGATAACCGATGGGGTACACGGGTTCTAGAGTGGAGACCGCGTCTCGGCAAACGTAGTGTAGGTCGTCCTTGGGCGAGATGGGGTGACGATATCTGGAAGGTCGCGGGGACCGGGTGAAGGAGGAAGACGGTGGAACGAGTTGAGTGGCGTGCCATGGAGGAGGCCTATGTCCAGCAGTGGACGAACACAGGCTGATGATGATGATGATGACATTATAAAAATCATTTAAATTTTGTCTGATAAAAAGTCATGGCCACTGTAGTGTGCTTTAGATAGTAATAACAACTTGACTCTTTTTTTAAACATTACAATTGTTTTAGCCTCAAGTACAGATCTGGGCAAATGGTTGTAGATTCTAGGAGCCATACAAAATACACTTTTGTTGTGTAGCGCCGTCATGTTTAAAGGAAAACAGACATTATGTTAAAGGCGTCTGCTCCTAAAATTACTATATAAATGTAAAATTTGACGCACAAATATGACAGTTTCAAAAATATATATACACGGTAGAGTCAAATTCTTTAGGCTTAAAAAATATGGCTTACAACTGTCCGTTTGTTTTAATTTGCAAATAGCCCTAATGCATCTCTTTTTAGCCCTAAATACACGCTCCTTGTCAGTGCAATTGCGCCAAAACATGATACCATATTTAAGACACGATGCTACATAGCCATGGTAGGCTGTTATTACCGTAGATGATAGAGTTTATATTATATATTTATTTCAGTTAACTATTATTTTTTAGATTATAATCCATATGCAAATTATTAATTAATTTTAAGAGAATTGCATTTGTTCTATAATATAATCATTTACATATCATATTGCTTACTGGCTACTATTTCATCAGTACCAGAGCATGATGCCTCAACATAGGGCAGTCCCATTCACCTGTACCTACATAACAATGAAGCTACTTTATTGCGCATGATGGCAGCAAATGCATCAGTGCGAGCTTCCATAAAGAATCAAGAAATGTATTTACATAAACATAGCTGACGCATCAGCACCCAAAATAAGGCATATTGTACCTACACGTAGAGAATGAAGGGTTTCCACGTATATGCTGGCCACAAGCTGCTGGTATAGAACGATTGACAAAATGATTTCCTGTGTTTTAGATCGAATTGGTGTTGTCCTTTATCGGTTCCGTGCATCGGCAATTCGGACATTTCCAATTTAGTTTACTATCTTTTATTATTAAATGATAGTGTCTTGGCGTTATATTTGCACAATCCAAATCGTAGATTGAAATGATTTTGATTTGTTTTTGTTCATAGAACAGTGATATTTCATGTGTTTGTTTAGGCCCATTTGTGAAGATATAACCTTATTACAAAGCTCACATGATACTGGTTTTGATTTGTTTTTGTTCATAGAACAATATTTCATGTGTTTATTTAAGTTATGTTGTGAACATATAACTTTATTACAAAGCTCACATGATACTGGTTTTGATTTGTTTTTGTTCATAGGACAGTGATATTTCATGTGTGTATTTAAATAAATAAGTGAAGATATAACCTTATTACAAAGCTCACATGATACAGGTTTTGATTTGGTTTTGTTCATAGAACAATAATATTTCATGTGTTGACTTAAGTTACGTTTTGAAGATAAAACCTTATTACAAAGCTCACATGATACAGGTTTTGATTTATTTTTGTTCATAGAACAATTATATTTTATGTGTTCATTTAAGTTACTTGGTGAAGATAAAACCTTATTACAAAACTCACATGATACTGGTTTTTTGTACGTAGGACAGTACCTCTCAATGTGATTTTTTAATCTTGCTTGTGTTGAAAATACCTTTTTACAAAGCTTACAAGATAATATTTGAATAGAATCAGTGTCATGTCTCTTGATATTATGTTTTCGTAAAGTATACTTGTTGACGAAATCTCTGTTACATATATCACATGTGTACCGTTTATTATTTATAGCCTTTGCAATAACATCTTGTTTGAGCCTTTCAAGCCTTACAGTACAATGATAATAGTTGTCATCCCAATCTGCCGCATCTGTTGAAACAGAATCAGTGTTCGTACAAGTTTGTTGTATTACCTCTGGTCCAATAACTATTTCATCCTTTATGATATGGTCTTTATATAATTCCTCATATTCTTTTTTGAGTTTTATATCTTCACGTGTATTTACTAGTTCAGAGTCAGATTCAACTCTATCTTGCATACATATATCATGCTCTTGCTTTATTTCTATATCATCAATGTCCTTTTCATTTGTTGTAATTTGTTTGTCTTCCATATTAGTAGAACACGAGTATTTGGTTGCCTGTAACAAATGGTTTTCATTTTATCCATGATTCTATACACAATATTATAAGGAAAGTATTTCTGCTTGATCTATGCATGCACGGATCAATCTCCTTCATTAATTGAGTTGTAATGTGGCTCAGAGAGATGTGACACACATCTGATATGTAGCAATATAACATAATTCTCTTATATACAAAAAATGTGATCCCAATGAAATTCTTACAGACCAATAACTTTATTATCTTGCATATATAAATTATTTTCCAGCAAAATAAAACAAACAATAAGTGATAAAAAAGAAGCTAAACTACCCCCGGAACAAGCAGGCTTTAGGAAAAAATTCTCAACAATCGATCATATCCACACATTGGAATTAATAATTGAAAAATATCAAGAGAAACAAAAAACAGTCTACATAGCCTTTATAGACTACCAGAATAGAGGAACAAATCAAAGTGATGAGAAGTTGATACTGTGACCACCTTAAATCACATTCCAATCCCCTTGCCAGGCACTTATAGAGAACCCACAGCCAACAAAACAGTTGAAGAGAGTGCAAATCTTCGACAAACTACGACCGGAAGGAAGAGGGGCTGATGAGCCTGAGCCTTAAACAACATCATCATATAACAACAAATCCTTGTGTCTTCCTCGTCTGCTTACTTCGTTGTATAAAATTAAAAACCTTTGACTACAAAATTTATGTATCTAATGTTTTATGAAAATGTTTATCTTAAGTATTCAAAATTGTAGGAAATACATAAACCCAACGTCTTTGATATCTCCCCCTTTTTTTGACGCAGGACATCCTCCCTCTCTCTAACCTTTAACGTTTTTATTATAACGTGACAATTTTTATACTGGAAGGAAGGGCCCTTCCAAATAATTTTCCACTGGCCTAATAAAGTGTAGGTACGCCACTGCAAGTAGGTATCTAATGATAGTGATATTAAGCAAAAGTTTTGTTGGACTGTCGGCTTTCGCGCCACTCTGGCCGGTCAAGCACAGAGGCGGGAGATTATTCCTCGTCAGCGTTCTCTCCAGCCAGCCAGAACAACAAAACTGGAGATGAATACTCCTCACCCACAATCAATCAGGCTGTGGAGTCACTCCCCAACAGCTCGCAATAAACTGTGCCGCGGTGTTAGCATTATTTTCTTCTCTACATGCCAATAAATATGTGATGATGACTTACCAATTATTATTTATTCGTACTTCCTTCACTCAACAAGTCTGTCTCAGTATTGCCACGGTAAAGTTTACCGTGGTATTGCTAATAAATCCCTCTCTTAGGTACGAAATATTATAATTTTATATTAATAAATTACTTTCGAATTTGTACGACGTACATTTATTTTTCTTTGTTTTATTATTTGTACCACAGATTAAAATTAAGCAAGATACAAATTACAAATCCACAGATTAAAAAACCTGAGGGCTTATTCACAGATCACGCTTCGTTATTGCTGTCAATTTTGTATTTAATATTTTGTAAATCATGAAATAGTGCTTTTCACGAAAGAATTCCATTTCACGAGGACGCAACGCATTACATTGTAACGTACAACATAATATTTATTTAGCTCACTAATTTCTTTATTTCAAAACCTATATTACTGATTCATAGTTAAGGTAGAAGTATCTTACCAATTTTATAAACGCGAAAGTTTGTAAGAATGTACACCTATGGACTAGACAAGATGAATGTTCGTTACTCTTTCACCGCCTAAACGGGTGGACTGGTTGAACTGAAATTTGGTAGGTATTGAGTTAGCCTAGACCCTGGAATAACATAATAGGCTCTACTGTGCAGCAGGTAAAACCGCTGGGCGCAGCTAGTCAATAATAATACACAAATATATCATTTATACAGGTAACTATTTATTTTCTTTATAAGTAGAATAAAAGCTTAATAATATTTGGTTAAACAAAGAAACATCAGTAATTATTACATGTGAGTACTTAAATACGCGTCAGAAGTTCACATATAATATGGAGGATCGTATATGATATTACTGGCAGGAGCTGCTAGCATAGCCACAGCCATTGCCAACAGAGTAACAGAGGGGGAACACAACAATAAGAGTGCTTTTCACTCAATAAATTAAAAATAATAAAATGTGGACTAATTTTGTGTCTCAGTGGGTAGTCAAACTTGCATTTGTACGGTTTTTTTTTTTACAAATTGATTTTTTTTCTCTCTTTTTCTCTAGACTAAAATGGAAAACGTCCAGACTTATAACGTTTCAAAATCTAATCTTTACAATCCAATAGGTCTCCATGTTGCTTTAGTAATTGCAAATGTATCATCCTTTATAAAGATAGCACCTTATTACAAAGCTTTTGTTCGTGGAATCATAATTATTGTTCATGTAGCTGTTCGTTTTATTTCGTGAAGATATAACCTAATAGGGTATTACACTCCATGTAAGAAAACATCTAAATACATACAATCGACATAGCTTAGGCAATAAGAAGACCAATAATGTTAGCTTTAAGTTCATTAGTTTACAAAATAATTTTTAAATTTGTTTCAAAGTTTTAACATTTTCTTCTGTCCTTTTATAAACTTGAATAATACCCTATTACAATACATACATTATACTGGTGTTGCTTTGTTTTGTTCACGGAACAGTGATACGTCACGTGCTTGTGTCGACCGCTACGTGTACATACAGGGTGTTTGGTGGAGGGTGGGACAAACTTAAATGGGGGGTTCGGGGCCCCAAGAGGCAAATACAACTCGGTCAAAAATAATCCCAGACCCCTACTTTTTTTGTGATTTTTTCGTTTTCTGCCTTAATCTTACATATTATGTCCCATAACTTTTTTTAAATCCATTTCTTAAAACGAATAAGTTTTCAATGTGACGGCTGCCCGGCTCACTACCGAAATATTGTACGCGAGCACTTAGATAGTGTGTTTCCAAATTCTTGGATTGGAAGACGTGGCCCGCTCGAATGGCCCGCACGTTCCCCAGATCTAACACCCCTTGATTTTTACGTCTGGAGACATGATAAAGAATTAGTGTACGAGGTGCAGATCCAAAAGAAGAATTATTTACGAGAATTAACGACGCGTTTTTAAAAAGATCACGCTACAAACAACTCAGAACAATCCTAACATGAACTACAAAACAAATTCGCCTTAGATGGCGGGCGTGCATACGTCATAGAGGAGCTGTTTTTGAACATGATTTCATATAAACAATTTTCAGTCAATTTTCGTTTTATTTTCTTTTTCATCTCATATTATTTCACAAGCTGATACGATTATTACCAACTCAGTGTGTCATTGTAATGAGGGATAAGATAACAAGTTTTTGCCCCGAACCCCCATTTATGTTTGTTGACGTCACGATGAATGGCCCACGCTCCTCCGCTTCTGTAAAATAAAATTGTTTGCCAAAATTAATTATAAGGTACTCTAATGATAAAAATAATTAGCCTTAAGTACTTACCTTTTGTTCTTGTTTTGCCGATGACGTTCCTATTGTCTTTTTCGTAAATAAAGCGACGGATCATAGGTGCAAGCGCATGCTCAAGTGGCGTCCCCACTCGTCAGTCAGTCGCAACTATTGCTCCGCGTAGGACGCACGCTCGCTGCCCTCGCACACATGATCCGCGACTCACCAAATACATGTTTTTCATTACTCCTCAAACGCAGAATTAGCCCCATAGCCTACAATTTGGTCCTTCGGCCGGATTATCACGCGATTTGAACTTTTGTTAACCGAAAAACATGTCAAAAGTCCCGCGTACGCCGCGCAAGCCCGCAAAGCCACGTGGTGCTAAACCGGGCACTGATGGTAGTGACTATTTGCCGTCGTTTAAAAGTGAACGAATTGTAGTGGAAGTGGACGATAATGACCAATCTACGGTGAAAACATCGTCGACTGCTGCCCGACGGCGCCAGCTTGAGCTGGAAGCCGAGGCCGCCAAGGCGCGGGTTCTCATCGAAGCTGCCGAGGCCAAGGCCAAAGCCCAAGCCGCTGCTGCCGCCGCCGCTGCCGAAGCTGAGGTGGCCCAGGTGAAGGCCAACTTGACCGCGCAACTTCTCGACAAACAACTCGCCGCCGACGTCGCCGACCTGCAGTCAAGAAAATCACAAGCTGCTTCATCCATTACCAACGTGAACTTGAAGGTGAAAAATTGGCTTGACAACACCGCTGAGCAAGCTGTATTTGAGCAACCGCAGAACGATGTTGATAAATTAGCGCACGCATTAAAAAATGCTATCTCGAGCGCTTCCGATATGCAGCATAAACAGCTCACCAGGCTTGCCACATCCAAAGACCTGCCATTTTATGCTGGAGATCCAATGGATTGGATGCAGTTCAAAGAAGCTTACCGCGAAAGTACGAGATTGTGTCACTACAGCGATTCAGAGAATTTGTGGCGCCTCCGCAAATGCCTAAAGGGAGAAGCTAAAGAAGCTGTCACCGCACTGTTGATTGGAGGTACTACCCCTGAAACTATTATGGACACACTCGAATTACGCTTCGGTATGCCTGAACACATTATTTATAAAATTACATCCCAGCTTAGACGCATAAATCCATTGCAAACTGCATTCCATCAAGATTTGATTCCCTTTGCTATTAAAATTAAAAACTGCGTAACAGCCGCTAAAGCTCTAAATCAGAATGACTCACTGCGCGGTCCTGAGCTGTTTACAATAATAATAGCTAAACTGCCAGCAGTTTTATTATCAAAGTGGACAGATTATTACCACGAGAAACAATGTAGTAATAATGATACTCCAAGACTGGAATTATTGAGCGATTTTCTTTACACAGAAGCGAACAAAATCGCGCAGTCTGGCGTGAGTCATATTAACCCTCAGAATAATAAAAAATCTGCCGACCGAGATAAGAAACCCAGCGCGAATGTACTTATGTCTTCGAGCACCAGCGATACACTTTGTAAATTTTGCCGTAAGGCAGAACATCCACTGGCGCTCTGCCCGCGCTTCAAACGCGCGATGCGTAGGGACAGATGGAGGTATGCTCGCACATCCAACTTATGTTATAAGTGCCTCGGTAGACGCCATCAAGAGGCTGAGTCTTGTCCCGGAAAGGATTGTGGTGTAGATGGTTGTGATCAGCCGCACCACCGACTTCTTCACTGGGAAAAGAAGCAGGAAGAAAACAAACTCACGGAAGAGGACAACCACGAGACTGTGAACCACGTCGAGACCCAGTACCAGAGAGTATATTTAAAAGTGGTGCCGCTGACTGTTCACGGCCCCGCCGGCGCTCGCCACGCGCACGCCCTGCTGGACGACGGAGCTACAGTCACCTTGATCGCCGCCGGCCTGGCTGACGAGCTAGGCCTCACAGGAACCGACGAGTCTCTCTGTGTGCGTAGTGCCTGGGATGACACCGCTAATAAATTCCAGACACAAAAACTTAACTTTAAAATAACAAATAGTAGTGGAAAAAATTACAGTGTTAGTGCGCGTAAAATGAGTGAATTAAATCTGCCCGTACAAATACAACCTAATATAAATCTAAAAAATTATAACCTCGCGAGTGAATTTAATATTGTAAATGATTTATGTAACTGCAATATTAAACCTATGTTGTTGATAGGTCAAGATCATCATCATCTGATCGCACCTGTGCGGTGTTATCGCAGCGAGGAGCGTGAGCCGTACGTCACGAGTCACGCAGACGGCACTAGGTTGGTGTGTACACGGTAGCTCGGTAAGTGACATCACACTCATTCCTGATCCGCCCACTGAACCGGTTTTTAATGTTTTTAATTTATGTACAATCGAGGATGTACCCACGGGGTTGATCCCCGCCGTTGAATCCCGTTACCCTTCCGCCCGTCAGCTGGACGAGCTACACGAGGAGGTGCGCAAGTCGTTCCTTCTTGACTCCATAGGAGTCACCGCACAACCTCGACGTAGCCCAGATGATATGCGCGCTGTAGCTATACTAGATCAGACTGCTGAACTTCGCGATGGCCGCTGGTATGTCGGTTTACCTTGGAAGTCTGATAATGAATGTATGCCCGACTCTTACCCTAATGCTCTAAGACGATTTAAATCCGTACAGAAAAAATTAAATTCTAACAGTGATTATGCAACGCGTTATAATGAAAGAATGCAACATTTATTTATGAATGACTATGCGAGAGAGATTATATCTATAGGTATGGACGATGACAGCGTGAGAGATAAGGAGCGCGTCTGGTACCTGCCGCACTTCGGTGTAGATAATCCTAACAAAAGGAAATTGCGTTTGGTCTTTGATGCAGCGGCAAAATCTAATAATCGCTCATTAAATGATTTTCTTTTGCAAGGACCCGACCTCTTACAATCGTTGCTAGGAATTATGTTACGATTTAGAGAACATCCTGTAGGAATAATCGGGGATATAGAGGATATGTTCCTGCGTATTAAAATACGCGACGATGATACTCACGCATTGCGATTTTTATGGCAAGACAGCTTCTTGTCCCGTGTGGGGTCACCTCCAGACTCCAACGACGCTCCAGTGGGAGCGGCGCCACCTGGAGATGACCAAATTAAAAAATACGCAATGACGTCATTAATATTTGGCGCTAACTGTTCGCCCTTCATAGCCCAATATATTAATCAGGTTAAAAATACGGAACCTTTTGTAAAAACAATGCCCGACGCTGTCACAGCGATAAGACTTAACCAGTACATGGATGACTATATAGATAGTGTTAGCGACGCAAGTACAGCTACGAAACTTATTAATGATATTTCATTAATAAATCAATGTGGCGGTTTTAAAATGCGAGACTGGCTTAGTAATTGTAGTGATGTACTGGACGAGGTACCTGATGATGTTATAAGCGATAAGGCGGTCAGATTTAACGTCGAAGGACGGTCAGAGCGTACGTTAGGTTTACTATGGTTCCCGGATAGTGATACATTTGCCTTTGATCTCTCTTTGAAACGTATACCTGATGATATTTTACAATACGTTACTAAGCCCACAAAGCGTGAACTTCTAAGCATCATTATGTCTATTTTCGACTTACACGGGTTTTTGAGTCCATTCACTATAAAATCAAAAATCATAATGCAAGAAGTATGGAGATTAGGAATAAAATGGGATGAAAAGATCAATGACAAATTATTCATTCAGTTTAAAAATTGGCTCGAACAACTAAAATTAATGAATGGCATTCGCATTCCTAGATGGTACTTTAAAGTTAATGAGTCACACGTCACAGCCTCCGCCGCGAGTGCGAGCGAGACAACGCTACAGTTGCATTTATTCAGCGATGCATCGCCGCGCGCCTATGCAGCCGTAGGTTACTGGAGACAGATAGATATCAATGGACGTATTATCGTGTCATTTATTGCTTGTAAAAACAGAATCGCGCCTTTAAAGTCGGTTACTATTCCACGACTCGAACTGCAGGGTGCAATTTTAGCCGCTCGCTTATCTGAAACAATTAAGAAAGAACATAGGATTAAACCGGTTGCTACGTTCTATTGGACTGATTCCACAGTTGTTTTGCATTGGATCAGAAATGAGCACCGCAATTATAAAACTTTCATTGCGAACAGATTAGGCGAAATTGACGAGCTCACAAAAATAAGTGAATGGAACTACGTACCGACTGACATGAACTTAGCAGATTTAGCTACTAAAATAACTGATTATGACTTACGTGGTGATTCTTCCTGGTTCACTGGACCCTCTTTCCTGTACCGGAACCCGGAACAATGGCCGCAACAACCTGAAACATTACAAAAAAATATTATTAATGATAATATATTAGAGGAAGTACTTACCTTACATGATACTCACGACGTTACCTGTGACTTGCCCGTCCCGGAGCCAAACCGGTTTTCCTCCTGGACGCGCTTGCTACGTTGTGCTGCCACTGTTCTGTTATTCATTTCTAAATGTAAGAAAAATAAAACTCTGCGTATTAATATTGAATTAATAAAAAATGCTGAGACTTTGTTATTGCGTCATTCACAGGCACAATCCTTTTCCCGTGAAATCGACTTGTTGTCTAAAAATGACGAACTTAACCGCGACAGTCGTTTGCGAACTTTGACGCCGTATATGGACGGTGACGGACTTTTGCGTGTAGGTGGTCGGATCGACGCAGCGACTCATGTTACCGCGCTGTCAAAATCACCTGTTATCTTAGACGGCAAGCATCATACCGCCCGGTTGATTGTTAAACACATGCACGAGCGTACCGGTCACTCGTTTAACGAATTAGTCGTCAACGAGCTTCGACAGACGTACTGGGTGATTAACTTAAGACCGACCGTTCGTACAGTAGCTTCCCAATGCTTAATATGTCGTATTAGGAAAGCATCCCCTTGTCCCCCGCGTCTCAGCGACTTGCCTGCTGAACGTTTGTCACATCATCAACGACCATTCACTATGACCGGCGTTGATTTATTCGGTCCCATAGAAGTCACCGTAGGCAGAGGAAAGCAGCGACCGAAACGGTACGGGGTGTTGTTTACGTGCCTGACA
This sequence comes from Hemithea aestivaria, assembly GCA_947507615.1. Classification (NCBI taxonomy): domain Eukaryota; kingdom Metazoa; phylum Arthropoda; class Insecta; order Lepidoptera; family Geometridae; genus Hemithea; species Hemithea aestivaria. The sequence continues at coordinate 8,977,387 of OX382350.1, read as the reverse complement.
GTTCGAGCTATACACATAGAGATAGTAGCTACACTGTCAGCGGACTCATTGATAATGGCCCTGCGTCGTATGGCCGCACGCCGCGGTTGGCCGAATACTATTATTTCAGATAACGGGACAAATCTTAGAGGAGCTGACGTGGAGCTTGAAAGTCCATCAAAGAGCTTAATGAGACACGGGTCGAAAACGAGGCCTTGGTCCATGGGGTGACATGGAAATTTATTAGTCCAGCCAGTCCCCATATGGGTGGGGCATGGGAGCGACTGATTCGCACAGTAAAGGCTACTCTTAAAGTAATACTTAAGGAGCGGGCTCCACGAGAAGAGGTTTTGTTTACTCTTCTCGCAGAGGTAGAAAATATAGTAAACAGCCGACCGCTCACTCACGTTAGCGTAGACCCTAAAAGTCAGGAAGCCCTGACACCAAACCATTTTTTAATAGGGAGTTCTTCAAACTTACCTGTTCCCGGAGTGTTCAGCAACGACGACTTTTATTTAAAACGCCATTGGCGTACCGCTCAACGTCTCACTGATATGTTTTGGAGCAGGTGGGTAAAAGAGGTCTTACCTGTGCTCATTCCGCGCTCGAAGTGGACCCGCGAAGGTCAGCAGCTGAAAGTAGGAGATCTAGTAATTGTAGTTGATCCTTCTTTGACTCGTAATTGTTGGCCTAGAGGTATAGTGGAACGGGTTTATCCAGGTACGGACGGAAGGGTACGGGTTGTAGACATTCGAACTAGAATGAGTGTGATGAAACGACCGAGTACACGAGTAGCTTTACTCAAGCTCGACGATGAGTGTCGCGGCAACGACACTAGGGGGGAAGATGTTGACGTCACGATGAATGGCCCACGCTCCTCCGCTTCTGTAAAATAAAATTGTTTGCCAAAATTAATTATAAGGTACTCTAATGATAAAAATAATTAGCCTTAAGTACTTACCTTTTGTTCTTGTTTTGCCGATGACGTTCCTATTGTCTTTTTCGTAAATAAAGCGACGGATCATAGGTGCAAGCGCATGCTCAAGTGGCGTCCCCACTCGTCAGTCAGTCGCAACTATTGCTCCGCGTAGGACGCACGCTCGCTGCCCTCGCACACATGATCCGCGACTCACCAAATACATGTTTTTCATTACTCCTCAAACGCGCAATCAGCCCCATAGCCTACAATTTGGTAGGCTATGGCTATGCTATATAACATCGTTAGTCTAACCCTCTACCAAACATCCTGTATAACCTTATTTCAAAACCCACATGACACTGGCTTTGGTTTTAGTTTTGTTTTGTCTTTGTTCATGGAACAATAATAGTGTATGTGTGTGTTTAGGATTTTTCGTGAAGATAAAACCTTATTACAGACTTACATACTGATTTTGTTTTTGTTCATAGAACAGTGATATTTCAAGTGCTGGGTAAGGTTCCTTTGTAAGGATATAACCTTATTACAAAGCTCACATGATACTGGTTTTGATTTGTTTTTGTTCATAGAACAGTGATATTTCATGTGTTTGTTTAGGCCTGTTTGTGAAGATATAACCTTATTACAAAGCTCACATGACAATGGTTCTGATTTGTTTTTGTTCATAGAACAGTGATATTTCAAGTGCTGGGTAAGGTTCCTTTGTAAGGATATAACCTTATTACAAAGCTCACATGATACTGGTTTTGATTTGTTTTTGTTCATAGAACAGTGATATTTCATGTGTTTGTTTAGGCCTGTTTGTGAAGATATAACCTTATTACAAAACTCACATGATACTGGTTTTGATTTGTTTTTGTTCATAGAACAGTGATATTTCATGTGATTGTTTAGGCCCTTTTGTGAAGATATAACCTTATTACAAAGCTCACATGATACTGGTTTTGATTTGTTTTTGTTCATAGAACAGTGATATTTCATGTGTTTGTTTAGGCCCATTTGTGAAGATATAACCTTATTACAAAGCTCACATGACACTGGTTTTGATTTGTTTTCGTTTATTGAACAATAATATCTCATGTGTTTATTTAAGTCACTTGGTGAAGATATAACCTTATTACAAAGCTCACATGATACTGGTTTTGATACGTTTTTGTTCATAGAACAATAATATCTCATGTGATCGTTTAGGCCCATTTGTGAAGATATAACCTTATTACAAAGCTCACATGATACTGGTTTCGATTTGTTTTTGTTCATAGAACAGTGATATTTCATGTGTTTATTTAAGTTATGTTGTGAAGATATAACCTTATTACAAAGCTCACATGATACTGGTTTTGATTTATTTTTGTTCTTAGAACAATAATATCTCATGTGTTCATTTAAGTTATTTGGTGAAGATACAACCTTATTACAAAGCTCACATGATGCTGGTTTCGATTTGTTTTTGTTCATAGAACAATAATATCTCATGTGTTCATTTAAGTATTTTGGTGAAGATACAACCTTATTACAAAGCTGACATGGTTTTGGTTTTTTGTACGTAGGACAGTACCTATCAATGTGATTTTTTAATCTTGCTTGTGTTGAAAATACCTTTGTACAAAGCTTACAATATAATATTTTAATGGAATCAGTGTCATGTCTGTTGATATGTTTTCGTAAAGTATACTTGTGGACGAAATCTCTCTTACATATATCACATGTGTACCGTTTATTATTTATAGCCTTTGCAATAACATCTTGTTTGAGCCTTTCAAGCCTTACAGTACAATGATAATAGTTGTCATCACAATCTGCCGCATCTGTTGAAACAGAATCAGTGTTCATAGAAGTTTGTTGTATTACCTCTGGTCCAATAACTATTTCATCCTTTATGATATGGTCTTTATATAATTCCTCATATTCTGTTTTGAGTATTATATCTTCACGTGTATTTACTAGTTCAGAGTCAGATTCAACTCTATCTTGCATACATATATCATGCTCTTGCTTTATTTCTATATCATCAAAGTCCTTTTCATTTGTTGTAATTTGTTTGTCTTCCATATTGATTGATCTCTTGATATACACAAATGTTGGTGTCCTGCAACAAATAATATCAATGTTATGATTATATTATAGCACTACAAAGATAAAACACATAATTTGAATGATAAAGGTAAATTGTGATTGATCTAACAATACAGATAGCAATGCAGCTAGGTGGTGCCCCAACAGTGCCAGTTATTCTACCGCCTGAGCAGTGATGTGCAAACATTGCTGTGTATCAGTAGGAGGGCACTGTAGCTAGTGAAATTACTGGGCTGAAGTCTTAACATCTTATGACTCTCTAGTAAGAAGCGTTGGCACACTGCACCCAGAATTTTACATTTCTAAAATACTAGTTAGTAGCACTGTTCTAATTATAGGCAGCGTTATCTCTTACCATCAGGAAATCGTCTTGCTCATCTTCTTACTTCGTTGTAAAAAAAAAGCTTCAACTACTAAATTTATATTATGTAAATGATTTTTCGGGTTCTGTAGCCAAATGGCAAAAAAAGGAACCCTTATAGATTCGTCATGTCTGTCCGTCCGTCCGTACGTCACAGCCACTTTTCTCCGAAACTATAAGAACTACACTGTTGAAACTTGGTAAGAAGATGTATTCAGTGAACCACATTAAGATTTTCACGCTTCCAAAGTGTAACCCTGTAACTTTTAAAATTAGGGAATGATAAATGTAGAAATAATATATTATGATGTACATTACCATGCAAACTTCCACCGAAAATTGGTTTGATATAATAATTAGAATAAAATAGAATTAGTTTTTTTTAAAACATTATACACTGCAAATCGCAATTTAAGTTACAACGAACTACAAGAACTTTTATATCATGTAACTTGCTGCTACGGAACCCTTCATCGGTGAATCCTACTTGCACTTGGCCGGTTTATTTATTATTTGTTTATATTTTATTTACTTAAGAACTTAACACTATCTATCATATTACAGGTCTTATTAACTTAATGTGATAGTTGTTTTACAGTTACATCCTACTAATATTATGATTGCATAAGTTTGTTAGAATGGATGTCTCATGTTTTTGTTACTCTTTCACACAATATCTTCTGAATGGATTTAGATGACACTGTAAAAATATCAGTTACACATCAGAATAACATATAAGCTATAAATTTATCAAGATTAATGTGCATTTAACCCAAAATATAATGTTTAATGTCAAATGAATCGGGAAAAATCTGCCATCTGCAAGGTATTGTCGTGTGTGCTGCTGTTAGAGCTATACTAAAGACAACCTCTGTGACACGGTGGGCTAATACCCGCCTGCAACGCAGAAGGTTGCGGGTTGGATTCCCGTATGGGACAAATATTTGTGTGATCCACTGATATTTGTTTCTAGTCTGGGTGGCTTTCTGTATCTATTATATATATATGCATTTACAAAAGAAAAGTATTATATCCGTTATGCTAACCATCATAAGCCGTAACACAAGCATTATGTTGCTTTGGTTGGGGTTAGGTGGCGCTGTATGAAATGTCCTGATTTATTTCTTTATTTTATTTATAATGTAATGTTTTATGATCTTAAGTAATCAAAATTGTAGGAAAAACGTAAAGCCGACGTCTTTTATATTTCCACCCTGTTTTGATGCAGGACCTGCTCCCTTTATCCAACCTTTAACTTTCTTATTTTTTTATAACCTATAACGTGACAGTTTTTATTGAGAGGAGGTTCCAAATAATTTTCCACGGGCCTCGTAATACAGTGTACTTACGCCACTGCAAGTAGGTACCTAATGATAGTGATATTAAGCAAAAAGTTTTGATGGGCTGTCGGCTTTCGCGCCACTCTGGCCGGTCAAGCACAGAGGCGGGAGATTATTCCTCGTCAGCGTTCTCTCCAGCCAGCCGGAACAACAAAACTGGAGATGAATACTCCTCCACAATCAATCAGGCGTGGAGTCACTCTCCAACAGCTCGCTACATGCCAAATATGTGATGATAACTTACCAATTATTATACTGTTTATTCGTACTTCCTTCACTCAACAAGTCTGTGTCTTCAAGAAATTAATATTTCTAAGAGTATTGCTAATAAATCCCTCTCTTAGGTATGAAATATTATAATTTTATATTAATAAATTTCTTTCGCAATTGTACGACTTACGACGTACTACGTACATAAAAACTTTTCTTCGTTTTAATCAATTTTAATGTTTGTACCACAGATTAAAATTAAGCAAGATACAAATTACAAAATCCACAGATTAAAAAACTGAGGCTTTATTCACAGATGTTATGTCACGCCTCGTTATTGCTGTCAATTTAATTAATATTTTCTAAATCATGAAATAGAGTGCTTTTCACGAAAGAAGTTCACGAGGACGCAACGCATAACATTATAACGTACATAGGCGGATTTACAGAAGCCTTGTAGAGTAACGAATTTTGCACATATTTCATGGTCAAGATTATATTTTTTTTCTCGGCGCTCGCAGCATGCTGCTCGCGCACTTATTTTATAGGACATTTGAACTTCCTAACTGTTCAGAGCGAGCTAAACACACACTTTTCTTGGTAAAAATTACAATATTTTTGCCTTTCTGCACCTTGGCCCCCTGCAGAACCAAATCCTGGATCCGCCCTTGATAACGTACAACATAATTTTAATTTATTTACCTCACAATTTCTTTATTTCAAAACCTATATTACTAATTCATAATTATAGTAGAAGTATCTAACCAATTTTATAAACGCGAAAGTTTGTAAGAATGTATACTGTAACACCTATGGATGTCTGGATGAATGTTCGTTACTCTTTCACGCCTAAACGGGTGGACTGGTTGAACTGAAATTCGGTAGGTATTGAGATAGCCTAGACCCTGGAATAACATAATAGGCTCTACTGTGCAGCAGGTAAAACCGCTGGGCGCAGCTAGTCAATAATAAAACACAAATATATCATTTATACAGGTAACTATTTATTTTCTTTATAAGTACATTAAAAAATTTTTGGTTCAACAAAGAGATATCAGTTATTATTACAAGTGGGTACTTAAATACTAACTTACGCGTTAGAAGTTCACATATAATATGGAGCATCGTATATGATATTACTGGCAGGAGCTGCTAGCACAGCCACAGCCATTGCCAACAGAGTAACAGAGGGGGAACACAACAATTAGAGTGATTATCACTCAATTATTAATTAATTGAGTGAAAAGCACTCTAATAATATATTTAATAAAATGCGGACTAATTTTGAACGAAACCCTCAGTGGGTAGTCCGACTTGCATTTGTATGGTTTTATTTATATAAATTAGATATTTTTAAAAGTTTTAGAATCCAATAGGTCCCCATTTTTTGCTTAAGTATGTCCAAATTTATCATCCTTTATAAAGATAGCACCTTATTACAAAGCTTTTGTTCGTGGAATCATAATTATTGTTCATGTAGCTGTTCGTTTTATTTCGTGAAGATATAACCTAATAGAGTATTACACTCCATGTAAGAAAACATCTAAATACATACAATCGACATAGCTTAGGCAATAAGAAGTCCAATAATATTGGATTTAAGTTCATCAAGTTAAAAATATAATTTTAAAAATTGTTTTAACATTTTTTATGTCCTTTTATAAACTTGAATAATACCCTATTACAATACGTACATTATACTGGTGTTGCTTTGTTTTGTTCACGGAACAGTGATACGTCACGTGCTTGTGTAGACCGCTACGTGTACATACAGGGTGTTTGGTAGAGGGTTGGACAAACTTAAATGGCGGGTTCGGGGCCCCAAGAGGCAAATACAACTTGGCCAAAAAAAATTCCAGACCCCTCCTATTAAATTTTTTTCGTTTTTTGCCCAAATCCTACATATTATGTCCCATAACTTTTTTTAAATCCATTCCTTAAAACGAATAATTCTTCAAAATGACGGCTGCCCGGCTCACTACCGAAATATTGTAGATAGTGTGTTTCTAAATCCTTGGAGGAAGACGTGGCCCGCTCGAATGGCCCGCACGTTCCCCAGATCTAACACCCCTTGATTTTTACGTCTGGACACATGCCAAAGAATTAGTGTACGAGGTGGAGATCCACAGAAAAAAAGATTATTTACGAGAATTAACGATGCGTTTTTAATAAGATCACGCTACAAACAACTCAGAACAATCCTAACATGAACAAATTCGCCGTAGATGGCGGGCGTGCATACGTCATAGAGGAGCTGTTTTTGAACATGATTTCATATAAACAATTTTCATTCGTTCTTTATTTTCTTTTTCATCTCATATAAAAGAAACCTAAAATACGAAGGTGCCAGTCTATATAATAGCTTGCCAAAAGATATTAAAGAAATAAAATCATTTATTATTTTTAAAACACTTTTAAAAAGCCACATTTTAAAGGATAATTCATTAATATATAAGTAGAAAAAAAAAAACATTTGTAAAGAAAAAAAAAAATGTAAAAAAAAAATCGTATGATGCAAGCATTACCACTAATTTAACTATTACAACATTTCTATATATTATTATAACATTTTATAAAACATTCTAAATCGAAAATCGCTATACTCTTATACTTTAAAAATAGCCTTAGTAAACAATAATTCTTTGTGACAGCTGCATGCATCAGCCGATTGAACTACCCACATTTTACTGATTTTTAGTTGTTTTGTTTTGGAAATAGATTTAAATAACAGTAATATTATGTTATTGTTAATTTTAATCAGCTTTGTAATTTTATGTTTATTTTGTATGCAAAATAATTAAGATAGTAAGTACCTACTACACTTCTGCTGTATTTAGCTTTTGTTTACTCACGCCTACCGGCACTATTTATTTAGTTTAGATAAATACTGTATTTTCTCAATAAGTGAATTGTAAAATTCTTCTGAGAAATAAAGATCTTTAACCGTAAGTTTTTGCCCCGAACCCCCATTTATGTTAGTCTAACCCTCTACCAAACACCCTGTATAACCTTATTGCAAAACCCACATGACACTGGCTTTGGTTTTAGTTTTGTTTTGTCTTTGTTCATGGAACAATAATAGTGTATGTGTGTGTTTAGGATTTTTCGTGAAGATAAAACCTTATTACAGACTTACATACTGATTTTGTTTTTGTTCATAGAACAGTGATATTTCATGTCTTTTTAGGCCTTTTTGAGAAGATATAACCTTATTACAAAGTTCACATGATATAGGTGTACCAGAATCTCATGGCATTTAAAAAAATTAAAAAAAAATGTTTTTCATATGGCAAAGTCAACTATCACCCGTCAAATCAAAGTATGATATCTGTCAGCCGCTGCTGAGGCATTGTGAATATCTTCCTGAAATTTGTTGTTTTTGTGAAAATGTCGAAAAAACCACTTCGATCTCAAGCGAGAAATATTGTTTACAATGTCTACCGCAAAATAAAGGAAGAAGAAGGTGTAAATCAGACACAATCTTTTATTTTAAAGCGCGTGGTAGAGTTGACTGGTAAGTTGGAATGAGTTTTCTTGATACTTTTAATTTTTATTTAATTTTTCTTACGTAGGTTCATAATTGTAACTGCTTTATAGGGATTTCCAGTACCACTATACGGCGAATCGTGACTGAAGGCACATCGAATGATGGTGTGTTTTCCACTCCTGGTAAAAAGAGGAGAGGGGGGAAGAAGAAAATCAACTTAGACAGTTTCGATTTACAGTTGATTAGGAATAAAGTAAACGAATTCTATACAGTTCGGAAGGAAATTCCTACAGTAAATAAACTGTTACAAATTCTTCGACAAGATATTGATTTCAACGGAGGGAGAGAAACTCTGAGGTATGAAAAATAATAATTAAGTGATAATCCGTCTTACTCTCAATCATATGAGGAGACCTGTGCCCTATTACAGTGGGACGTATATAGACTGGTGATGATGATGAATGACTAAGTTATCGTTTGAGTAATGTAATGTAATAATTTTTATAATCTTTTACAGACTTCTACTTAAGGAGATTGGTTTTGAGTATGTTAAATGCCAATCAAAAAGGACTATTTTGATGGAAAGAGATGACATAAAACTACAAAGATACAAGTTTTTGAAGCGCATTAAGGAAAACCGCGAAGCTGAGGAGCATAATAAATTGGATGTGATTTATTTAGATGAAACTTATATTCATGGTTCATGTTCTGTGAACAAGTGCTGGCAAAGCAAGGATATTGCAGGTCCATCTAAAAGTATATCACTTGGTGCGAGGTGGATCATTGTAAACGCTGGTGGAGAAAATGGCTTCGTACCAAATTGTTGTCTGATTTACAGGTCAAAAAGTGTATCTGCTGACTACCACCACGATATGAATAGGGACAATTTTACAAAATGGGTGAAAGAGAAGCTAATTCCAAATCTGACAAAACCTTCACTAATTGTAATGGATAATGCTAGTTATCATTCCGTACGTTTGAACAAACCGCCTACACAAGCCAATCGTATCTCTGATATAAAAGAATGGCTCCGTGCAAATGATTTGCATTATGATGATCTTTGGCGTAAATGTCAACTACTTGAAGTAGTGAAACAAAACATGTCTGCGCCCATATATGAGATAGATGAAGTATTAAAATCGCACGGTCACGAAGTTTTAAGGCTCCCACCTTATCATTGCACATTGAATCCCATAGAAATGATTTGGGGTATAATGAAGCAAAAAGTAGCTGATAAAAATGTAAATAGGCTTGCAAGTGACATAAAACTATTAACAGAAGAAGCTTTCTCACAAATTGGTGCAGAGGATTGGCGAAAATGTTGTAAACATGTAAATGAAATTGAAAATAATTTCATCAAGCAAGATAAAATAATTGAAATGCAGGAAGAGCGATTTATAATAAATACCTCCTTATCTTCATCATCTGATGAAGATGAAGATGAAGAACAACAAATGCAAGTAGAGTTCTTGGAATCATTTTCTAGTTCTGAATGAGGTATTTAATTATTTGTATGGTGAATTATAACGTAATAAATGATTACATAAAGTAATTTTGGATTGATTTATTTTCCATGATATATTTTCTATGTTAAGAACCCGATGCATTCTTCATACACAACTAATATATACTTCACGTTCATTTATACATATTAATACTACAAATATAAATAAAAATTAAACAGTATCAAGATCGTTTAATCCAATTTCCCCAGTATTGCCCACCACAAAATTTTATTTCCCCATTTGCCATGAGATTCTGGTACACCTATACTAGTTTCGATTTGTTTTTGTTCATAGAACAGTGATATTTCATGTGTTTGTTTAGGCCTGTTCGTGAAGATATAACCTTATTACAAAGCTCACATGACAATGTTTCTGATTTGTTTTTGTTCATAGAACAGTGATATTTCAAGTGCTGGGTAAGGTTCCTTTGTAAGGATATAACCTTATTACAAAGCTCACATGATACTGGTTTTGATTTGTTTTTGTTCATAGAACAGTGATATTTCATGTGTTTGTTTAGGCCTGTTTGTGAAGATATAACCTTATTACAAAACTCACATGATACTGGTTTTGATTTGTTTTTGTTCATAGAACAGTGATATTTCATGTGATTGTTTAGGCCCTTTTGTGAAGATATAACCTTATTACAAAGCTCACATGATACTGGTTTTGATTTGTTTTTGTTCATAGAACAGTGATATTTCATGTGTTTGTTTAGGCCCATTTGTGAAGATATAACCTTATTACAAAGCTCACATGACACTGGTTTTGATTTGTTTTCGTTTATTGAACAATAATATCTCATGTGTTTATTTAAGTCACTTGGTGAAGATATAACCTTATTACAAAGCTCACATGATACTGGTTTTGATTTGTTTTTGTTCATAGAACAGTGATATTTCATGTGTTTATTTAAGTAATTTGGTGAAGATACAACCTTATTACAAAGCTCACATGATACTGGTTTTGATTTGTTTTTGTTCAAAGAACAGTGATATTTCATGTGATTGTTTAGGCCCATTTGTGAAGATATAACCTTATTACAAAGCTCACATGATACTGGTTTTGATTTGTTTTTGTTCATAGAACAGTGATATTTCATGTGATCGTTTAGGCCCATTTGTGAAGATATAACCTTATTACAAAGCTCACATGATACTGGTTTTGATTTGTTTTTGTTCATAGAACAATAATATTTCATGTGCTTATTTAAGTTATGTTGTGAAGATATAACCTTATTACAAAACTCACATGATACTGGTTTTGATTTGTTTTTGTTCATAGAACAGTGATATTTCATGTGATTGTTTAGGCCCATTTGTGAAGATATAACCTTATTACAAAGCTCACATGATACTGGTTTTGATTTGTTTTTGTTCATAGAACAATGATATTTCATGTGTTTGTTTAGACTTTTTTGGGAAGATATAACCTTATTACAAAGGTTACATGATACTGTTTTTTTGTACGTAGGACAGTACCTATCAATGTGATTTTTTAATCTTGTTTGTGTTGAAAATACCTTTATACAAAGCTTACAATATAATATTTTAATGGAATCAGTGTCATGTCTGTTGATATGTTTTCGTAAAGTATACTTGTGAACGAAATCTCTCTTACATATATCACATGTGTACCGTTTATTATTTATAGCCTTTGCAATAACATCTTGTTTGAGCCTTTCAAGCCTTACAGCACAATGATAATAGTTGTCATCACAATCTGCCGCATCTGTTGAAACAGAATCAGTGTTCGTACAAGTTTGTTGTATTACCTCTGGTCCAATAACTATTTCATCCTTTATGATATGGTCTCGATATAATTCCTCATATTCTGTTTTGAGTATTATATCTTCACGTGTATTTACTAGTTCAGAGTCAGATTCAACTCTTATCTTGCATACATATATCATGCTCTTGCTTTATTTCTATATCATCAAAGTCCTCTTTATTTGTTGTCATTTGACATTGTTTGTCCTCCATATTAGTAGAACACGAGTATTGTGGTCTCCTGCAACAATCAATTTACTTTATACATATCTATATTCTCTATACATTAATTTTTAAGGTCAACAAATGCATAATGTCTTTGTTATCGGGAATCATTATTTTGTCTCATAGTTTCATTTAGATGTACAAATGATGAGATTCCACGAGGAAGATGAAAGAACTTGTCGTCAGTTCAAGTGTTTTCACAAGTTACTTGCTTATAACATTTTTTTTAATATGCGCGTGGTAATCAAAAGTGCCTAGGCACTGCAAGCGTCAAGAAAGTTCTTGACTGAAAAGAGTGTGCACTCTACTTATTCTGAGTGTTAGGATAATTTTACAATTCATACCAAGAAAAGTGTGCATATAGCTTGCACTGAAGAGCAAATAAAAACAAGTAATTTTTTTAAAAAAAACTTTTAAAAATAAGCATATATTGTTATTACCATCTAGCACCAAAGCAGGGATGTTGCGGATATTCGCATCCGCATCCGTAACTGCGGAACATCCGCATTAATTTGGACATCTGCATCCGCATCCGCATAAATTTGATGCGGATTTTAATGCGGATGCGGATAAAGCACATGTCTCCACAAGAAAAAAAAATAACCGGTGAATGGCGCGCGCCATTATGCACGTGCGAATTGACTAAGCCTTCGTTAAATAAAAAAAAATGGCAAGATGAATTTTTTTGAAAAAACAAATAATGATGTTTTGCTCCCCATGTAATTTATTGTAAGCAGAAAAAGATGGTTATTGTGAGTTACGGAGTGTTCTAACAGATAGATAGGATTTGGTAGGTACCCCAACAGTGCCAGTTATTCTACCGCCTGAGCAGTGATGTGCAAACATTACTGTGCTTCGTTAGGAGGGCACTGTAGCTAGTGAAATTACTGGGCTGAAGAGTCTTAACATCTTATGACTCTCAAGTAAGAAGCGTTGGTGCAGTGCACTGGGTAACACTGTACTGATTATGGGCGGCGTTATCTCTTACCATCAGGAGAGCGTCTTGCTCGTCTTCTTACTTCGTTGTATAAAAAAAAGATATAATATTATACCCTCACTTTTTTGTGGACCGTTTTAAGGTGTAAAATTCCTCTAGTACATTATTTTGATTTATCACGAAGGGCAATGATAGCGCAATGAGTTTATTAACGATATCACATTAGAAACCTATAAAATTAACAGTGGCTATTATATTATTACATGCATGTATTATGCATATTTGAACCTTCTGCTTGAATTGCTCTATCTTTTAAAGAAAACAACATCAAAATCTGTTGTGGAGTTTTAAAAATCTAAGTGTACGTATGGAAAGGCACAAGTAACAGGCGCAGGGTGCGACTTTGTTTTATATACTAAGAAGTGATTTCATAAGATCCGCATCCGCGGATGTGAGCCCACAAAAATCCGCATCCGCATCCACTTCCGCGGATGTGAAAAAATACGCATCTGCAACATCCCTGCACCAAAGTACTAATCAAGACATAATATTGGCATAAACTTGATGGGGTTACGTCGTTTAAAAACGAAGTTAGCCACCTTCTTACTCTATCATCCAATCAGCTTGATATCAAAAAAAAAAATTGCATTGTCATCTGATTTATAAATGCTTGCCAAATTTCAGCACAATCAGAAATTAGGAAAAGGATCAAATTAAACTTCCAAGATTGATTACAGACAGACACAACAGACAGGTGAAAGTAAAATACGCTAGTAATAAATATTCTTATTAATAAATGTGCCAGGAGCTTGCTACCAGCAACAACAAATAAATTATAAGTAAGTAGTATTGTAAGTAAGAATACCAGTGTAAACTTTTAGGCAAATAAACAAATTAATTTTTTTTAATAATCCTGATAATGAAGTAACTAGCAGTGCCCAGCGGTTTTACCCGCTTTTCTATAGCCTTTGTGTTATTCTAGGGTCTAAACCATCTGTATACCAAATTTCAGCTCAATCTGTCCATCCGTGCTCCAAGAAAATTTGAAGGTACTTCAAACACAGGTCAGAGCCAGGGTGAGGCAAGCACCCCACTCTACCCCACCGCGGCTACACACATGCTGTGAACTATGAGCTGAGAACAACTCTTTGTTACAATATATATATTGGATAAACCTAAGCTAAACCACCAGTGACCGGCCACTCCTAAGATTAGTCGGCTAACCCCAGCTGTGGGTGAATTACTAGCAGGTACTTGACTGGATGGTGAAACCAAGGTCAGATAGACCGGATATTAACCAAATACAATAATAATTACATTAGAACATGATGATGTCAGCAGTAGTAATAAAACTGTGTCGCAGACATCAACACCCTCCCTCGGTTCTCTTATAAATTACAAAATAGGTACATATATTCCAAATTATTTAAGCTAATTATTATTATATAATTAATATATTTTGCTAAGTGCAATATCTAATTTTAATTAATTAGTTACAAAATATTGGTAAATGAATTATTTGTAATCAAAATAAACTCTTCAAAATGATGGTGTGTGGTGAATGTGTTGGTTGAGTGTGAAGTGTAGTGTAGTGATATACAACATCGGTAGGTATCTCATCTCAAGTTCCCCGGAGCAAAGTTCAAAGTTCTTTATTTGCGAAAGTAGGTACAAAAAGATCACAAAGAATAAATTATAACTCCGCTACATTCAGCTTTCCAGCATGCAAAGTGTAATAATAATAATATAGACCAACATCTCGAGAGGCTCGCGCTAGACGGTTGGATCAAGGGCCTGATACAGAAGGCGGTAATCCTTGACACGGCACGCATTGTCCGGAGGTTCCTCACCCTGCGGCCCTGACCGCCGGCAGCTTGGGCTCTGGCCCCGCTGACGGCGGGTTTTCTTCTAGATTAAGTTTTTTACAATGTTTTTAGTTTTTGTATATATTATTTTTTTTTAAAAATATTGTAAAAAATTTAGTTTAAGATTGTATATAAATAAAGAGAATAATAATATAGAATAATTCAATAAAATGTCAATAATAAATTCAAATAAATTAAAAGAATGTCAACAATATAAGGAAATTACAATTAATGTCATAAGTTTGATATTATTATTACATTAGCAGATCACAACCTGCTGAGTCTGTCTCTAATCACACTACATATTATTGAGGCGAAAGTTTGTGTGTTTGTTACTTCTTTATATATAAACAGGAAGACCTATTGAGCTGAAATTTGGTACAGAGATAGATATTTGGTAGCTTAGACCCTGGAATAACACATATTATACAACAGCACAGCGGGTAAAACCGATGAGCGCAGCTAGTCTCTAATATGATACGAAACATTTTTCAGGTTATTATAGGTAGGTAATAATTTCATTAAGCATTGTTGGTTAAACAATAGCTATTTGCGAGTGAGCCAAGAGCCCCTCCGGGCGTACAATATAATACGGAGACTCAAGCAGATATTAGGCATCGTTTGTATATCTGGCGGTAATATTGTAAGTCCACGATCTAGTGTTTATTGATCCGATACGAAGATTTGACAGCTTGCAGACACATTATATTGAATTGTTAACATAGTAACAAAATTGTCAACACTTACCAATAAATTATAACGGAATACACAATATATTTACAAGAGTTTATTACCAAATTTTACTGCGGGTTTATTTATTATTTTCCTCTTTTTGTTATGTGAATAATATGTGCGCGTTGCAATAATAGACCACAGATGAGAGCATAGATAAGGTAGAGACGCAGTGTTGCCAGTGCCCTATCTTCAAAAGTAACGCATGTAGGTTCGAAAAGTAACGCATTTACAATAAAAGTAACGCATTAAAAAAAAAGATTTTTAATACAATGTAATTTACTTACTCAATTTAAATATAGGTACTTATACTTTTTTATTCATAGATTTCAGTAGTAGCCCAGTGAATGAGTGCCCAAAAAGGGTATGTGGATCGAAAAGTCGAAAGCAGAAAAACCAACTTAAGAACTTTGTTTGGACTAGTAAGGAGATAAACATACTAAAAGTCCCCACCACCCCTCCAAGGCGAACCCGAGGGGGGAGGCCGAAAAAGGTCCCATTTTTAGGTTTTTTGCTTATATGTCAAAAACTGTGCGTTGTACGATATTTTGTTGTGCAACATTATTAAACCTCATAAAAATTTCTACAACTTCGGCCTTGAGACTTTTTATCTATCTCCAATCGTTGTCCAGCTATGGTCTTCCAAACATGGTCTATTTTGAAGACGCTTAAATTAGTTTTCCATACAAAGTCGGTAAAAAATTCTTACAAATAAAATTTGACCAACTTCTGGTTGAATCATAATGAAATTTTGCAAATGTCTAGAAATCTGATGACAGTTTTATAATCTGGTACCACTGAGCTGATCTGATGATGGAGCCAGGAGGTGTCTAATGAAACTCTTCAATGGCTATTAGTAAACCCGTCGAGTTTGGGCACATTACATTCGAATCGATGTCGTTGGTCCTATGGCTCGTCCACATATACCGGCCAATGATTTGCCGAGTGTGTGTTTTGTCTATGGATGAACAGTTTTTGTCTATAGACTAATGTCTTCGGATATTTACGGTTTTTTCGGTAAATTTCTGGTATACATTTTGGGCTCCATATCTGACGACTTTAATTATATTTTGAATGTTAATCAATCATGGACCATTTGAAGCCATTTTGTGCGAATAATTACTTTAAACTAGTTAAATTTTCTTTATTTTTGATTTATATAATCTGTGCCTCAAGTGCATGTATTTATAATCTGTGCGCTCGGGCGAACATTGGACCAACGACTCGCAGAGTCATTGACCGGCATATGTGGACGAGCCATGACATTGACATTTGATTTACTTTTTTTTAATTTTTGTTTTCCGTTTCGATTGCGTCCCGTTTCACTTAGTTATTATTTTATATTCTTCCATTGTGAGTTCATTTAAAAAAAAATCACTACCCCAAAAAGTAACGCAAAAGTAACATTTTAGGACGAGTAACGTAAAAGTAACGCAAAGGGTCAAAAAGTAACGCAAAATGTTACAAAAGTTACGCACTGGCAACGCTGTAGAGACGACAGATGAGAGTGCAATATATTTTTATAGACTATAAACAAGTTCCACAGATCAAACATAAATTCAATCAAATCCACAGATTAGAATAAATCTGTAGCGATATTCAAACATGTACATGTCACGTCTCGTCATTGCTGTCAAATTTAAACCTACTTCACAGAATAAAGACAACCCACATATACAGCGGGTTATTCCGGATCAAAATCGCTTCTCGTTTTAGTAACGTCCACTGACAAATTTTACAAAATTTTGAAAAAATCTTGGAAATTCTTATGGCTTGTCCAGACATAACAGCGAATGACTCGCCGAGACATTCGCCCCAGTGCACAGATTATATATATGCACTTGGGGACAGATTATATAAATCAAAAAATAAAGAAAATTTAACTAGTTTCAAGTAATTATTCACACAAAATGGCTTCAAATTATCCATGATTGATTAATATTCAAAATATAATTAAAGTCGTCAGCTATGGAGCCCAAAATGTATAAAAGAAATTTACCGGCAAAAAAACCGTAAATGGTTCATTTTCATGGAATCGATTCTCATCGTAATGAAAAATCATGGTAATTCTTATTTATAGCTTATTTGTAATGTTTATGTATAATATTGCATAGAATTGGATAACACGAGTAAACTTTTATATAAATGATTTAAAACGTACGTTTCATTCCGAAGAAAAACAGTATTGAAATTTGCGACGCCACGAAAGTGATTCAGTCATTATTTTTTCACAACTTTTTCAAGTAAAACCCTTTTAAAAGACTAAATCTATCAAAAATGTACAATAAAACGTCATTCTACGCAACAACAAACCCCACTACAGAAGAAAAATGCGTAATTTGAGACTTAACTTTACCTTTCACTTTACTTTTTTATTAGTCAGAAATTTGATATGTATGTATTAAAACCCTAACATAACAGTTAAAGTACTTTTTGTTGGTAAAAAGGCCCTTTCTAAACAAAACAATACAAAAAAATCACTTTCGTGGCTTAAAAATTACCTTCATGGTAAAAAACGCTATGAAGGTGATGCCACGCTGGTGACGAAAATATCCCTTTTTGGTGAAATTCTGGAAAGTTTAGGTAATATGTATTAAATACTACATCTTTTTACTGGCACATTTTGGCGTTTCTATTTGGCGTTTCTAAAAGCTATCTTTGATTTAAATAACTAAAATACAATGCATAAAAATGTTGTCCATGCAAGTGATTGGTACACCCATGAATAAATTGAAACTTCACAATTATATTTTTCCCACGGCTCGATAAGTCCTAGACTCTACTTCTACGATTGCAGAACATGGCCATCATTGAAATGAATCGAACTCTGTATTGGATTGTTGATGTTGTGTTTAACAGCAGCCGTTAAACTACGCAAATTTAAAGCACCCAAAATCGTGTGACCACCACATTATGTCATTTTAAATTCAAAATAACAATAAAAGGCTTCTTTTAGACTGTATACCGTAAAGTGTATTTTTTTGCGAAAATTTTGGTAAATGTTATATACAGATACACCGAAATTTGTTAAAGTAGTGCCCAAATGTTTCACTGCAACGGAAAGTGTGACACCATGAGAATACGAAAAATGGCCCCGTTTTTGACCTTTCATGTTAAATTTTATTATTATTTTTTGCGTCTTAATAGACAATCAACAACAATGACAATGACAATGACAATGACAATCTTAATTTATTTTGAAGCTTAAGGCGCTATGGTAAGTGAAATGTATGTTTTTCAAAGCCTAATATAGCAAACTTTTAAGAAGATCTACTACTTTATATTTTAGTATGTGTAACTTCAATCTTTGAACAAGAGATCTTTATTAACAGAAACATGATAATTGTTTTTTTTCTCGATAGTTTTTTTTTTTTTAAATATGCCTAATTTTCTTCCTTCCATTTAAATATTTGTAAAACTAGGACAAAAATAAACATTTAGAGTACTTTATTTGATACATAACATTCAAACGGATGGCTATGGCGGGTATTTTATCGATAAGTTTATTTAATGATTTTTAATTGAATTTTAATTCCCACGGAGCATTACCGCACGCACTCAGAACGCCGGTGACCACTGTCAGCGTCGGACCTGTGCACTTCGATCTCACCTCCACTACGGTTACACACGCGCGTTTGAATTATTTAGGAGTACTT
Organism: Hemithea aestivaria; assembly: GCA_947507615.1. NCBI lineage: Eukaryota > Metazoa > Arthropoda > Insecta > Lepidoptera > Geometridae > Hemithea > Hemithea aestivaria. Next base: position 8,958,308 of record OX382350.1, on the reverse strand, counting down.
ACATATATTGTGAATTTCCAAATCTCAGAAGCGTGTAGGGGGTTTAATTTATTTGTAATTAGATAATAAATATTATAATCTTTATTTTGTCCTTCTAGTCGATTATTAATAAATATAACACACACGTACTATATAAAATAAATTAGAATAAATTAATTTAAATTAAATATTATTATAAGTTAATAATTTAATTAGATTAAATTAATTTAAATTAAATATTAATATGAATTAATTATTAAATACGATTAAATTAATTTACATTAAATATTAATATAAACTAATTATTAAATTAGATTGAACTAATTTAAAATAAAATCAGATAAATTCGAAAAAAAATCAGATAAATTCTGAAAAATTCTGATAAATTCGAAATAATCAGATAAATTCGAAAAAAAAAATGAGAAAATTCTCATAAATTCAGATAAATTCGAAAAAATCAGATAAATTCGAAAATTCATCAGATAAATTCAGATAAAATCAGATAAATTCGAAAAAATCAAATAAATAAAAAAAAATCAGATAAATTCTGATAAAATCAGATAAATTAGAAAAAAAATCTGATAAATTCTGATAAATTCAGATAAAATCAGATAAATTCGAAAAAATCAGATAAATTCGAAAAAAAAAATAGAAATATTCTGATAAATTCAGATAAATTCGAAAAAATCAGATAAATTCGAAAATTCATCAGATAAATTCTGAAAAAATCTGATAAATTCAGATAAAATCAGATAAATTCGAAAAAATCAAATAAATTCGAAAAAAAATTCAGATAAATTCTGAAAAATTCAGATAAAATCAGATAAATTCGAAAAAATCAGATAAATTCGAAAATAAATCAGATTAATTCTGAAAAAATCTGGTTAATTCTGATAAATTCAGATAAAATCAGATAAATTCTGAAAAATTCTGAAAAATTCAGATAAAATCAGATAAATTAAAAAAAATCAGATAAATTCGAAAAAAAATCAGATAAATTCGAAAATAAATCAAATAAATTCTGAAGAAATCTGGTTAATTCTTATAAATTCATATAAATTCAGATAAAAACATAAATTCTGAAAAATTCTGATAAATTCTGATAAATTCAGATGAATTCGAAAAAATCAGATAAATTCGAAAAAAAATCAGATAAATTCAGAAAAATCAGATAAATTCAGAAAAATCTGGATTCTGAATTTTTTCGAACTAATCTGTTTTTTTTTTCGAATTTATCTGATGTTTTCGAATTAATCTGATTTTATTTCAATTTTTCAGAATTTCTGATTTTTTTTCGCATTTATCTGATTTTTTCGAATTTATCTGAATTTATCAGAATTTTTCTAATTTTTTTTTTCGAATATTTCTGATTTTTTCGAATTTATCTGATTTTATCTGAATTTATCAGAATTTTTCAGAATTTATCTGAATTTATCTGATTTTATCTGAATTTATCAGAATTTACCACATTTTTTCAGAATTTATTTGATTTATTTTCGAATTTCTGTTTTTTTTTCGAATTTATCTGATTTTTTTAATTTATCTGATTTTATCTGAATTAATCTGATTTTATCTGAATTTATCAGAATTAACCAAATTTTTTAGAATTTATTTGATTTATTTTCGAATTTATCTGATTTTTTTTCGAATTTATCTGATTTTTTTTAATTTATCTGAATTTACCAGATTTTTTCAGAATTAACCAGATTTTTTTCGAATTTATCTGATTTTTTCGAATTTATCTGAATTTATCAGAATTTTTCTAATTTTTTTTCGAATTTATCTGATTTTATCTGAATTTATCAGAATTAACCAGATTTTTTCAAAATTTATCTGATTTTTTTTTCGAATTTATCTGATTTTTTTAAATTTATCTGAATTTACCAGATTTTTTCAGAATTTATCAGACTTTTTTTAGAATTTATTTGAATTTATCAGATTTTTCTCAATTTATCTGAATTTATTTGAATTTATCATATTTTTTCTGAATTTATCTGAATTATTGTTTTATTTTAATTTAATTAATTGGTCCAATTTAATTAATCTAATCTAATCAATTAAATGTAACCTAATTTTGTTTTTTTTTTTCAACAAAAAATACGTGTATCTATAATATTTATCTCGTGTCTCATTTTTTCGATCTTGTCCAAAAATTTTAGCACATTGTAACCCCCGACGCAAAATCGACGGGGTTTTATAAGTTTGACGTGTTTGTGAATGTGTGTGTGCTAACTACATGCAAAGAATCACCAAGGGTTAATGACCGCGCACGTTTTACGATAAGCGTACGCCACACGTTTCCAACGGGCGTTCCGAGCAACTTTTGCCCGCACTAAATACCTAATCTGCTCGTAAAGCCCCGCCTTAATATATGTTTTATCCACCTATCCAAAATTCATGTCTCTTTCTTTAACCGTTTAGGAAATATAACCGTGTGACCATCAAATTTGAGCTAAAATGAGAATGAGTCAAATATCCCAAGACATTCGTCTATAGACAAAAATTGCTCGGCCATAGACAAAACACACACTCGGCGAATCATTCGCCGGTAAATGTGGAGGAGGCTTTACGATACCGGAACAAAATTAAATGCAACTTTAATTTTTTTTAATATTTAGTAATTTTTAGCTTGACTCTATGTGGCGTTTTTGAAAATAAAAATGTGTTTTATATGTTGTTTTTTTTGCTCACGTTTTGCTGCGCCGTCGTCTTTTTTTTTGTGCAGAATTTAAGCCCAAGGCCCAGTAGAGGTCTTAGTGATGAGTAATAGTGATCTGTGAATTTAGCGGAGCCTTAATAAGAAAATATCATATTCCTACAATAAAACTCACAGTTTTTAATTAGGTACATATACTGTTTAAAACAAAAAAGTGTAGGTACGGCTAAAACACAAAAGTGCATTTATTTCAAATTGACACCTTTGTGGATTGGAACATTTTCGTTTAACTACGTCCATTTATAATATCTAATAATGTTTGTTTCGGTACCTAGATTCCTATTCACTATTCGCCCTCGGGTGGTATTGTGGGGTGGGAATAAATTCCAAGTTTTGGTGAAGTGATGAGGGGTAAGGCAACCTACACAGCAGTTAAAGCGATTAAAAGTGAGAATAACCTCCAGTCGCCATTCAGTAGTGATTGCCACCTGGGGCAAATCGATGTGGGGGCGACTGGGAATATACCATTTAAACATTACACTCATTACTCACCATTACTAGTATGGTGGACCTAGCAGAGGTTTTTATTAAAAGATTTTATTTGTAAACACGACTTGTTTATTCGATGGTAGCTTATAGACTACTGTACATGGAGTGTCATGAATATGCTATGGTATAGTAAGGTAGGTACGTATATGAGATGTAGGTACTACATCTGCCTACCCCTTAAAAATAAAAAAATTTATAGTGAAAAAAAATTTAAAGATAACAATTCAAAAAATAAAGAAGTAATTAAAGAATAAAATACAAAATAAAATAATAATGCAAGAGTAAATATGTTAAAATGTAAAAAGCAAATATGTTAAAAAAATTATAAAGTTTGTTTTATTTTAGTTACAATTATGTTACAAAATAGTGAAACATTACTGAACCTATAAATAGGCACATGAAACATGAATAAATGTAAATAAGTGTAAAATTTAATATAAAATGAGATACTTTAAAAACTTGTATACAAACAAAAGTGCTAGTGGTAAGTGGTAAGTACTAAGCAAGTTGTTAATGAAAGAATTTGTCCTTGACCTTGTGTGTGCCGCGTCTATTTTTAGATACGAACCGCTCTTAAACCTTACGATATGATTTTGCGCGGGCGCGTACGTTTTGTTAGACGCGACGGCACTTGATTGACAATAGCACTTTTGAACTTCACTCAAACTGTTAGCACTGACTGTTTATTGATTGATGGATAAATGCTGGTCGCTTGGCGCGGTAGTGCTCGTAGTACTTCCGGTGAGTTAGCTCGTGCTGCGACCGCGAGTCTCTCGATGCGATGATCGACTACGGCTTTGATTCTCCTTTTGCAGTAGCGCCATCCCAAGTAGGCGACGCCGAGGGAGATTGTGGCAGCCACCACCACGACGGCAACAAGCGACATGGTGTGGCTGTTGTTGGTGTCCTCCAGCTTTGCGTGGTTGGGCGCTCCGCCAGCGGCGTTCTGCGCCACAATGTTTGTCTTGTCAGGTTGCTGACCCATGATGAAGATCGATGATTGAGACAAGATGATGCTGGTTTTAGATGATGAACTCGTCAGCGTATAGCTTGTGGCGAGAACCTCGTAGGCTCCCGAGTGGTGTTGCCAAAGTGACTGTCGAGTGAGGACTGTGTAGCAAGTATTGCTAAATAATGAATGGTAGTATGGGAAGAAATCATATTACGACTTCTCGCGAAGTGTTATAGGTATAGGATGAAGAACATCACATGTCGAATTTAACCGTCTTCTTAACGACCCGGCCGGATCGGGTTGTTGTGGGATTGTTCTCGGCGGACGAGCTGGGAATGTTTTCCTGTGAAGCTGTAACATGATCTTCATTAGAGATATAAGCAGGTTTGAGCCTATCCAGCGTTATAGCGACATCCCGAGAACCCATTTGAATACGATAGTACTTAGGTGACTTAGAAATGATTTTGTAGGGGCCCTCGTAAGGTAGAGTTAACGATCTTTTGTTTTCTCGCCTGACGAAAACATAGTCTCCATTTATAAGATCTTCGTGTATGAAAATCTTGCGATGATCCTTTTGTTGCCGAGAAACTGGCTGTAGAGAGGCCAAAGTTTCCGTTAACTTGATGGTATACTCTGCATCGTTTGTTGAAGTACTTTTTGTATGCGCAAAAAAATCTCCGGGAAGTAGGATAGATTTTCCGAACGTAAGATGTGCTGGGCTAAAACCGCTGTCTTTTTTGATACACGATCTTAACCCCAATAGCACAAGAGGTAATTCAAGCACCCATTGTGTATTATCCTTGCAACGTGCGATGATTGCTGCTTTAAGAGTGCGAGATGAAAGCGTTCAATTTGGCCGTTTGCCTTAGGGTTATAAGCTGTGGTGTGTATTTTCTCTATACCTTTGTATTTGTAATTTGATGAAATAGCTGTGACTCGAACTGTCGACCTTGGTCTGTAGTGATTTTTTCCGGGCAGCCATATCTTGAAACCCAATACTCTATAAATTTTGATGCGACCGTTTCTGCTGTAATGTCTTTTGTGGGTATGACCTCTGGCCATTTTGATACCTTGTCTATGATGGTTATACAGTATGTGAAGTCTTCCGATGGAGGTAATGGTCCTACGATATCTATGTGTACGTGTTCGAATCTATTAGAATGCTCAAATTCACCAAGTGGAGTGCAGGTGTGTCTCTGCACTTTTGATTTCTGGCACGGTATGCAGCTTTTCACGTATTTAGCTATATCCGCATTCATACCGGGCCAAAAGTATCGTTGTGTAATAAGACGCCGCGTAGCTGCGGTGCCTGGGTGGCTAAGTACGTGTGTACTAGATAACGCTTTTTCTCGGAACTCGGCCGGTAGGTAGAGTCGAGCATGTGAAGTTGATGTTTCGAAGACAAGTTGATTGTTGCAAAATGGAACTTGTAACGAACTAAACTTCAAATTAGGTTTGTCTCTGAGATTTGAAAGTTCTTTATCTTCGTTTTGGCTTTTATAGAGTCGCTCGTAATTGAAGATAGTAGGCATTTGAATTTCTTCGACTAGTCTAGAGAGTGCATCGGCTGCACTGTTATCTTTACCTTTAATGTATTCGATATTGGTCACGAATTGAGAAATGAAATCTAGTTGGCGTAAACGTCTTGGAGTGTCAGATTTCGATTCCTTTTTGGTTAGCGCGTATGTTAGTGGTTTGTGATCCGTGAGAACTGTTACTTCCTGGCCTTCGACTGTATAGCGGAAGTGTTTAATAACCATGTAGATTGCTAAAAGCTCTCTGTCATACGTAATACGTACTATATTTTGATTGCGCGCTGCTTAGTTTTTTAGAGTAGAATCCGATAGGTTCAAAACTATGTCGGGTTCGTTTACAACTTGATGTAGTGCGGCGCCTACGCAAGTACCGGAAGCGTCCGTCGTTAGGACTAACCTTGCCGATGGGTCTGGATGATGTAATGTGACGGCGTCGCAGATGTGTTGTTTACATTTGTTGAAAGCATCTATTGATTCTGCAGTCCAAATGATTTTGGTCTTGTCGTTTTTCTTAGAGTTGTGTAGATAACTGTCCAATAGATGTTGTGAATCGGCGGCATTAGGTATGCTGCTCCGATAGAAATTAATTAGTCCGAGGAAACGTCTTAATTGCGCGACGGTTTCGGGTTGCGGGTACTGTGTGATAGCTTACACCTCCTCTTGATCTGGTTTAATACCATCGCCGGTCACACGATAACCTAAGAATGTTAGTTCCGTTTTACCGAATTCGCATTTACTTGTGTTTATGGTGATGCCATACTGGTCTAAACATTTAAATTCCTCTGCTAAATCTACCATGTGTTGTTCCGTGTTTTCAGACGCTACCAGTATGTCATCTAAATAACAGAATGCGTTCTTTGCGTTGACTACTTTGTTGATGAATCTTTGAAAACTCTGAGCAGCGTTACGTAAACCGAAACCCATTTTTGTAAACTCGAACAACCCAAAAGGCGTGATTATTGCGGTTTTGGGTATATCCTCTGTAGCGATAGGTATGAAGTGAAACGCGCGTCGGATATCGATTTTTGAGAAGATTTTTTTATCTCGTAAAATGAATGTAAAATCTGTAAGACGCGGGATCGGGTAACGATCTGGTTCCGTGATAGCGTTTAAGCGTCGGTAGTCGCCGCATGGTCGTAATTCACCATTTTTCTTACTGACTACGTGTAGTGGATTCGCCCAAGGACTGGTGGAGGGTCGGCACACCCCTATCTCTACCATGCGTTGGAATTCCTCTTTGGCAGCTTTATATTTTGCCGGGTTGAGAGGGCGGGCTTTTTCATATACGGGCGGACCGTTGGTGAAAATATGGTGGACGACGTCGTGCTTGGGAATTTCCTTGTGGTTCTCTTTCTGAGTTAGGGTCGGGTGCTTTATGAGAAGTTGATGATATATATCGTTTGTGTTGACAGATCTGATAGATTGTATGTCTTGATCAACATTGATTTGCGCTATTCTGTGTAAGTTGGTAATTTTATCGACTAATTTCCTGCCGTGGAGGTCAACCATTAGTTGATTTTCGGCCAAGAAATCAGCTCCTATTATGGCATGTCGAACGTCTGCTTGAACAAAAGTCCAACGTAGTGCGCGTCGCAACCCTAAATTCAAGGTGAGTGTTTTTTCCCCATATGTTGCTATAGGCGTGCCGTTAGCTGCGTAAAGTGTGTAATCTGTTTGCAGTGGTTTGCGGCCTTTATGTGTAAATGGTAATATCGATATGTCAGCGCCAGTGTCGATTAAAAAACGTATACCGGTTTTGAGATCGCTGATGCTGAGGCGATATGATGGGTCGACACCAACGCTCGCCGCTCGTGGTGTCGGTTCTAGTTTAAAGACTTTTGACTGCACCTGTTATCACCGCACTTCTTAGCTTGGGTACCGTATATGTAATGGTAATAGCATTTGTAGTCAGTGTCGCCTGGTTGAGCCTGTTGTTGTTTAAACTTATAATAATGATTGGTGGATGAGCGCGACCGTGACCTTGACCGATTGTTATTGTCGTTAGCTTGACGCTCTCCGCTGCGTCCGCGGGATGTATTAAGCTGGTTAAGCTTACGGTTTAATGTAGCAATCTCGGTGGTGATCGCGTCTAGTTTTTGTTCCAAATTGTTATTTTCTTGGGTTTGGTCTCTAGCTGTTAATTGCGGCGGTTTACTCACTGCGAAGACTGTGGGACGAGAAGCTTCCATAATTTTGTCTGCAATGCTGGCCACTTGGTCTTGACCAAAAGAAGAATTAACTAATTATTCCCTGTGGAAGATGACAAAGTCACTAAATAGACCTCAAGAGATCAAATACCCTCTGAAAACGCTCAAGAATTTGCGAATCATCTGGCCACTGTGTTCGCCAAACCAAGGTGACGAGGACTCAGGAGAGGAAATTGAAGCAACGTTGAACCAGGACTCCCAAATGTCTTTACCGCCAAGGCCTGTTACTGTAAAGGAGGTTAAAGCGACTATTAAACGTCTCCAATACAGGAAAGCTCCAGGTTTTGTCCTACTAACCTAAGAAGTTTTGATGCAACTACCACGCAAAGCATTGGTCTTTCTCACCACACTCTTTAATGGCATTCTTAGAGTTCAGTACTTCCCGAAACTGTGGAAAGTGTCAGTAATTACCATGATACACAAGACAGACCCATCCTAGCGGAATCTCAAGTTCTACCAGCGCATCAATTTGGATTTCGGAAATACCATTCCACTATTGAGCAGGTGCATAAAGTCTATGAGAGGATCCGTAAATCTCTAGAAGAGAAGGAATACTGCTCGGCAGCATTCTTAGACATCCAGCAGGCTTTTGACAAAGTCTGGCACAAGGGCCTGCTTAGTAAAATAAAAGAATGTCTTCCTCACAGCTACTTCCTCCTAATGGAATCGCACCTAACATAGAATAGAATAGAAATACTCTTTATTGTGGACCAACATATTTACAAAACACTGTAATAAAATTGAATTGAAAGGAACACAAACTAATACATATATGATAAGGTAACTTAAAATTAGAGCATAAGTTTGGTCTACAATGGGCGGCCTTATCGCTTTAAGCGATCTCTTCCAGGCAACCGCATTTTTAAATGGATATTATATGCAAGGAAGAGTAGGGTTCTCATGCGAAATAATAATAAAGGTACTTAATTTAAAAAACCTATTAACACATACTAGAATATATGATATACATACTTACATAATATTAAACATACAGAATTATATAAATGTAATAAACAATAATATATACCTAAAATACAAACATACTTAAAATAAAAAATGTGTGCGTGTACTCGTTTACACACGTAAGAAGTGAAACTTCTTTAATTAAATTAAATTTATAAATTTTTTAAATTCATGTTCATTGGAGAAAGTGAAAGTACTCTTCGTCTGAACCAACCGTGGTAGGGGCAAGAAACAAAAGATGGCGCGTAACTGAAAAATGTGACGCGTAACCGAAAAAATGTGACGGTAATTTTTTTCCAACGCCGATAAAGAAGTTTCACTTCAAAAATATTAAAATACATAGTATATTAAAATACATATTTTAATAATAATATAAATTAAAATAATACATATTTTTAGTATAAATTTAAATAAGATAATATTAAGTTTGTGACAAGTAGTAGTCTTTAAGTTTGGTTTTAAAATGTTCGAGCGTTTTAGCGCACCTGATAGGGACAGGAAGTGCGTTCCACAGGTGGACGGCGTGATAAGTAAACGCCTTAGCATTGTACTTAGAGGCAATAGTAGGTAACATACCGCATTTTCCAAGTGCGTGTGGATGAAGAAGTCTCGGATTTCTACAACATAATGGCAGGCGTTCCACAGGGATCCGTCCTGGGGCCTCTTTTATACACGCTGTATACATTCGACTTGCCCGAAACGACTGGTGTGGTTACAGCGACCTTTGCCGATGATACTGCAGTTCTGACCAGTAACACTGATCCCGCAGCTGCATCATGTTCTCTGCAGACTAGCCTTAACAACATTGATGTCTGGTTGAGGAAGTGGCGTATACGAGCTAGTGCAGCAAAGTCGGTCCACATTACTTTTGCCTTGCGGAGAGGAGATTGTCTCCCAGTAACATTGGGAGGTAATACCTTACCCCACAGTGACTCTGTCAAATATCTCGGCATCCATCTAGACAGAAGATTGTCTTGGAAAATACACATCAAAGCCAAAAGAGATGAGCTGTGTATCCGATACAGAAATGAGACAATTATAAAAATTTTTGACCATCATGCTCCTATGAAACGGTTTAAAGTAGAGGATTCTCCTCAACCTTGGATAACCAGCATGATTAGGTTTATGATGTCACTGCGAGATAAGGCCTTATATAGAGCGCATTATAAAAAGACTACTTCTGCAAAAGTTTATTACAAATCTTTAAAAAATCTTGTCATCGGTGCTGTTGAGAGAGAGAAAAAAGCCTTCTTTATTCAATATATTAACAAAAATTCACACCAACCTCAGCAGATGTGGAAGTATATAAAAAAATTAAACATAGTGCATAACAATTTGGCATCAATACCAGAGAATTTAAATGACCCTAACAAGATAAACCAGCACTTCCTTAACGTTCCCGGTGATGGTAGTATTGATGAAGAGACTACAATTTTACAAATCTAACAAAGCTACAAATAATGTCTTCGTTCTCTCTCCTACAACACCTGCGACCGTAAGTAAAAGTATATTGGATATAAAGACAAATGCTGCTGGGTATGACGGAATAAATGCGGATATGGTAAGACTTACTTTAAATGAATCTATATCGATAATAACAACGATCATCAATACGTCTATTAATAATAATACTTTTCCTGATGCTTGGAAATGTGCGTTAGTCAAACCAATACCAAAAGCATAATATATCACTGAATTAAAAGAGCTACGTCCTATTAGTATTTTACCTGTTTTGTCCAAGATATTGGAAAGGGTGGTTTACAGTCAGATGGAGAGATTTATACTTGCAGAGAATATAATTCCAGAATGGCAGTCGGGGTTCAGGAAGGGTCATGGCACTGAAACAGCACTTTTAAAAGTGACCGACGACATTGTGTCAGCCTCAGACTCGGGGCTCAGTAGTGTGCTAGTTTTGCTCGACTTCTCACGTGCGTTTGATTGCCTTAATCCAGAATTGTTAATTGCTAAACTTTCATATTACGGGTTCTCCGCAGAATGCTGTAGTTGGTTTCGCTCATATCTTACCAATAGAAGCCAATATGTAGAGACCGAATCGAACAACGGCGATAGACTAAAGTCGGACGTGAGAAAATTGAGCCGCGGAACTCCGCAAGGCTCTATTCTCAGTCCAATTTTATTTTCAATTTTTACCGCCGATTTGCCACACCACATTAAACACTGCAATTATCATCTATACGCAGATGACACTCAAGTTTATTATTCCTTCGATTCAAATAATACTAATGAAGCGCTTAAGTTAATTAATAGCGACCTGAATGAAATTTATAAGTGGGCAGAACGTAACTCATTGATCCTAAATCCAGGTAAATCAAAAATGATCATTCTTGGAACTAAAACACAAATTGCCAAAGTAGAGTCACATAATCCTAAATTGACAATTAATGATATTGATATCCCAATAGTCAGAGATGCAAAAAATCTTGGGCTGATTGTTGATAGTGATCTAAGATTTGAGAAACATATCAATGAAAAGATTAAAACCAGTTTCTATAAGCTTAAAGTACTATATCGTATTAGGAAAAACCTTTCAAAAGAAGTTCGAATGTTATTGTGCGACTTATTAGTTTTGGCACCTTTTAATTATTGTAGCGCAGTGTATGGGCCAAGGTTGTATGCTAAAACAGAAAATGCAATTCAAAGAGTACAAAACGCCTGTGCAAGATTCTGTTTTAACATACCTAGGAGAGAACACATCACTCCGTATCTTTTAAAGAACAAGGTGCTAAACATGAAGGCTAGAAGGGAACTGCATTTAGCGTGTACCACACAAAGGGTACTCTGGAATAAGAGACCAGAATATCTTTTCAATAAATTAAGATGGCTGAACACAGATAACACACGCCAACAGAGACAGTTCATCCTAAGCATTCCAAAACATAAGACTGCAGGTTTCAGGGGTTGCTTCAAATATAGCGCTTCCAAGGTCTGGAACAATATTCCATCACCCATGAGAAAGAAGTTGAGTTTGATTACCTTTAAAAAAAAAGTATAAGGATATATTGCATCGCCGCAGCAAGAGCTTATTTGAAGCAACCTTTAAAATCAAATAATCTTCTGGGTATCAAATAAACTCCAACTCGTACCTACATAGTACACACTGATACACACACACTCGTAGGTTCGCACGTACGGTCACACACACACAGACACACACATGCACATACACTCACGCTCACACACACACACACACACACACACACACGCACGCATACTCACACATATTATTAAGTAGGTATAATATATAAATAGCCAGCATTCCTTCCATACCAGCATGTCCTAGTTTAAATATTTATTTATTTATTTATTAGAACACATGTAGGTTACATTGCACAGATCTTATTGTGTAAAAGAAGTTTCACTACACACCCTGGCAGGGCACTTGTCGCTTGTGCGAGCATGCTTTATAGTTATATATACAATATTCTTGTTATTATTTTAATCTAGTAATTTAAATTATAATATTATACAAGTTTATAATAAAACACACAGAATGAATCTAAAATTACATCACATGTCAAGATAGCAATTAAATAATAATAATAATTAACATCAATAATAATTATAACAGATTAAATGATTATTAGAATACATACTCGATTAATAAAAATGTCATTCACAATAAAAATGTCATTTACAATAAATAATTTAATAATGTTTTGTGAACATATTTTAATTTTAATTATAATTTATAAAAGTATATAATTATTATTGTACATTAAATATTCCGGATTAATTTTATTTTTATTCATATTTCACTTTCTTTATTTTTGTTTTTGTAGGCATTTTGAGCGGGAAAGGTTAATAATAATATTATAGAAGGTACAAATTTGCACATGTTTACTAGGTCGAAGCATCCTTATCTGTTAGATATTGTTCAACAGAATAATAGCATTTATGTATGAAATATTGTTTAAGGTTATTATTAAAAATATTATTTTCCTCTATATCCCTGATTGTTTTTGGCAATTTATTATATAGTTTTATGAATCTACTATTTGGACTTTTACTAACAAGATGTAATTTAGAGTTTGGTGGCACGAGCATGTCCCTATTCCGACGATTATGAGTCGGGTTGATGTCCGCAAATGATTTAAAGAATGTTCTATATTTCTTAACGAATATGCATACCTGTAATATGTACATGCAAGGTAACGTCATTATTCTTTTCGCAATGAAGTGAGGCCTACAACTTTCTCTTTGAGTTATTCCGACTAGAATACGTACACACTTTTTTTGTAAAATAAATATATCCATAAAATCCGTACTATCACCCCAGAGTATTATACCATAGCTAAACCATGCATGTACGTATGCATAGTATGCTGATAGCGCTGTCTCGTAGTTAGTGTTGGATTTTAATATTCCGAGCGCATAAATAAATTGTGATAGTTTAGATTTAAGATTTCCCAAGTGGTATTTCCAGCACAAGCTAGTGTCTAAGGTAAGGCCTCACAATGTAAATTCATTTTTCTCTTCTACTTTTATAATGTGGCTTAGATATTTTAAGTCTAGTGGTTTCCTTTGATATGGTCTAAATTGCATAAGTTTAGTTTTGTTTTAGTTAATTTCTAGATTATGGTTTTGGAGCCATAATCTAGTTTTATCAAAGCCGCTCTGTATGCTAGAATAGTAATTATCTCCATTTCCGGTCGAACTAAATAAGAGAGAAACATCGTCAGCGAAGAGAACACACGGCGCGTCTACAGCTTTGGGTAGGTCATTGATGTAAACTAAAAATAAAATACATCCTCCTATCACACTGCCTTGAGGTATTGAATTGTTGACGACTATCGTGTCGGACGATACCTTGTGTATTTCATTTGACTTATGGTCGAAGTGTTCAATTTCTACAAACTGCTGCCTATTATGTAGGTACGACTTAAACCAATTATATGTAATTCCACGTATTCCCGCGTTATATAATTTTTCTAATAAAATATTATGTGATACTTTGTCGTAGGCTTTCGTCATATCTAAGAATAATCCTATCGCATACTTCTTCTCGTTTATCCAATCATATATTTGTTGTAGATATTTATATATTGCAAGTGTAGTTGACCTATTTTTTCTGAAGCCGTATTGGTTGTTATGAAGTATATTATAGCGTTCCAAGAAATTATTTAGACGTATGGTCATAGCTTTCTCGAATATTTTGGAAAAGGAAGGTAATAGCGATTTATTAGTAATATTATAGTATACTCGTATGTCAAATTTGCTAGTAGTTTAATAATTATTATTGTATCGAAACTCACTTTTTTATTAGGTACTTAGTTTATTCCGCTCGACGAACATCTAAGCTCGAGCATAGGCATATGCTGAAAATCAGCGCTGCGCATCCTTGCCAGCATAAAGCTGAGCATATGCCTTTTGCCTAATTAGTACCTATCACATTTCTTTTAATACTATTCCTTAATTTTTCTTGGATAAGCTTAATGTAAATGTAAATTGTATTTAATTTTTTTGGGCAATAAAACTATTTTTTATTTATTATTACTATACTGGCTCGTCCCGTAAGAGTGTACTGTCCACAGACAACAAACTACTTATCTACAACACAATACTTAAGCCAGTATGGACTTACGGACTTCAACTGTGGGGAAGCGCCTGCAACAGTTCCATCAACATTATACAACGTCTTCAAAACGGCATACTAAGGAACATCTCTAATGTACCGTGGTTCATTACAAACGCGGAAATCCACGAGGAACTTTCAGTTCCTCGTGGATTTCAGACATTCATGTCTGCCCTGTGAGAACAGAGATCACCCTCCTGTCGAAGAGGTACAAGGGTCGCCTTGAGCGGCACCCAAACGAGATGGCGGCGCAGTTATTTATTTAATTTATTTATTTAATGAAAAATTAAAGTAGGGTATACACATTTTTGGAGTCCACTAGCCCCCACTAGGATACACTAGGATACCCTGTGTCGTGGGGGCTAGTCTCTTCCCCTTAATATATACATTCATTCATGTTTATAAGTAGGTTTCTAAACATTGTTCTTACACTACATAAAGCATTAAATGAACATCCAAATGTTGTTATTTTAACATTAAGTGGGTAGTTTATAAAATAAACTTTCCTAAATACTAGAAGACATATGAAATATTAATTACCTACTCAGTTATGCTGTAAAAAGGCAAAATACTAAGAATATTAAATAATATAAAAGATAACCTAAGAACTTTAAGAAGTACCTAATGGATAGATTGTAATCTATAAATACTCGTACAAATATTTGTATACTTATTACAGGTAGGTAAGCATGCATTAAGTAAACCAATGTACATCAAAGTTTGTACAGAAGATTACAAACAATGTGTACTATAAGTTAAACGAGGCCAGCTACACAAAGCGCCTGAGGCGCTGTGACATACAGAAGCTAGTAGCGACAGCATCCGCTAAAAGTCCAATGACTGATTGCAGATAAGACAGAAGAAAAAACACGTCGAGAATTAACCCACTTGTTACTACCGTCCTTTATAAAGGCCCGCATCTAAACAAAATTCCTGTGATTAATGTGGGTAATGTAAACAAATTTTGTTGATGGCATCTAAAAGTAGGATCATGAAGCTATACAACAGAGGCATTGTGAATGCACTGGTGACATATTATTGTTTATTTAGAGACCATTACTTTTGAGTATATTTTATCATGGATGTTTTGATGTCAGTGATTTCATAATTATTATTACGTTAACATTTTTTATAAAAAATAATATAAATTTGGACATTCCTTTATGCATCATAACTAATATTTAACTGAAATGTGATGCATTTCTGAGGTTTATGAACGATTTTTTGTGGTGTTCGTTATAAAGCCCAGTAGTAAAATCCACTGCTATCACATACGATTATTTCATATATTGTAGGATATGTTTTAAAACTACAAAAGAGCCTCATATGCTTCAAATATTAAAGAAAAGAAAAATATATGAAGACACATAATATTTTTAATTACTTTCCTCTTGAAAATTATAAGAATGGCGTTCCTGATGAGAATTCAGCAGTAAAAAATCAAGTCCAAATTTGTAATTTATGCATGAATCTTCAGGGATGGCAAAATTGAAGACTTATATACATCTATTACTATACCTAGCAGTTATATATTATCATCACCTCAGCCGTAGGACGTCCACTGCTGAACATAGGCCTCCTCTTTGGACTTCTATATTGGTTGGAGGTTGGATACAACCTGCACCCAGCGTCTTCCGGAGACCCTTATAAGGTCATCTGTCCACTTTGTGGGTGGATGTCCTACGCTGCGACCCCATCGGCCATCCATTTTGCGCGCTATGTGGCCTGCCCATTGCCACATCAGCTTGCTAATTCGCATCAGTCACTTTAGTTCGCCTACGGATCTCGTCATTTCTGATTCAATCGTAGAGAAACCCCGAGCATTGCCCTTTCCATAGCACGCTGAGTGACTTTGAGCTTCGTGATGAGTTAGTGTTTCGTGGTTAGACGATAATATTACTTTGAGGAAAAGAATAGAAAAGACAAAGCACAGTATGATAATCTGATATTTCATATATATGCACACTCGTATGTTAACAATTTTATTGTAGAATCACGTAGATACAGAAGTATTGAGAAAAAGATTCTGATTATACGATGCTTTTACAGTTATTATTACAATATCTCCGTGGATCTCCGTGGTAAATACTCATACAGAGTGATCACAGTACCAAACAAATATTACAAGTTCAGTGTGCAAAAATGAGATTGATGAATTGATTGATTGTAGAGAAAATGCATAATTTTCTCTACAGCTACGAGACCATAAGGAAACCTTCAATATGTAAGAAAACATAAAAAAACCCACATAAGCAAAAAACCCTAATTCTAGTTTTATTTTGAAATTTACCAATGCACTTGACAACAATAATACTATTTTCAGCAACTTTTCTAGATTGAAGACAACCATTATTATAAAATACCAAGAAAAGAAACCAATGTATTATTTATCCCGAAAAAAAAAATATCATTATGCAATTTATGGGACGTCACATTGCATCAAATGCAATATTTAAAAAATAAATTTATGCAAATATTTTGAATGCACCAAAGTATAAAATACATAACAAAACAAGCCTTTCGTTCGTTTTATAATTCTAACTGAAGTTCACTTTTCATAGCAGTGGATTTTACTACTGGCCTTTATAAAGAACACCATTTTCCCGGATTTTCAAAAACTTTTTTGATTTGATTTTTCCTAGATATTAGAGCACCTATATACGTACATATCCAAATTTCATTGCAATCAGACAGAAAAAGTCTATTCAGTAACAAGTGGGTTAAGGGTTTTCTGCGTATATGCTGGCCACAAGCTGCTGGTATAGAAAGATTGACAAAATGATTTCCGGTGTAATAGATCGAATTGGTGTATTGGTGTTGTCCTTTATCGGTTCCGTGCATCGGCATTTCTTTTATCATTGAATGATAGCGTCTTGGCGTTATATTTGCACAATCCAAATCGTAGATTGAAATGATTTTTATGATTGTTTTAATTTGTTTTTGTTCATAGAACAGTGATATTTCATGTGTTTATTTAAGTCACTTGGTAAAGATATAACCTTATTACAAAGCTCACATGATACTGGTTTTGATTTGTTTTTGTTCATAGAACAGCAATATTTCATGTGTTTATTTAGGTTATATTGTGAACATATAACCTTATTACAAAGCTCACATGATACTGGTTTTGATTTGTTTTTGTTCATAGAACAATAATGTTTCATGTGTTTATTTAAATCACTTGGTAAAGGTATAACCTTATTACAAAGCTCACATGATACTGGTTCTGAATTGTTTTTGTTCATAGAACAGTGATATTTCATGTGTCTATTTAGGCTACGTTGTGAAGATACAACCTTATTACAAAGCTCACATGATACTGGTTCTGAATTGTTTTTGTTCATAGAACAGTGATATTTCATGTGTTCATTTAAATTACTAAGTGAAGATATAACATTATTACAAAGCTCACATGATACTGGTTCTGATTTGTTTTTGTTCATAGAACAGTGATATTTAATGTGATTGTTTAGGACTGTGTGTGAAGATATAACTTTATTACAAAACTCACATGATACTGGTTTTGATTTGTTTTTGTTCATAGAACAGTGATATTTCATGTGTTTAATTAAGTAACTTGGTGAAGATATAACATTATTACAAAGCTCACATGATAATGGTTTTGATTTGTTTTTGTTCATAGAACAGTGATAATTAATGTGTGTGTTTAGGGCTGTGTGTGAAGATATAACTTTATTACAAAACTCACATGATACTGGTTTTGATTTGTTTTTGTTCATAGAACAGTGATAATTAATGTGTCTGTTTAGGGCTGTGTGTGAAGATATAACTTTATTACAAAACTCACATGATACTGGTTTTGATTTGTTTTTGTTCATAGAACAGTAATATTTCATGTGTTTAAATAAGTAACATGGTGAAGATATAACTTTATTACAAAGCTCGCATGATACTGGTTTTGATTTTTCTTTGTTCTTACAGTGATATATCATGTGTCTGTTTAGGTTATATTGTGAAGATATAACCTTTTTACAAAGCTTACAAGATAATATTTTAATAGAATCAGTGTCATGTCTCTTGATATGTTTTCGTAAAGTATACTTGTGGACGAAATCTCTCTTACATATATCACATGTGTTCCGTTTATTATTTATAGCCTTTGCAATAACATCTTGTTTGAGCCTTTCAAGCCTTACAGTACAATGATAATAGTTGTCATCACAATCTGCCGCATCTGTTGAAACAGAATCACAAGTTTGTTGTATTACCTCTGGTCCAATAACTATTTCATCCTTTATGATATGGTCTTTATATAATTCCTCATATTCTGTTTTGAGTATTATATCTTCACGTGTATTTACTAGTTCAGAATCAGATTCAACTCTATCTTGCATACATATATCATGCTCTTGCTTTATTTCTATATCATCAAAGTCCTTTTTGTTTGTTGTCGTTTGTTTGTCTTCCATATTAGTAGAACACGAGTGTTTGGTTGCCTGCAACAAATGGTTTTCATTTTATCCATGTTTCTATACACAATTTAATAAAAGTTCGGCTCCTTAGCCGAATGTGCGACCCCAAGTGGTAGAAAGCATCAAACTTGGCATGCATATAGCTTTACCGTTCATAAGAAATTTTAGTAGAAACAACCCCCCCCCCCCCCCCGATAATGTTTCCACCTCTCCCCCCCACTTTTATGTCCCTATTTTTAGTTTTTTGAATTTTTCTTAAAAACTATGAGAGCTAGAATAAAAATGTCAAGAAAAGTTTATTTTCCGTAAAATTCTCTACAATATTGGCCTTTATAGTATATTGCCAGGATTTATAGTTTCAAAAATATGATTTATTTCTTTTTTGAATATTTTCCAAAATTCCATATAAGACGTTCTCTGGGCGCAAAACATGTCGTTTTCATGCAGAGGTTTGAAACTTGCCACAATTATGCCTTATCTCCAAATAAGCAGATTAAGATTGGAAACCCCCCTATCACCCCCTCTGTCAGCAAGGAAGGGGGGCAAAAGGGGCCGCGCCACCTTTCTCCATTTAATTAACTCTGGGAGACGATGTAGAGCCACGAGAAAAATTTCGGTGTCAATTTCGGATAAACTGATGATGTAGATTTCATTTCTAATATAAAACAACGGTGTTGGTGGTGTTGTGTTTAGCGATAAAGCTAGAAATGGAAAAAAATAAAGATTTTTTGATGTTTCAAGTCATTGTATATTTTACACTGTTAGTATTTTTTCAAATAAAAAAATATCCTAATATAGCCTATATTATGTAGATTAAATAACATATAACTTTTAATTATTATTTTTTTATATTTTAAGCCATAAAAAAATATTTTAGCAAAGGGGGCCACAAATTTTTTGTTAGAAAAATTATAGTTTTCTTTATTTTTCTCAAAAACTAATTGCCCAAATAAAAGTATCTGTAATATTTGGATTGCCTATTAAATTTTGTACAATAATGTCCTTGGAGGTATGATGCTAGCTGATAAATCGATAGCTAACATTAATGCCAACAATAATAATATGTTTCTACTAAAATTTCTTCTAATGAACGGTAAAGCTATACGCATACCAAGTTTCATGCTTTCTGCCGCTCCGGGTCATACCTCCATACAAAATTGAGCTAAGGAGCCGCACTATAAGGAAAGTATTTCTGCTTGATCTATGCATGCACGGATCAATCTCCTTCATTAATTGAGTTGTAATGTGGCTCAGAGAGATGTGACACTTATCTGATATGTAGCAATATAACATAATTCTCTTATATACAAAAAGGTGATCACAATGAAATTACAAATTACAGACCAATAAGCTTATTATCTTGCATATATAAATTATATTCCAGCATAATAAATCAAACAATAAGTGATAAAATAGAAGCTAAACCACCCGAACAAGCAGGCTTTAGGAAAATTTTCTCAACAGTCAATCATTTCCACACATTGGAATTAATAATTTAAAAAATTAACAAAGACAAAAAACACTCTACATAGCCTTTATAGACTACCAGAATAGAGGAAGATATCAAAGTGATGGGAGGTCGATACTGTGAACACCTTAAATCACATTCCAATCCCCTTGCCAGGCACTTATAGAGAACCCACAGCCAACAAAACGGTTGAAGAGAAGATACAACCTTATTACAAAGCTCACATGATACTGGTTTCGATTTGTTTTTGTTGATAGAACAGTGATATTTCATGTTTTGGTTTAATTTCTTTTGAGATATAACCTTATTACAAAGCTGACATGGTTTTGGTTTTTTGTACATAGGACAGTACCTATCAATGTGATTTTTTAATCTTGCTTGTGTTGAAAATACCTTTTTACAAAGCTTACAAGATAATATTTTAATAGAATCAGTGTCATGTCTCTTGATATGTTTTCGTAAAGTATACTTGTGAACGAAATCTCTCTTACATATATCACATGTGTACCGTTTATTATTTATAGCCTTTGCAATAACATCTTGTTTGAGCCTTTCAAGCCTTACAGTACAATGATAATAGTTGTCATCACAATCTGCCGCATCTGTTGAAACAGAATCAGTGTTCGTACAAGTTTGTTGTATTACCTCTGGTCCAATAACTATTTCATCCTTTATGATATGGTCTTGATATAATTCCTCATATTCTGTTTTGAGTATTATATCTTCACGTGTATTTACTAGTTCAGAGTCAGATTCAACTCTATCTTGCATACATATATCATGCTCTTGCTTTATTTCTATATCATCAAAGTCCTTTTCATTTGTTGTAATTTGTTTGTCTTCCATATTGATTGATCTCTTGATATACACAAATGTTGGTTTGCTGCAACAAATAATATCAATGTTATGATTATATTATAGCGCTACAAAGATAAAACACATAATTTGAATGATAAAGGTAAATTGTGATTGATCTAACAATACAGCTAGCAATGCAGCTAGGTGGTGCCCCAACAGTGCCAGTTATTCTACCGCCTGAGCAGTGATGTGCAAACATTGCTGTGTATCAGTAGGAGGGCACTGTAGCTAGTGAAATTACTGGGCTGAAGTCTTAACATCTTATGACTCTCTAGTAAGAAGCGTTGGCACACTGCACCCAGAATTTTACATTTCTAAAATACTAGTTAGTAGCACTGTACTAATTATGGGCAGCGTTATCTCTTACAATCAGGAAAGCGTCTTGCTCATCTTCTTACTTCGTTGTAAAAAAAAGCTTCAACTACTAAATTGATATTATGTTGATGATTTTTAGGGTTCTGTAGCCAAATGGCAAAAAACGGAACCCTTATAGATTCTTCATGTCTGTCCGTCCGTACGTCACAGCCACTTTTCTCTGAAACTATAAGAACTACAATGTTCAAACTTGGTAAGCACATGTATTCGGTGAACCACATTAAAATTTTCACACTTCCAAAATGGAAAAATGTGTGTTCCCCTGTAACTTTTAAAATAAGGGAATGATAAATGTAGTTATAATATATTATCATCATGTACATTACCATGCAAACTTCCACCGAAAATTGGTTTGATATAATAATTAGAATAAAATAGAATTAGTTTTTTTAAAAACATTATAAATTGCGAATCGCAATTTACGTTACAACAAACTACAAGAACTTTTATATTATGTAACTTGCTGCTATGGAACCCTTCATCGGTGAATCCTACTCACACTTGGCCGGTTTATTTATTATTTGTTTATATTTTATTTACTTAAGAACTTAACACTATCATTACAGGTCTTATTAACTTAATGTGATAGTTGTTTTACAGTTACATCCTACTAATATTATGAATGCATAAGTTTGTTAGAATGGATGTCTCATGTGTTTGTTACTCTTTCACGCAATATCTTCTGAATGGATTTAGATGACACTGTAAAAATATCAGTTACACATCAGAATAACATATAAGCTATAAATTTATCAAGATTAATGTGCATTTAACCCAAAATATAATGATTAATGTCAAATGAATCGGAAAAAATCTGCCATATGCAAGCTATTGTGGTGTGTGCTGCTGTTAGAGCTATACTAAAGACAACCTCTGTGACACAGTGGGCTAATACCCGCCTGCAACGCAGAAGGTTGCGGGTTGGATTCCCGCATGGGACAAATATTTGTGTGATCCACTGATATTTGTTTCTAGTCTGGGTGGCTTTCTGTATCTATTATATATATATGCATTTACAAAAGAAAAGTATTATATACGTTATGCTAACCACCATAAGCCGTAACACAAGCATTATGTTGCTTTGCTTGGGGTTAGGTGGCGCTGTATGAAATGTCCTGATTTATTTTATTTATAATGTAATGTATTATGAAAATGCTTATCTTAGGTATCAATAGCCGTGTCCAGACCGGCTGAGCGCGGCTCGCGAGCCAATAATTCGGCCGGTGTGGACGGCGCTCGCGCTTCCTCGGGCACACGTTGGCTCGGCCGAGCGCCGCTCAGCCCCGAGCCATGCGTTGTCGGTTTTTGCCGATGCTCAAAGGCGGCTCAGTCTGAGCTGCTCGCCCGGTGTTGACGGACGTAACGACACTCGCGAGCCAGTGAATATATAGAAAATAGTCTCCTGCAGACATGCGTGCAAAATTTGAGACTGAATGGTCGATTGTTAGTTCCATTAACAATCTGTTACCGTATTGGTTTCGGTTTTTGTACAATTTTTTAATCCAGAGTTTTCGTTTCTCTTCTTTTTTTATAATATTATATCCAACATAAGCGCCGTAGCAGCTAAGTGGTTCTCCATCGTTATACGGAGAGAAACTGAATGCTCAAACCGGCTCACCTTGGCTCGCGAGCCCGGCTCGGAACTTTTCACAATTAGCTCGGGTGCCACGGCTCGCGAGCAGGAAGTCTGAGCGCGGCTCGCAAGCGGTGCTCAGCCGGTCTGGACCCGGCTAATCAGGCGTGGAGTCACTCTCCAACAGCTCGCTACATGCCAAATATGTGATGATGACTTACCAATTATTATACTCCTTATTCGTACTTCCTTCACTCAACAAGTCTGTCCCTCAAGAAATTAATATTTCTAAGAGTATTGCTAATAAATCCCTCTCTTAGGTATGAAATATTATAATTTTATATTAATAAATTTCTTTCGAAATTGTACGACGTACATTAATTTTTCTTCGTTTTATTGTTTGTACCATAGATTAGGTAGAGAAATAGATGAAAATGTCAAAGCAAATTTAATTGTCTGTATAAAAGAATGAATGAAGAACTGAATGAATGTTTCCAGTAGAGTTTGACAAGAAATGCCACAGATAATCTAAAAAACTACCTATATAGGTATACATCTATATAGATTCGTATATCCAGGTGGTTCACCACTGCGTGCCCGCCTATGCGACAGCAATAGTTTCTCCTAATGTTGCCACTTAAAAAAGTTTCCCATAATATTGGGTTAATTAAAGGACTTACATTTTAATAATATATACCTAACAGGCGCTATTACAATTTCATAACACGAAAAAATCTAAGCGATATTGCGATTAAGTACCTAATTTGTAATAAGACAAGGCTGGGAAAAAGAGGTTCAAATTATCATGTCTTAGCACTTTCTATAATCTTATAAATATTAATAACTAGCTGCGACCCGCGGTGCTACCCGCGGCACAGTTGTTGCCGATAAAACTTGTTTATAATAATATCTCTAATTTTAACTAACTTTTAAAAACTAAATCCACTTTATATAAGTTTTGAAAAATCTACTAAATGGTAGAAATTTTGAAAAATCTACCATATGGTAGAAAATTTAATCGTAGTTTTTGGTAAAATATTTTTATGGTAGAAAAACCTACCAAATGGTAGAAATTTTGAAAAATCGACCAAATGGTAGAAATTTCGAAAAATCTACCAAATGGTAGAAATTTTGCAAAATCTACCAAATGTTAGAAAATTTAATAATAGTTTTTGGTAAAATATTTTTATGGTAGAAAAAGCTACCAAAAGGTAGAAATTTTGAAAAATCTACGAAATAGAAGTTTTGAAAAATCTACCAAATGGTAGAAATTTTGAAAAATCTACCAAATGGTACAAAATTTAATGGTAGTTTTTGGTAACATTTCTACCATTAGGTAGCTTTTTCTACCATGAAAATATTTTACCAAAATCTAACATTAAATTTTCTACCATTTGGTAGATTTTTCGAAATTTCTACCATTTGGTAGATTTTTTAAAATTTCTACCATATGTTAGCTTTTTCTACCATATAAATATTCTACGGAAAACTACCATTTCATTTTCTATCATTTGGTAGATTTATCAAAATTTCTTCCATTTGGTAGATTTTTCAAAATTTCTACCATTTGGTAGTTTTTTTTTAATTTCTACCATTTGGTAGATTTTTCAAAATTTCTACCATTTGGTATCTTTTTCTACTATAAAAATATTTTACCAAAAACTACCATTAAATTTTCTACCATTTTATAGATTTTTTGAAATTTCTACCATTTGGTAACTTTTTCTACCATATAAATATTCTACCAAAAACTAATAATTAATTTTCTACCATTTGGTAGATTTTTCAAAATTTCTACCATTTTGTAGATTTTTCAAAATTTCTACCATATGGTAGATTTTTTAATATTTCTACCATTTCGTAGATTTTTCAAAATTTCTACCATTTGGTAGATTTTCGAAATTTCTACCATTTCGTAGATTTTTTAAAATTTCTACCATTTGGTAGCTTTTTCTACCATGTAAATATTCTACCAAAAACTACCATTTCATTTTCTACCATTTGGTAGTTTTTTCAAAATTTCTACCATTTGGTAGATTTATTAAAATTTCTACCATCTGATAGATTTTTTAATATTTCTACCGTTTGGTAGATTTTTCAAAATTTTTACCATTTGGTAGCTTTTTCTACCATAAAAATATTTTACCAAAAACTACCAATTAATATTCTACCATTTGGTAGATTTTTCAAAATTTCTACCATTTCGTAGATTTTAAAAATTCTACCATTTGGTAGATATTTTAAATATTTTTTTCCAACTTAATTTGTTTGATATTTTTTAACATGCATATAGTCGACAAGAAGACGAATCTAAGAAACCATAGATCATCAAAATCGGTCCAGGCGTTCTTGAGTTATGAGGATTGAAACTTCTACGAAGTACCAGGAGACCAGAAACATGTAGGAGATGTTCGGCTCATTTCGTGAGATTCCGGTTAAGTTCGGATTTGACAATTACGACATTAGACGTATTCGAATTTCAAAAAAAATTGAAAATCGAACGCGTCAAATTTGTCATTTGTCAAATCCGAACTTCACCGGAATTCCACGAAATGAGCCGAACACCTCCTACATGTTTCTGGTCTCCTGGTACTTCGTAAAAGTTTCAATACTCATAACTTAAGAACGCCTGGACCGAATTTGATGATCTATGGTTTCTTAGATTTGTCTTTTTCTCGACTATAGACCTCCTTAAACTTTCTGGTATCCTGGTACCTGGAGGTTATAGGAGCCACCATTGAGACGCTAAAAATAAAGTTGTTTTTTTCATTTGACATCAATTCTCTCAGATACTGTTTTATTTATCAGGGTAAAAAGTAGCCTATGTGTTATTCCAGAGTCCAAGCTACCTTCATACCAAATTTCAAGTCAATAGGTGCATCCGTTTAAGCGTGAAGAAGTAACAAACATACACACACACACACTCACACACTCACACACATACACACAAACTTTCGCTTTTATAATATTAGTATGATGTGAAGGAATTTATGAGTCTCTGTTTGAAGCTCTTTCACGCCTAAACAAGTGAACCGATTTAGCTGAAATTACAAGGGGTAAAATAGCTGGGCGTAGGTAGTTATTAATAAAAGCTTGTACATAATCGATGATTATGATGATGAATGAAATAGTAAAATAAAACGTCTGTTGAGAATAAAAATATGTATTAGTATAAAGTAAGTGGTAAGTATTTGATGAAGAAGAACACATAACAATGAAATGTACAAAATTGACTAATATTATTAATATCTATTTAAAACTTTTCAACAGTTTTTATTTCCAGATGTTTATAATATGGTAGGTATAATATGACAACACAAAAATATTGTAAATAAATTTGAAAAAATCTTACATTAAAACTTATACCATTTTTCTCTTATTAAAATTTCTACCATTGAAATCTAACACGACTTTTATATATTAAGATTCCTCAAGACTCAAGACCAGACCTGCATAATATTATTGCACATATTTTAAAAATGTTTTCAGAATGGCATACGTGGCATGGGGCATGGGGTGTGGAGCAATATAAAAAATATATATATTTTTCGAAAATGTTCATCATTATGTAAATCTCTAATAAACATTTTATCTGGAAATTTGACGTGCCTCAAGGTTTTTTTTTTTTTTTTTAGTGTATAATGTTTACACCGTTTGACTTAACACATTAACTGCTGAAATTGCCTTACTATGCCTTTATTATTCCTTAACAACCAATAACTCTGTGGCTCTAGTGATGAGTGATATAACTCGAGTTATACCTTTTTTGAGTGTTTTACATATAAATCTGTGGCTCGAGTGATGAGTGATATAACTCGAGTTGTACCCTTTTTGAGTTTTTTACATATAAATAATGAGAAAAAATAACGATATTTTTTGGTCTTACTTACGTTTTTCTATCTTCCATAGTTTCAGACATAATTTTGTGCAAAGTGATATAAGTGCTACTATTATTTGCAAAAAAACGTTATTATGAATATATTTAATTCAACTTATACCTTCTAATACAAACGCGAATTTATACCTACAACGCGATCAAAATAATATAAATAAATTTAAATCTAAAAATACACAGAAACTTTTAAAAAATTGTATGCAAAAAATGTCCTATGTGATACAGTGAGATTTAAAGTCTTAACGCCAATCAATATCGAGAGATTGTGTTTTACTAAAATATATAACAAATCTTAAAAAAATAGAGATGACAAAGATATGAAGCGTTTTTTTTAGTAATTCTCAGATGCTGCTTGCCAATGCAAGAAACAATGCAATCAATTGTACAGACATGTACCAAGTCATGAAGAGGCGCAATGAATATTATACTGCTCTCATTGAGACGAGTTAGCAGATAACCACGTGAAATAAATATTTTGTGTCTCTATGTTTGATAATATTTCTACCTCATCTGCATTTATGAACATTTTACTCTTTAAATTCGCAATTATATTTTCTAGTCAAGGATTTTTTTTTACCAATCTTCGCTTGCACTCACGCACAGCGCGTAGTTTTTTTCGTCTATATTCTGATATTTTTTTTCTCTTTTTATGATTTTTTTCATCTTCTTTTTTCTGGGCGTGGATGACGAACTTTCGCTAAATGTTTCTGCAGTTTTTTGAACCGGGGTCTGTAATTAAAACGAATGATTATTATTATTATCATGATGAGCCCATAGGATCCCACTGCAGGGCAAAGGCCTCCCTACCCTTTCTCCAACTGTCGTGGTCTTGAGCTATTGTTGTCCATCCTTTCCCTTACCCTCATGACAAATTAAAACGTAGTTTTGTGATTTTTTTTATCATGATTTTAAAAAATTTAGCCGTTAACTTACCAAACACTTCCTCTTAGGCTGAACCTCTGCTAAAATATTGTCATTTATCCGTTTGGTAAGTGGCATTTTGGAATCATGGCCATCTGGGTTGTGTGAGGTTTTTCCTGTTTAATCTGTAAATTTAACCCAACATTATCAATTTTGTTAATTCCGATGCAGACTATATACTAGCTGATGTATAGTACAGATATACTAGCTGTAACCCGCGGTGTTACCTGCTGCAAAGTTGTCATTGGCGAAGATTTTTGCCGATGGAGAAGAATTTGGCAAAATGAACAAACTAAATATCATTAAAATCTGTCCAGGCGTTCTCGACTTATGAGTGGCGGAACTTTTACAAAGTACCAGAATATCAGAAATATACGTATAGGAGATGTTTGGATCATTTCATGAGATTCCGATTAATTACAACTACCATTAAAATTTCTACCATTTGTCTATTTAATAGAATATGTCAAATTTCACAAAAAAAATTGAAAATCGAATATTATTTGCAATTTTTCTGTTAACCAGATTCGGTAATTAAAACGTAGTTAGTAGTTTTGCGTTTTTTAATGATTTAAAAATTGAGCCGTAACTTTCCAAAGGCTGAATATTTTGCACCTCTGCTAAAATATTGACATTTTTTCTTTTACTAACAGGCATTTTGGAATCGGTGATCTGGGTTGTGTGAGGCTCCGTTGTCACACTTTCATCCTGTTCAATGTGCAAATTAAACACAATATTGTCAATTGAGATGATAAACATAGTAATATAACCATTTACATAATATATCAATATTCAAGTAAAAAAAAAATGTTATGTGACAATTATTATCGAAATTATACCCTTTACCACAAAAAAATATATTTTGAGTGAATGAAAAAGGAGATACAACGTGACATACACACACATACATATTATATAATGGTATGGTGTTAGTATAAAATGTGGAATTATCAATACAAATATTATTGTTGGTATATTATTATGATGGATTATTCCATTAATTGATTATATTAAGCGACTGCTATACTTTGTACTTCTTGTTTTATTAGGTTTGCGTTATTATAGCAGTATGATTTAATATTGGAATAATAATATAATATTTCTGATTTTATGTTGCTTTGTTGCTTGTGCGGTATATATAATGTATGTTATGTTAATGATTAATTTAATTTAATAATTATACATATGTCATGTTAATGATTAGTTTAATTTATTTAATTGTATAATTAAGTTAGCTTTTTACTAATGATTGTTAGTATACAAAGTTGGCTAGGGTTATTTTTGTCTGATTTGTTATTTGCTAATTTTTATATACCTGTATGATGTAAAAAAAAAAGTAAAAAAAAAAAAATATAATTAAATGATAATAAATAGGTAGTAATAATTAGTTATTAGTAATATTAGGAAATTGTTGTGTGTAATTATTAAGTGGTTTTGTTATAAGGTATTAAAATTTTATAATAGTATTAAAAAAAAAGTGACATTCATTTTCACGTATTTTTGCAAAAAATATGCCAGTTGTATCATCTTTTTACAAAATTATTTGCGAAACTATAAAAGATAGAAGGACGTGAGTTACAAAAGAAATCTCATTATTTATATGTAAAAAAACTCAAAAAAGCTATAACTCGAGTTATATCACTCATCACTAGAGCTACAGATTTATATGTTAAAAACTCAAAAAGAGGTATACTCGAGTTATATCACTCATCACTAGAGCCACAGAAAGGTATCAGTTAGCCAAGTACATACAGAAACTACTTTCTTAATTTCTCCCCATAATCATGATAATGGGTAAGGGTAAATAAAATATACAATATGGTATTATTTCCACATAAACAGATTTTCATTATTTTATGAAAATACGCTAAGTATTGTTGTTTTAGGTCATAAAATAGATGAATCTCACTGTAGAATATCATGATTTCTCGTCACAAAGCGCTGCAAAAGCCAATAAGGGATATTTTGGTCTACTTACGTGTGAAATGTTAGTTGATCAATTTTCCGTTCACTACGGCTTTTACAGCCCAAAACTGCACATCCTACCATTTCACTACCACTATGAGTACACATAAACCATTAATTATTCCCTGAAAGCACTTTAAATCTTGAAAAATAAAATATAATTCGAATGACTTGATAGTATGTTTGTCACAAAGAAGACGTTTGAACTTGTGACAAACAACGTAAACCAGCCACGCTGAAAGTGACGGAAGAAAAGTAGGTTCTCCTTTTTCTTCACATAGAATTTTCCCTATTGCCGTCACACTCATACATAATATGGCTACTTCTAGTTGTATTTATTCTGAGCGTATATCTATACCTATAGGTAGGTATTATTCTTAACCTACTCCTTTTATCTGTGACTGTGTCTATCAACATAATATTTGAAATTCTTTCAATGGCTTCTTACCAAAATTTTGGTATGTTCAGTCTTATATGACAACGCTTTTATTTATTTATTTATTTATTTAGGACACCCAACACAGGATACACTTAAATATTCAAACTTAAAACTAAGAGATCACAATGTGTGTGCTCCTGCACTTATAGGGTGCCACAGCATGCACAACTAAACTACTTGTATTATTTGCTAAGTAACTAAAAATCAGTCAGTTTGATACTTAATAACTTACAAATTTTAAAAGTATTAGATACCTCAAGTTAAAAAACTAAAATTAAAATATTAAAATAAACATTACAATTAAAGTTTAAAATAACAAAATGGTGTTTTACTGCAACACAACAAAAGAAATTAAATGAAATAGAAAAAATATATATCTTTAGGTTAACAAAGTGTCTTAATCTGTATTTATTTTAGACATTGCTTGCTTAATTGATATTCTAAATTTGGGGGATGAATCGGTAATATCTATATCGTAATTTTTTGAAAGAGAATTATAGTTTCTACAGAGACGTGACATGGGAGAGTTATAACCAAGGTTAGTTTTTGAAAACGGCATATTAAATAGGTTGTAGACTTTTTTTCTTGGCAGTCGAGAAGGAGCGTTTATTTGAAGAAGATTAGTTAACTCATTGCAGTCTATAATACCATTAAAAATTTTATGTAAGTTTGTCATATCTGTAATTTTCCGACGATCCGAGAGAGATGATATGTTATAGTATTTAAGACGAGATTTGTAGTTAGCTAATTTTTTCGCTAGATGGTCGGCGTACGCGAGGTGGTAAAGAAATCGTTTTTGGATACTCTCTATACGTTTGTTATAAGGGCATTTTCATTTTTAAGTGTACCCTGATCAAAATACACGAATTTTTTCAAAGTTGTGTTTTTAAGATGTTTAATGGACCTAAGCTGTACTATGTAATCTGGCGAACTTAAATAACTATTTTATTTATTACAAATAGCATGTTTTCCTTATTAAAAACGATAACTAAATTGACATTGTAGTAAAATAGAGGTCAGTTTAGTGACTACATAAAAATCGCCCTGTATTAATATTAAAGGGATTGTAACTTAAATTCTATTTTCTATTGCAGCTTGATATTATAATCCATCGAAAAAAATAGATAGTAACTTTGAATTTCAATCAGATTTTTTATAATGAATTTTTAACATCGGTTTTGCCAAAAGTGATGCCAATAAGATTGATTTTTTTATTTTATTTCTTAAACAGAGCGGTTAGTTTTTTAATGAATTGTGTTGAGTTCAACATTTCAACCGGCGCAAACAATATTTAAAATGCTTTTAAGTAAACTAACAATACATAATTTATAAATAAATATTTTGTTCATCTAAAAATGGAGACAGTCACGAAACTGACCCATTGAATATCCTTAAGCTGAGGTTACATGAATAGAAAATGATACAGATTTTATGAACGTTCTAGTTTTAGCCTTTCTCTGTAACGTTTAGTCCTTTCCGCGCCACTAAGTGGCATAGTGAAGTGTATTAATATATATTTTAATATCAATTTACCTGTAAAATTATATTATAAATATATTTTCAGATTGTCGATGTAACTCTAGCCTTATGTGTAAATTTAGTGACATTTGAAGTCAGTCCTAAATGTGACGAAATAAAAATGTCACTAAATTGACGTCACATTCTCAGGCAAGATTAAAAGAAAAATGTTTTTAAATTCCAATATGATATTTAGTAAGAATAAAGTTAGCGGAAATAATTCTAAGTTATACCTGAATGGTTTGAAATAATTCTAGGATGCTTAACGTCTATATTTAACAAGGAAATAACATCACTAACCTGACAATAAAAATGGCATCAGCTGCTGACCAAAACAAAACACCCTTTCGCTTGAGAAACTGTTTTAATTACTAATGTTTAAATTACTGGCCGTGATCTTCTTCACAGATGCTGCCATTTTAGGCAATATAAGTTTCTTTAGTAATTCTTTTTAACCATAAAATACTGTCACTAAATTGACATGTCCAAACGGTTCAAGTTTTATACATGTGTTTAAAAATGTATTTTAGTATGTTTTATTAGCATTTATATTACAAATTTAATATATGTGAAAGTAAAAATAACAAGCTATGCTTGCATCATAACAGTGAATATATATGTTTAATATTATTTTAGTAATTTGAGCCAATATAATCTTGTGACGGCGGCGACATGCCAAAAACAGCTACTCTGGATATTTAAAATACTCATAAAATAATAATTAAAAGGTGTTTTACTAAACCTGCAGTCTAATTCGCTAACTTAATATATATTTTACTTAATATTATTAAACTTTAAACAAAATGTCCATTATTAAACTCGCAAAAAAATGTTAAACACCGGCGACATGCTCAAATTGGCAGGTACACTTAAAACTGAAAATGCCCATAAACATCATAGTACGGATTCCATATAATGTTGCCATATTCTATTATTGGACGAACTAAAGTTTCAAAAAGTTTGATTTTTGTTTTTGGTGATTTAAATTCTTTACAATTTCTTAAAACAAATCCTAATATCTATAAGGCTTTAGATACTGTGTTTAATATGTGTTTGTCAAATTTTAATTTATTATCAAATAATATTCCTAAGTCCCGTACTTCCTGTAAACTATTTAATTCTTGTCGATTTAGAAAGTATTTTTTTGCATTTGTGACTTTGTTTCGGGAAAAGTGTATATGGTGGCATTTAGTAATATTGAGGTACATTTTATTCGTCATACACCAATCAGAAAGTCTATCTAAATTCTCTTGTAAAAGTATTGTGTCGATGGTTGTTTTAATGGGTTTCATAATTTTTAAATCATCTGCGTAAAGATATATATTAGAGTTATGGAAACACGAAGTGATGTCATTGATAAACATATTGAACAGTATTGGGCCTAAATGTGAGCCCTGTGGCACACCGGTA
The DNA here is from genome assembly GCA_947507615.1 of Hemithea aestivaria. NCBI lineage: Eukaryota > Metazoa > Arthropoda > Insecta > Lepidoptera > Geometridae > Hemithea > Hemithea aestivaria. Next base: position 8,925,019 of record OX382350.1, on the reverse strand, counting down.
GTAGCTATATAGGAATTTGAATAGTATCCACTGACTGTTACTTTGGAAGGTCTATTTGACAAATAAGAATGGAACCACTGCAATAGAACCTCAGAGATTCCTAGAGTTTTGCTTTTTTCTTCTTCACATCGAAGCTTGTTTCATTAACTGAGTTGAATAGATCGTTGAAGAAGGAACCTCTGCCGTATTTTTCAATGTGGGGCTGACCGGTGTTCCATCTGAGTAGGTAGCTAAAACAAAATAAAGTGGCATTCTTTATTATATGTATGTAGGTCAATGAAGTGGGGAATGTTTGCCTGAATTAGTGTGGCAACGTTTTGTTGCAAACAATTGTCCGGGTTTTCTACAATAAGATTTGGTGGGTATTCAATAGCAAATTTTACTTGCTGTAAAGTTACTAATCCATATTTATTGTACAAGTAATTCTTTGTAAAATAAGTAGGTATTTATAATAACATCTTTAAAGAATGCTTTTTAAATCTTTTTTCTGTACAATTTCTTAAGATTTTTTGTGTTGTTCATAATATTATACCTAATGGGTTCCAGATAATCGTTGCATAATCTAGTTGGGAAGTGGATGTTTTTTAACTGTTTTGTTGATCTTATAATGATATATTTAAATAGTATTATCTCTGTTAATAAAATAGCACCTACCAGTGTCAATATCTGGTGTATCAGGAAATCCATCAGCAATCTCGTCAGACGTCGACAGCAAAGGTTGGATATGCTCAAACCCGAGAGGAAATTTGGCGTGATGAATCGTTTTTCGAATTTTTTTCCGCAAACATACTATTTGCGGAGCTCACTGAAACTTTTTTGATTATACACACTTGAACCATTGTTTGAGTCCTATAAGCACTTGTGTAATAACTAATACATGGTTCAAGATCACAGTTATAGCTTGAGAGGATGATAAACGGAATTTAATCACGCAAAACACACTCGATTAAAATTAAAACAGTAAGTTTGCAAACGGCAGCTGGTAGCCATTAAGCATTGATATTTGACATTGGCATTGACAATTAACAAACAAAATGGCGCCGCAACGGGGGGATGCGCGGGTGAGAAAGGGACGAGGAATTGTCAAAATGATTTGGGGAAATCCATAGACCACAGCGACCACAGCCATAGACATAAGGTTGATTATAGACTTTGGGAGATTACCCCCCATGGCGTAGACAGAGAAAGCTATAGACTTTGGGATGTGTTTTATCTCATTCCCACGAGAAAGAGAATAACTTATGCGAAAGCTGTGTAAAAGAAAGAAATAGAATGATGTTATTTTTTGTTTCATACAGCGTGTCGCTTTTTTCGTGTTTCGCAAAGTAGTTTGCGAAACAAATTTTGACAGCTAGCTGCGGAATATTGTAGTCGTCTGGATTAAAATATAAATAACTAATTTTCAGCATAGATTTTTTAAATGAAATTACTTGTAGACGATAAAGACTGATTATATTTACACTTAAGTTTAAAAAATGGTGCGGTGTAGCGTGATAGGGTGTAAAAGTGATAGTGAAAAGAAAATATTCGGATTGTCTTTTCATTCGTAAGTATTTTACTATTTTTTTTAATACAATCATTTCGTAACAAATTTTTAATCATTAGTAATTGTGTTGTATCTCACTAGACGTAACTTAGGCTTAATAAAAAGCTTAAATATAAAAAATAATTATTATTATAACCTCAAAACTCAAAACGCTTGTGTTGCCAACTTATTTTAAATTATATCACACATTGAAAAATAATGGCTTGATATTTATTTATAATGTATGTAGTCAATTCGAACACGAGGGTGTGCCAGACGGCCGAAAAAACCGTAGACAGAGGAAACCAAAACAATAAAGATGTTTTGACTGAGTTTTTATTAATATTATTGTCTCATTATTAAGAATTTAAAGGTTTAATTACATAATAAATATTGCTTTATAATTAATAATATAACAATTATAGATAAGTAGTATTTCTGTAGATATTGTATGTAAAATATTTGATTTTAAATAATTAATAATTGTAAGTGTATATACCTAATAATAAATACGTGAGTATATCGGTCTTATTGCTCAAAGTGATCTCTTCCAGACAACCGTGCAGGGAGAGGAGATATACAATTACTGGAAGAAAGGTTTCACAAAACTATAAAAGAAACAATAAAACAATATAATTTACACAAATACATAAAAAATTAAAACATTAACATAAACATACATAAATATTATATACATGTAATATTATAAAAAATACTGCATAGATATTATGATAGAATAGGTACATCTAATTCTTATTAAAGAGTCTATCAATATTGTTTCAGGAAACAAATAAACCATCGTCTACAAACAACAACGAAGGTTCAACGAAGCACTCGTCCCGCGGCAACTAATAATATCTACCTTATCTTGTAATCTTATTATTTAAGTTAATTATTTAACTCGATGATTGTGACTACTAAAGAAATAATAATTGTTATGTACCTAAGTGTGTCTTTGTTGATAATTGATAATAAATATATTTAAAACTTCAACCTTATCTTTTACTATTAGGACAAAGTCTACCTCGTATTTTACTTAATAAATGGTTAGGTACTTATTTCTAATAAATAAAGAAACATGCACAAATTTTGATTTCATTTTCTTCGTATGGTAACCCTAAATTATATGGTGACGTAATATTTCTTGTCCCTTTCAGCGGCACGCTTTGTGATAGTCTACAGTATTATCCGTTTACGCCCCATGGTTTGTACCACAGAATAAAATAAAGCAAGATACAAATTACAAAATCCACAGATTAAAAAACTTAGGGTTTATTCACAGATTATTATGTCACGCCTCGTTATTGCTGTCAATTTTTTTAATATTTTCTAAATCATGAAATAGAGTGCTTTTCACGAAAGAAGTCCCTTTCACGAGGACGCAACGCATAACATTATAACGTACATAGGCGGATTTAGGGGGGAGGGCAGAGGACCATGGGGCCATCGGGTGGACTGGTTGAACTGAAATTTGGTAGGTATTGAGATAGCCTAGGCCCTGGAATAACATAATAGGCTCTACTGTGCAGCAGGTAAAACCGCTGGGCGCAGCTAGTCAATAATAAAACACAAATATATCATTTATACAGGTAACTATTTATTTTCTAAGTACATTAAAAAACTTAATAATATTTGGTTGAACAAAGAGAAATCAGTTATTATTACAAGCTTTATATTACTTTCACCTGTCTGTTGTCTGTCTGTCTGTCTGTAATCAAATCTTGCAAGTTTGATTTGACCCACTTCCCGGTTTCCAATTGAGCTGAAAATTTGCATGCGTGTGTAAATCGGATGACAATGCAATATTATTATGACATGGAGCTGATCTGATGATGGAGCTGGAAGCTATAGGAACTCTGTCATTAAACAACGCAACCCCATCGAGTTTGGGCTCATTTGATTCGTCTTGACGAGTACTATATGATGCAAGATGGTAATGATAATTAAATCTTGTTTTTAAAAAGTATTTTTAAAATTTCACTTGTTACAAGTAGGTACTCAAATACTAACTTACGCGTCAGAAGTTCACATATAATATGGAGCATCGTATATGATATTACTGGCAGGAGCTGCTAGCACAGCCACAGCCATTGCCAACAGAGTAACAGAGGGGGAACACAACAATTAGAGTGCTTTTCACTCAATTATTAATTAATTGAGTGAAAAGCACTCTAATAATATAATTAATAAAATGCGGACTAATTTTGAACGAAACCCTCAGTGGGTAGTCCGACTTGCATTTGTATGGTTTTATTTATATAAATTAGATATTTTTAAAAGTTTTAGAATCTAATCTTTACAATCCAATAGGTCCCCATTTTTTGCTTAAGTATGTCCAAATTTACCATCCTTTATAAAGATATCACCTTATTAAAGATAAAGATTTTTATTTTGCATAGAAACATGGGTACATGCATATAGATCTTAATTAATTTAGTGGCCAACATGTTCTGCCTTTACAGACGCACAAAATGAAGACATAATGGGTGCTTATCGTAAAAACTTATAGTATATGTTATAACGTTAATTTCATTTTAATTGTAAATGTCAATATAAGTTATAAAATTATGAATAATATATTTTTATAAATAATAAGTAAGTAATTATAAAAATTAAAATAAATGTATGTCAAAATAATAATACAATAAAAATGTCAAATACAAAAAAAAACATTATAATTTAAAATTTATCAATTAAAAATTCATTAACATTATAATAACATTTTTCAAGTAGTAATTTCTTTAATCTAGATTTGAAAATGTCTGTCGTATAATCTCTAAAACATTTGGGTAACTTATTGAAAATAATAGGTGACATACATATAACACTTTTCCTCAAAAGTGCCGTTTTTGAGGCATGATGACAAGGTCGGTTATTGTCTCTTCTGTTTCGTTGCACAATATCTGATACACGTGGAAACAAATGTATTACAAAGCTTTTGTTCGTGGAATCATAATTATTGTTCATGTAGCTGTTCGTTTTATTTCGTGAAGATATAACCTAATAGAGTATTACACTCGATGTAAGAAAACATCTAAATACATACAATCGACATAGCTTAGGCAATAAGAAGTCCAATAATATTGGATTTAAGTTCATCAAGTTAAAAATATAATTTTAATTTTTTTTTAACATTTTTTTTTTATACGAGATAGGCCTACGTTTGACCACATCCCACCTGATGGAAAGTGAAAATGCGGTCGACGATGGATCACGTAAGATGCCTAAAAAGGTACCTATTCACTCGTGCCTTGAAGATACCCAAGTTGTACCGCTCGGGAAACACGGATGACGGCAAAGTGTTCCAAACGCGACCAGTTCTCATTAAGAACAACGAAGCAAAACGCTTGGTGCGGGCGCAGTAGGTAACGCCACTAAGTAAGGATGCCGCTTTGCCGTCTGCCGCGACGTCCGTCGGTAGAATGGGCTTGGAGGAATTAGTTCGTGTAATTCCTGCGCACACTCTCCAAAATGAATCCTATAGAAGACCGATAACGAGGCGACCATTCTACGGTGTTCAAGGCTCTGCAGCCTAGATTCCGTGAGCTTTTGGTCACCTACGAACTTTTTGGCACGTCTCTCAATCGACTCGTGTCTGAAGCTGGTATTTGGCTGGGTTTTGCTATTTGGCTGGTTTTGGCTGGTATTTTATCTGTCCTTTTATAAACTTGAATAATACCCTATTACAATACGTACATTATACTGGTGTTGCTTTGTTTTGTTCACGGAACAGTGATACGTCACGTGCTTGTGTAGACCGCTACGTGTACATACAGGGTGTTTGGTAGAGGGTTGGACAAACTTAAATGGGGGGTTCGGGGCCCCAAGAGGCAAATACAACTTGGCCAAAAATAATCCCAGACCCACCTCCCTTTTTCTCCCTTTTTAATTTTTTTTTTGTGATTTTTCCGTTTTCTGCCCAAATCCTACATATTAAGCCCCATAACTTTTTTAAATCCATTTCTTAAAACAAATAATTTTTCAAAATGACGGCTGCCCGGCTCTCTACCGAAATATTGTACGCGAGCACTTAGATAGTGTGTTTCCAAATTCTTGGATTGGAAGACGTGGCCCGCTCGAATGGCCCGCACGTTCCCCAGATCTAACACCCCTTGATTGTTACGTCTGAACACATGATAAAGAATTAGTGTACGAGCTAGAGATCCACACAAAAGAAGAATTAATAACGAGAATTAACGACGCGTTTTTAAAAAGATCACGCTACAAACAACTCAGAACAATCCTAACATGAACTACAAAACGAATTCGCCGTAGATGGCGGGCGTGCATACGTCATAGAGGAGCTGTTTTTGAACACGATTTTAAATAAACAATTTTCAGTCGTTTTTTATTTTCTTTTTCATCTCATATTATTTCACAAGCTGAGACTATTATTACCAACTAAGTATGTCATTGTAATGAGGGATAAGATAACAAGTTCTTGCCCCGAACCCCCATTTACGTTAGTCTAACCCTCTACCAAACACCCTGTATAACCTTATTGCCAAACCCACATGACACTGGCTTTGGTTTTATTTTGTTTTGTTTTTGTTCATAGAACAGTTATATTTCTTGTGTTTATTTAAGTTATATTGTGAAGATATAAACTTATTACAAAGCTCACATGATACTGGTTTTGATTTGTTTTTGTTCATAGAACAATAATATTTCATGTGCTTATTTAAGTTATGTTGTGAAGATATAACCTTATTACAAAGCTCACATGATACTGGTTTTGAATTGTTTTTGTTCATAGAACAATATTTTATGTGTTGATTTAAATAATTTGGTGAAGATAAAACCTTATTACAAAGCTCACATGATACTGGTTTTGATTTGTTTTTGTTCATAGAACAGTTATATTTCATGTGTTTGTTCAGGCCTATTTGTGAAGATATAACCTTATTACAAAGCTCACATGATACTGGTTTTGATTTGTTTTTGTTCATAGAACAATATTTTATGTGTTGATTTAAATTATATGGTGAAGATAAAACCTTATTACAAAGCTCACATGATACTGGTTTTGATTTGTTTTTGTTCAAAGAACAGTTATATTTCATGTGTTTGTTCAGGCCTATTTGTGAAGATATAACCTTATTACAAAGCTCACATGATACTGGTTTTGATTTGTTTTTGTTCATAGAACAATAATATTTCATGTGCTTATTTAAGTTATGTTGTGAAGATATAACCTTATTACAAAGCTCACATGATACTGGTTTTAATTTGTTTTTATTCATAGAACAATAATATTTCATGTGTTTATTTAAGTTACTTGGTGAAGATATAACTTTATTACAAAGCTCACATGATAATATTTTAATAGAATCAGGCTCATGACTCTTGATATGTTTTTGTAAAGTATACTTGTGGACGTAATCTCTCTTACATATATCACATGTGTACCGTTTATTATTTATAGCCTTTGCAATAACATCTTGTTTGAGCCTTTCAAGCCTTACAGTACAATGATAATAGTTGTCATCACAATCTGCCGCATCTGTTGAAACAGAATCAGTGTTCGTACAAGTTTGTTGTATTACCTCTGGTCCAATAACTATTTCATCCTTTATGATATGGTCTTTATATAATTCCTCATATTCTGTTTTGAGTATTATATCTTCACGTGTATTTACTAGTTCAGAGTCAGATTCAACTCTATCTTGCATACATATATCATGCTCTTGCTTTATTTCTATATCATCAAAGTTCTTTTCATTTTTTGCAATTTGTTTGTATTCCATATTAGTAGAACACAAGTATTTGCTCGCCTGCAACAAACAATTTATTTTGTATGCATATCTTCTGTACATATTACAAGGAAATGTCTAATTGATCTATGTATGCACGGCTCAATCTCCTTCATTGATTGAGTTGTAACAGATGCATGAGCAGCTTGCTGCGAGGAACTGGAGAAAGTACTTTCAAAAACTTACTATAAGAAAGAAAAAAAACTTATTGGCAATCATAATAACACAACAGTTTGAGAGAAATTACAATTTTTTTTTCTGAAAAAAAAAAGTAATAATAAAAAAAATAACAAAACATTTCAAAAGCAATTAACAGAAATATACAGAATTGACAAAAGGGACAAGCCTGAAGCTTGTTGAGCGAAAATTTTATCATTCGCATCTATAGAGGGAGCGCAGAAATAGCCGCGATGTTTGGATTTTTCTCGGATAGGGTCGAGGGGAAATCATGACCCTCTCTAGATAAGCCAACCCCGGATCTAGGAATTTTTCAAGGCAGGAAAATCCTAAAATTATATTGGACCCGAACGGTGTTCACAGTTGTTTGAGTAAAATTATAACTAAACTGAACATAACTATGACATATATAAACAATGTCTATATAATAATGTGAATTAATGTAATGTGATAAGTATATAAATGTAATGTAAATATAACGATTTATAATAATAATAATAATTTAGCACTAAGAATAAATAATACCCTAGGGGCAGAGGCTGGCTGATTTCCTGGAGAGAGAGGAACTCTTTATGATGAACTCTTTCTTCCAGAAGCCGCCTCACAGGAAATGGACCTGGATGAGCCCCGATGGTTCCACGAGAAATGAGATAGACTTCATCATGACCGACAAGAAACGGATATTTAGTGATGTATCTGTGATCAACAGGGTTAAAACCGGCAGTGATCACCGACTTGTACGAGGCTCACTAAATATTAACGTTAAGCTAGAAAGGTCCAGTCTGATGAAGTCTACGCTCCGACCTACCAGTGCCCATATTCAAAACCCCGAAAGCTTCCAACTCGAGCTCACAAACCGCTTTGCTTGCCTTGAGAACTTAGCATCAGTGGACGAGATCAACGACGGGCTAGTGGAAGCTGTACGCACGGTAGGGTCTAAGTTTTTTAGACCCCGTCGTAAAGATAGACCTCAGAAATTGACTGATGAAACCTTAAACCTCATGGCTGAACGACGCTCGTTACAGTTGCAATCTCCTGACGACGCCGAGTCTTATAAGCAGCTCAATCGACGTATATCTAAGTCCTTGCGTCATGATCTGCGTCTCTTTAACACTAATCGTGTTAAGGAGACAATTGAGCGAAACCAAGGCTCCAAAGTGTTCGCAAAGGACAAGTCTATTGGGCAAAGCCAGCTGACGAAGCTGAAACGGGAAGATGGCAGCATAGCGTCGACCAAAGCAGAGGTTTTAGGGGAGATCGAGAGGTTCTATGGACAGCTTTACACTTCGGTCGCAAAGCCCGTTGACAGCTTGGTAGGAGATCCAAGAGCCAAACTGCCCCGACATTATACAGAAGATATCCCGGACATCAGTCTTTACGAGATTAGGATGGCCCTGAAGCAGCTTAAGAACAACAAGGCGCCGGGCGAAGACGGAATCACTTCAGAGCTTCTGAGAGCGGGTGGATCACCGGTACTTAAAGTCCTCCAGAAACTTTTTAATTCCGTCTTGTCCGAGGGCAAAACGCCTGAGACGTGGAGCAGAGGCGAGGTGGTGCTGTTCTTCAAAAATTGTGATAACAGCCTATTGAAGAACTATAGGCCCATTACGCTTCTGAGCCATGTTTATAAGCTGTTTTCAAGGGTCATCACGAACCGTCTCGAACACAGACTTGATGACTTCCAGCCTCCCGAACAAGCCGGTTTCCGAAGAGGCTTTAGTACCATAGACCACATTCATACGCTGCGGCAAGTTATACAGAAGACCGAGGAGTATAATTTGCCACTATGCTTAGCGTTTGTGGACTATGAAAAAGCCTTTGATTCGGTGGAAACATGGGCGGTGCTCGAGTCACTTTTTTTTTTATTTTTATGTGTAGAAGTAGAAGACGAGCAAGACGCTCTCCTGATGTTAAGAGATAACGGCTGCCCATAATCAGTACAGCGCTACCTAGGATTTCACAATTATGTGAAATTCTAGGAGCACTGCACCAACGCTTCTTACTCAAGAGTCATAACATGTTAAGACTCTTTAGCCCAGTAATTTCACTAGCTACAGTGCCCTCCTACCGGAGCACAGTAATGTTTGCACATCACTGCTCAGGCGGTAGAATAACTGGCACTGTTGGGGTACCCACCTAGACGACCTCCTGCAAAGGAAGTCTACCCCCGGTAAGCACTTCAGCGATGCCGTATTGACTATCGGTACATTGAAGTTTTGAAGTGCTTGTATAAGAACGCCACTATGTCAGTCCGAGTACAGGAGCAGAGCACGAAGGCGATTCCATTAAGAAGAGGCGTAAGACAGGGAGACGTTATCTCTCCGAAACTGTTTACTGCCGTAATGGAAGACACCTTCAAGCTCCTGGAATGGCAAGGACTTGGCATCAATATCAACGGCGAATACATGAGCCTTCACCTTCGGTTTGCCGACGACATCGTAGTCATGGCAAAGACGATGGAGGAACTCAGCATGATGCTCGATGACCTCAACCGAGCTTCACAACAGGTGGGCTTAAGAATGAACATGGACAAGACGAAGCTTATGTCAAATGCCAATGTTGTGCCCACCCCAATATCTGTTGAAGGATCGGTACTCGAAGTTGTGAACTCGTATATCTATCTAGGACAAGTAGTCCAATTAGGTAGGTCCAACTTCGAGAAAGAGATCAACCGCCGAATCCAACTCGGTTGGGCAGCGTTCGGGAAACTACGCAATGTCTTTCCGTCCGATATACCTCAGTGCCTCAAGACGTAAGTCTTTGATCAATGTGTGTTACCAGTGATGACTTACGGCACCGAAACGTGGTCCTTCACCAATGGCCTCATCTCGAAGCTCAAAGTCGCCCAGCGTGCTATGGAAAGGGCTATGCTCGGGGTTTCTCTACGAGATCGAATCAGAAATGAAGAAATCCGTAGACGAACTAAAGTCACCGACATAGCCCGGCGGATTAGCAAGCTGAAGTGGCAATGGGCAGGCCACATAGCGCGCAGAGCGGATGGCCGATGGGGTCGAAAAGTGCTCGAGTGGAGACCACGGACTAGCAAACGAAGCGTAGGACGTCCACCCACAAGGTGGACAGACGACCTTATAAAGGTCGCCGGAAGACGCTGGATGCAGGTCGCTTCCAACCGGTACATATGGAAGTCCAAAGGGGAGGCCTATGTTCAGCAGTGGACGTCCAATGGCTGAGATGATGATGATGATGACTAAGAATATAACATTAATGATGTATATTATTATTACATGACATTTAGTATTGTAACTATTATTCATAACACTTACTTCCATAATCACTTTGTATTGTCATATAAGAAAGTAAAATGATAACATAATGTTCAATAAGTGTAAATAAGATGCATAAGATGCATATTATATTAAAAAGTATTAATTTGAACACACCACCAAACCCATGTGAATTTCAACTTTTCTCCTCTCCCTGCACGGTTGTCTGGAAGAGATCGCTATTAGCGATAAGACCGCCAATTGTAACACATAGCTTTTGTATTGTTTTAGTTTATAAGTTGTTTTTGTACTTTGTCTCTTGTGTTCCAATAAAGGGTTATCTATCTATCTATCTATCTATCATGCTCGCACACAACAAGCGCCCTAACAGGGTATGTAAAGGACTCATTTAACTTAATTAAGACATAATTATTTGTACCTATGTACATGTGTTGATAAATTAATTAATTAAATATATGTCGCCCACAGATTACTTGTATAAAAAGATTGAAAGAAAGACTTGAATAATCGACATGAATAATTGTGATCTTAACCTCACCTCGTTAAGATATCTTTATTAGTTTAGAAGATATCGTTGACGAAAGTTATGGCAGTTAATATTGTATTTGCCAGTACTACGGAACATTGCTCGTAGCCCGACTAGCGCTTGGTCTACTTTTTATTTGCATGTAGAATAGTACATTTCCACGTGATTTTTTAATCTTGCTTGTATTGAAATTACCATTTTACAAAGCTTACATAAATATTATAATAGAATCGGTATCATGTCTCTTAATATGTTTTTCTAATGTATACTTGTGGAAGAAATCGTTCTTACATATATCACATGTTACTTTGGATGATTGTTTTGATTTGTTTTTGTTCATAGAACAGTGATATTTCATGTGTCTGTTTAGGGCTGTTTGTGAACATTACAAAGCCTTATTACGAAGCTCGCATGATACTGGTTTTGTTTCGTTTTTGTTCATAGAACAATAATATTTCATGTCTGTTTAGATGATCTCGTGAAGATAAACCCTTATTACAAAACTCACATGATACTGGTTTTGATTTGTTTTTGTTCATAGAACAGTGATATTTCATGTGTCTGTTTAGATTTACTTGTGAAGATATAAGTTTATTACAAAGCTTACATCATACTGATTTTGATTTGTTTTTACAAGCTTTATATTACTTTCACCTGTCTGTTGTCTGTCTGTCTGTCTGTCTGTCTGTCTGTCTGTCTGTAATCAAATCTTGCAAGTTTAATTTGACCCACATCCCGGTTTCCAATTGAGCTGAAAATTTGCATGCGTGTGTAAATCGGATGACAATGCAATATTTTTATGACATCGAGCTGATCTGATGATGGAGCTGGAAGGTGGCCATAGGAACTCCGTCATAAAACAACGCAACCCCATCGAGTTTGGGCTCATTTGATTCGTCTTGACGAGTACTTTATGATACAAGACGATAATAATAATTAAAGCTTGTTTTTAAAAAGTATTTTTAAAATTTCACTTGTTGTTCATAGAACAATAATATTTCATGTGTTCATTTAAGCTATTTGGTGAAGATACAACCTTATTACAAAGCTCACATGATACTGGTTTCGATTTGTTTTTGTTCATAGAATAGTGATATTTCATGTGTTTATTTAAGTTATGTTGTGAAGATATAACCTTATTACAAAGCTCACATGATACTGGTTTCGATTTGTTTTTGTTCATAGAACAGTGATATTTCATGTGTTGGTTTAATTTCTTTTGAGATATAACCTTATTACAAAGCTCACATGGTTTTGGTTTTTTGTACGTAGGACAGTACCTATCATTGTGATTTTTTAATCTTGCTTGTGTTGAAAATACCTTTTTACAAAGCTTACAAGATAATATTTTAATAGAATCAGTGTCATGTCTCTTGATATGTTTTCGTAAAGTATACTTGTGGACGAAATCTCTCTTACATATATCAAATGTGTACCGTTTATTATTTATAGCCTTTGCAATAACATCTTGTTTGAGCCTTTCAAGCCTTACAGTACAATGATAATAGTTGTCATCACAATCTGCCGCATCTGTTGAAACAGAATCAGTGTTAGTACAAGTTTGTTGTATTACCTCTGGTCCAATAACTATTTCATCCTTTATGATATGGTCTTTATATAATTCCTCATATTCTGTTTTGAGTATTATATCTTCACGTGTATTTACTAGTTCAGAGTCAGATTCAACTCTATCTTGCATACATATATCATGCTCTTGCTTTATTTCTATATCATCAAAGTCCTTTTCATTTGTTGTAATTTGTTTGTCTTCCATATTGATTGATCTCTTGATATACACAAATGTTGGTGTCCTGCAACAAATAATATCAATGTTATGATTATATTATAGCGCTACAAAGATAAAACACATAATTTGAATGATAAAGGTAAAGTGTGATTGATCTAACAATACAGCTAGCAATGCAGCTAGGTGGTGCCCCAACAGTGCCAGTTATTCTACCGCCTGAGCAGTGATGTGCAAACATTGCTGTGTATCAGTAGGAGGGCACTGTAGCTAGTGAAATTACTGGGCTGAAGTCTTAACATCTTATGACTCTCTAGTAAGAAGCGTTGGCGCACTGCACCCAGAATTTTACATTTCTAAAATACTAGTTAGTAGCACTGTTCTAATTATAGGCAGCGTTATCTCTTACCATCAGGAAATCGTCTTGCTCATCTTCTTACTTCGTTGTAAACAAGTGAAATTTTAAAAATACTTTTTAAAAACAAGCTTTATTTATTATTATTATCTTGCATCATAAAGTACTAGTCAAGACGAATCAAATGAGCCCAAACTCGATGGGGTTGCGTTGTTTTATGACAAAGTTCCTATGGCCACCTTCCAGCTCCATCATCAGATCAGCTCGATGTCATAAAAATATTGCATTGTCATCCGATTTACATCCGCATGCCAATTTTCAGCTCAATTGGAAACCGGGAAGTGGGTCAAATTAAACTCGCAAGATTTGATTACAGACAGACAGACAGACAGACAACAGACAGGTGAAAGTAATATAAAGCTTCAACTACTAAATTTATATTATGTAAATGATTTTTCGGGTTCTGTAGCCAAATGGCAAAAAACGGAACCCTTATAGATTCGTCATGTCTGTCCGTCCGTCCGTCCGTACGTCACAGCCACTTTTCTCCGAAACTATAAGAACTACACTGTTGAAACTTGGTAAGAAGATGTATTCAGTGAACCACATTAAGATTTTCACGCTTCCAAAGTGTAACCCTGTAACTTTTAAAATTAGGGAATGATAAATGTAGAAATAATATATTATGATGTACATTACTGTTATGTTTTAAGTTGTCATTTTTTATAAACCTAAAAGTGGGTACCTATAAAATAAATCAGTTTTGCTTCTGACCTTAAATATGGCGTTTACTTTATTGGCGACTTCGGAAAATTAATTAAAAGCGTGCTGAAATGGCGTCTAATATTGCAAATATAGTGTTTCCGGGAACATTTAACCCAAAAACTGATAAATGGTGTGATTACAAGGAACTTTTATTGTGTGCTTTGGACGCGGCGGGCTACAGTGATAGCGACGCCGACAAGGCGCGTTCATTATTCCTTGCACAGTGTGGAAAAGAGACTTATGCACTAATTGCGTCATTATTAGTGCCTCAGCGACCGACGAAAGTGCCCTTATCGAACATTATAACTGTTTTGGACCAATTTTATGAACCAGAAGTGAATGAAATTTTGCAATCTGGAAAGTTTCATAAACGCATACAAACAGAAGGCGAAACAGTGCAGGACTTCGTGGCCGCGATTAATGAACTCGGCGCCAAGTGCAACTTCACGGATTTGAAACGTCAGTTAAGAGACCGGCTGGTATTGGGAGTACGGGATGCACGATTAAGGCGGGACTTACTTAAAACTAAGGACCTCACTTATGCGACAGCGTTACAGACGTGTTTGAATTATCAAGCGATATTTCCCGACTTGTACCAGGATACCACCGAGTCAAAGCAAACTCAAAGTGGTACAAGTGGAGCTGAACCTATGGAGATTGGAAGGGTTCACTCGAACACATGTAGATATTGTACCAGACATCACAAGCAAGGGGAACGGTGCCCATTTATGAAACTCAAATGTTTTTATTGCAAAAAGACTGGGCATATTGCTGCGGCTTGTGAAAAGAAAATGGCAAAAGTACAGCAAATGGAAATTACATCAGGAAATGAGATCCCAACATCATTTGGAAAAGAAGAGGAAATGATGGGCTTGTATATGTGCTCAGTGAGAAATTCTCAACCACCAATAGTTGCCGAAATAGAAGTGGATGGAGCAAAATTAAAAATGGAAGTTGACTCCGGAGCAGCTAAATCAATCATATCAGAGACTACTTATAAAAGACTGTGGCATATTCCTCCACCATTGCATTCCACGAATGTAAGACTGGTTACAGTTACACGAGAAGCACTGAAGGTGTTGGGGTGTTTGAATGTGCGAGTTATACTCGGGCAGAAGGAAGCACAGTGTGAGTTATTAGTTGTGGCAGGCAACACACCAAGTCTGCTAGGCAGGAATTGGTTCCAGCAGTTGCATATTTCAGTGACGGGCTTGTGCTGGTCTGAAGATATGATAACCCCACTGATACAAGAGTTTCCGGATATATTTAAAGAAGGACTGGGAGAATACAAAGGGCCAGAGGTGTCCCTTCATGTACGAGCTGATGCTGTCCCAAGATTTTTCAAGTCTCGTCCAGTGCCATTTCCAAGGAAACAAAAAGTTAATGAAGAGCTACGTAGGCTGATCAAGGATGGAGTGCTGACACCGGTGAAATACTCAAAATGGGCTACACCAATCAGAGTAGTACCAAAAGATGATGGATCACTACGCATATGTGGTGATTACCGGGCCACAGTTAATGGATCTATAGATGTTGATACCTATCCCTTGCCTACATCAGTGGAATCGTTTGAGAAGTTAAGTGGTGGTCGAGTGTTCAGTAAATTAGATCTGAAGCAGGCTTATACACAGCTTCGAGTGGACAACGAGACTGCAGAACTCTTAACACCCCACTAGGATTAATGAGAATGAACCGTTTGGCATTTGGAGTTAGTGCCGCACCAGGCATATTTCAACGGGTGATGTCTACTGCACTGGCAGACATGGAGGGAGTGGCCTGTCTGTTAGATGATGTGGCGGTGATGGGCAAGAATGTACAGGAACATAACCAGAGACTGCGGGCAGTTCTATCAAAGTTAAACGATATGGGCTTCCGACTGAATGTTAATAAGTGTATATTTGCCGCAGAGTCTATAACATTTCTTGGACACGTGATTGATGCTGAAGGTCTGCACCCATCACCGGCGAAAGTTAAAGAAATTAAAGACAAACCTGCACCGACAAATAAAGAGACACTGCGAGCCTTTCTAGGCTTATATAATTTCTATGAAAAATTCTTGCCGGATAAAGCCACCCTGTTAGAACCTCTGTACAGACTGCTGGAGGCCAAGAGGCCGTGGTCGTGGACAGAAAGAGAGCAAAATGCCTTTGAGAAGGCTAAGGACCTCATCTCTTCGGACATGACGTTGGTAGGGTATGACTTAAGTAGAGAATTGCTACTGATATGTGATTCATCGGAATATGGACTTGGAGCTATAATAGCCCACGTAATGGACGATGGAGAGGAGCGACCGGTGATGATGGCGTCACGTACTTTGCAACCGCACGAGAGACGCTACGGCCAATTTGATAAGGAAGCTTTAGCAATTATGTTTGGACTGACAAAGTTCCACGAATTTTTATCTGGTCGCAAGTTTTGCATCATCACCGATCACAAGCCCCTGGTGGGGCTGTTTAATCCCGGAAAAGCTATCCCAGATCAAATTTCTCCAAGGATGCTACGTTGGTCGTTGAAGCTGGGTTGCTATGATTATACCATTAAGTACAGGGCTGGGAAGCTTATTGGTAATGCAGACGCTCTGAGCAGATGGACAGCGCCGACTGTCTCTGGACATAAAGAGAAACCTCTGAGAGAAATTCTATTGTTAGAAGAATGCCCGAATGGATGGAACTTGGATGCTGCAAGGATTGCAGCGGAAACCAAAAAGGACCCCTTGCTACGACTAGTTATGTTTTACGTGCTTCATGGTTGGCCACAACACAATTCTGATCCAGCATTACAGCCATATTGGACTCGAAAGGAGGCTCTTTCACAGAGTAAAGATTGTTTACTGTGGTGCAACAGAGTCATAGTACCGATGACCCTCCAGAGGGAGGTACTAAAATTAATACATGCCCCGCATGCTGGGATAGTTCAAACGAAAGCATATGCAAGAGGATATGTGTGGTGGGCGGATATGGACAAACAAATTGAGGCGGTGGTGGCAGAGTGTGCGCAATGTCAGCTGGTGAGGAACAATCCACCAAGAGACCCTCAAACCTGGATACCGACTGAAAAGCCGTGGAGCCGTGTGCATGTGGATTTTGCCGGCCCGTTTCAAGGCAAGACATTCCTAGTGCTGATTGATAGTTACAGCAAATGGGTGGAGGCAGACATTGTAACCTCTATGACCAGTGCAAATATTATAACTATATTGAGGAAAATATTCGCGACGCAAGGGTTGCCAGATGTTCTAGTATCTGATAACGGCAGAACTTTTAACTCGGCAGATTTTGAGGCGTTCCTGAGTAAAAACGGGATAAAACATCTTTTCTCGCCACCATACCATCCGGCGACTAACGGCCAAGTGGAAATAACCGTACAAACTTTTAAAAATAAACTGAGAAAGTTGGAGAGCACACAGATGCCGTGGAGTGAGAAACTGGCTAAGACTTATTTGAGAACCGTACCAAATAGTACCAATAAGACCCCTGCAGAGATGTTAAATGGGCGGAAATTTAAAACGGCCATTTCTATGTTACATCCTGAAAATGCACCTAGTCGGGCAGACAGACAACTGGAAGCGGCGGCACAAAACCCACCTACCAGATCCTTTAATGTTGGCCAACCAGTTTTAATACACATGTATGGGCCAGGAGAGAAATGGGCGAGGGCCACAGTAGACAGTATTGAAGGGCCAAGCTCATATAGGGTGAGGACGGAAGGTGGAGATATACACCGCAGACATGCAGATCAAATATTGGCCCGGGGGGTGGAGTCGCTTGCGTCCGTAGGATCTTCCAACTGTCCACAGTAGCACCCTACACGTGCCCCCTGGGTGGTGCTAAACGAGCGACAACGCCGAGTCACAGGCGGCGGTTATGTATCCTGTACCAAATTACGGTGATCACACACCAAGAGGGGGGAAATACCCTCTAAAATAGTGACGCTAGTGTCCTGGAAAGCACTAGTAGTACCTATATCCTTAGGGGATTAAACCCCGAAGAAAAAAAAAAAAAAAAATTAACCATGGCAGCAAAATTAAAAGAGAATTTACCCCAGGAGGGTACCAATGACTGCGTCATTGGAGAATCCCTCCCTGAGCCTAGCTCAGGCTGCCCCTCGTATTCTGGGGGGGGCAAAGTTTTGCCTCAAATGGTAGCAACTGAAAGTACTCTGACAACAACAGAGCCCAAACTTGTACAACAGACCTTTCACAGAAGTATGTTCTTCACAAGAACACGTAGTAATTCAGTGAACAATATTAGGCTGGATGACAAATCAAACTGCGACAACACTCAAATTCCAACGATAAATATGACGGAAATTAATTCGATTCAGCCCAATAGCAAAAGGAGACGATCTAATACTCCGCCAGAAACAACAATACTGACTCACAACAGCTTCTCTGCTCTAGAAGTAGACCAACCTGCCGAATTAGTGACTAAAGACACAAAGCCAGCTAAACCTCCACCTATCGTGCTCTATGGCGTACAAGATATCAATGAGCTGTCTAAGCTCATCAATGCTGCCATTGATGAATCACACTATAAAATAAGGATTGTTAACAAGAGCCAACTTCGTGTGATGATAAATAATGCGGATGACTACAAAAAAATAATTAATTTAATCCGTGAACAAGGACTTATCGGGTACACTTTCTCTCCAAAAGAAAACAAACCATACAGGATTGTAATAAAAAATCTCCATCCAACTACACCAAACGAATGCATAATTAAAGCAATTGAAGATACTGGAAACAAGGTGACCGGAGAGATAATAAATGCTCGGTATGGTCCAGAGAAACTGCCCACATCTACCTTTTTTGTTAACATTGCGCCTCACGCGAACAACAGAGCGGTTAAAAATATAAAAGAAATCTTCAATCAAACCGTAAGGATAGAAGACCCTAGAAAACGAACGACCATTGCTCAGTGCCAACGATGCCAGCAGTATGGGCACACCAAAAATAACTGCATGCGCCCATTCAGATGCGTTAAATGCGGCCAAGGTCATCGCACATCGGAATGTCCCAAAAAAGATAGGAACACACCTGCCACATGTGCACTTTGTAATGGGCAACATCCGGCCAACTATAAGGGCTGCGATGTTTACCGAGAGATAGTCTCCAGGAGGATGACCTCTAGACCAAAAAGACAGACTCGGGAGGACACCAACAAGACCAATGTCAAATCATACGAACCGCAGACCCAGAAAAGCCGACAAAGTCACGCTAATCAAATCCATACACGCTATGTTGAACCGGTAAAAAATTACACACAATATCGAAAATTGTACTCTGACGTCGTATATAAACCTACAACACAGGAAAACGGAGGAGTTCCAGATAATGCAACCCAAACCCAACAAAATAGTTCTCCTCTAGAGGTATTGGAGACTATTCTCATCCAACAGTCATCAAAAATAGATTTATTATTACAACAAATAAGCACCCTCATGGGACTTATCACTACCCTTGTCAGTAAACTTCCGTAATGATTCCGCTGGACCACATGAAGCTTGCTACGTGGAACGTAAATGGGGCTCTATCCAGTGCCCACGAGATAGAGTATCTCATTAAATCCAACAACCTTGACGTATTATTATTATCTGAACCCCACATGACGGCTGACAAGTCACTCATAATACCAGGATATGTAGTGCATAACACGCCACACCCTAACGGAAAGAGCCAGGGAGGATCTGCAGTAATAATCAATGCAAAGCTCAAGCACTCTACTCGCGAAAACTTCTCTACACCACACCTACAGGCGACCACTATAACAGTACACGATAAGTTTGGCCCGCTTGATATATCAGCAGTATACTGCCCACCAAGACATAACATCACAGACGATATGTTTAGGGAATATTTTTCCACGCTTGGGCCACGCTTTGTATCGGGCGGGGACTGGAACGCCAAAAACACATACTGGGGTTCACGAATGACTCTTCCTCGAGGAAAACACCTAAAAAAAGTAATCGACACAAAGAACTTCCTTACAATGTCAACTGGAGAGCCCACTTACTGGCCCACAGACCCAGACAAAATTCCAGATCTTGTCGATTTCTTTGTAACGAAAGGCATAGGTCATTTGTATTCAAAAGTCGAATCCAGTATGGATGGGTCCTCTGATCACTCGCCTGTCATACTTACTCTTAGCACAAAAATAATTAACGTCAAAAAACCTGAGTCTCTATGTAATAAAAACACGGATTGGGTAAGCTTTAGACAGTTTCTAATAGACAATATAAATCTAAACACCTCGCTGAAAACAGAAGACGAAGTGGAAGAAGCTTGCAAAAAATTCACAAACCTTATCCAAGTAGCTGTTTGGAAAAGCACCCCTGAAGAACCACTAGATTTCCCATACAATACTCAAAACATTCCAGATACAATTAAACAAAAAATTGCAGAAAAACGTAGACTCAGAGCTATATGGTATTCCACTAGAGCCAAATCAGACAAAACTACCTTCAACAAAGCATGTGCGGAGCTTAAAACTCTTATAAAAACGCATGAAAATGTGACTTTTAACAACCATGTAGAATCACTGTCCCCGAACACAAATGGGCACCACTCATTGTGGAAGGCCACGAAGAACTTCGATCAGCCCCAAAAAGTCAACCCTCCCATAAAGACAAGCGACAATGAGTGGGCACGGACTGATGCACAAAAGGCTGAAACATTTGCTAAACACTTATCCGATGTTTTTCAGCCTAACGACGGGAACAGCCTAGATGAACAAGAAATAGACGATTGCCTTGATCAACCTTTTCAATTGGACCTCCCAATAAAACATGTAAGCCCCCGAGAAGTTTGGTTTGAAATAAAGAAACTAGATCAAAAAAAGGCACCAGGATTTGATCTAATTACCCCTAAGATATTGAGAGAGTTGCCAAGACAAGCTGTTATCCACCTTACACATATAATCAACTCAACCTACAGACTGGAATATTTCCCACTTCTATGGAAGGTATCCCAAATTATCATGATCCACAAGCCAGGAAAGTCGACGAAAGACGTGACATCTTATAGACCCATAAGCCTTCTACCTGTGCTATCAAAGTTGTGGGAAAAACTTTTCGTAAAACGTGTAAAACAAAGTCTCGAAACAATACCTAACCACCAGTTTGGCTTTAGAGAGGGACATTCGACAGTAGAGCAAGTCCACCGAGTGTACTCTACAATTAGAGAAAGTCTGGAACAAAAACAATACTGTTCTGCCGCATTCCTGGATATCCAGCAAGCGTTTGATAGGGTCTGGCACAAGGGGTTATTACTCAAAGTTAAGGCACAACTTCCGCATAAATTCTACCCTGTAATTCGCTCCTATCTCTCGCAAAGAATATTTCAAGTGAAGCACGGAGAGTGCAAGTCCACATTCTATGACATAAAAGCCGGTGTACCCCAGGGTTCAGTCCTAGGTCCAGTACTGTACAACATCTACACTGCGGACCTACCTGAAACCACAAACACAGTAACGGCTACATTCGCAGACGATACTGCTATTATGGCATGTGAAGCTTCACCAGTTAAAGCCTCTATAGCTCTCCAGACATGCCTTGAGCAAACCGAGCAATGGCTGCAGAAGTGGAGAATCCGCACAAGCGCTACCAAATCTACGCACGTCACATTCACTTTACGCAGAGGAAATTGCCCACCCGTAAACCTAGGTGGAGAAATACTGCCTCACAAAGACTCAGTGAAGTACCTTGGTTTCATGTTGGATAGACGTCTAACCTGGAAAGAACATGTAAAAACCAAGAGAGCCGAGTTGGACCGCAGATTTAAAAGCTTGTATTGGCTGCTAGGGCCCCAATCACGCCTATCACTTATAAACAAGCGATTGGTTTACACCAGCATCTTAAAACCAGTATGGACCTACGGCATACAGATCTGGAGTACAACTTCCAAATCGAATCGTGAAATAATACAAAGGGCACAAAATAAAATACTCCGCGCCATCTCAGATTCCCCATGGTACATAAAAACCCAAGAAGTACACGATTACATGGAGGTCCCTACGGTGGAAGAGGAGATAAAGATGTTGGGAGGCCGCTACTGCGAACGCCTGAAAATCCACTCGAACCCACTGGCTAGGGCGCTAATTGAACGTCCACAAATAACAAAGCGGTTGAAAAGAAGACACATCTTTGACAACCTACTACCAGAAGGAAGAGGGACTAATGAGTCCGAGCCTCAAACGACATAGCCACTCAACACATCTGCCTATAGTCAGCGACTGATCGCGGATAAATTAAAAAAAAAAAAAAAAAAAAAAAAAATATTGGCCCGAAGGGTGTCTGAGAGTAGAGGGGATATACATGGCAGACGTGGGGTATCTGAGTCTAGTTCTCGAGATGAAGAGACTATTGAAATACCAGACCCTAGCTTATGGCCTGATATCATAGGCATACCAGACAGTTCATTTTGATTTTCTTTAAAATTAATATCTAGTAAAGTTAAAAGTTTGATTTCCCTTTTGTTAATGTATTGAACTTTGATTGTCAACTAATTTAATTAATTTCTGTTTAACTATTTACTTAATCATTATGAGAGGAAGATATGTTATGTTTTAAGTTGTCATTTTTTATAAACCTAAAAGTGGGTACCTATAAAATAAATCAGTTTTGCTTCTGACCTTAAATATGGCGTTTACTTTAATTACCATGCAAACTTCCTCCGAAAATTGGTTTGATATAATAATTAGAATAAAATAGAATTAGTCTTTTTTAAAACATTTTACACTGCAAATCGCAATTTAAGTTACAACGAACTACAAGAACTTTTATATCATATAACTTGCTGCTACAGAACCCTTCATCAGTGAATCGTACTTGCACTTGGCCGGTTTATTTATTATTTGTTTATATTTTATTTACTGAATTTAACACTTTCATTACAGGTCTTATTAACTTAATGTGATAGTTGTTTTACAGTTACATCCTACTAATATTATGAATGCATAAGTTTGTTAGAATGGATGTCTCATGTGTTTGTTACTCTTTCACGCAATATCTTCTGAATGGATTTAGATGACACTGTAAAAATATCAGTTACACATCAGAATAACATATAAGCTATAAATTTATCAAGATTAATGTGCATTTAACCCAAAATATAATGATTAATGTCAAATGAATCGGAAAAAATCTGCCATCTGCAAGCTATTGTGGTATGTGTGCTGCTGTTAGAGCTATACTAAAGACAACCTCTGTGACACGGTGGGCTAATACCCGCCTGCAACGCAGAAGGTTGCGGGTTGGATTCCCGCATGGGACAAATATTTGTGTGATCCACTGATATTTGTTTCTAGTCTGGGTGGCTTTCTGTATCTATTATAATATATATATGCATTTACAAAAGAAAAGTATTATATCCGTTATGCTAACCACCATAAGCCGTAACACAAGCATTATGTTGCTTTGCTTGGGGTTAGGTGGCGCTGTATGAAATGTCCTGATTTATTTTATTTATAATGTAATGTATTATGAAAATGCTTATCTTAGGTAATCAAAATTGTAGGAAAAACGTAAAGCCGACGTCTTTTATATTTCCACCCTGTTTTGATGAAGGACCTGCTCCCTTTATCCAACCTTTAACTTTCTTATTTTTTATAATCTATAACGTGACAGTTTTTATTGAGAGGAGGTTCCAAATAACTTTCCACAGGCCTCGTAATATAGTGTAGTTACGCCACTGCAAGTAGGTCCCTAATAATAGTGATATTAAGCAAAAAGTTTTGTTGGGCTGTCGGCTTTCGCGCCACTCTGGCCGGTCAAGCACAGAGGCGGGAGATTATTCCTCGTCAGCGTTCTCTCCAGCGTTCTGAGCGCCGCTCAGCCCCGAGCCATGCGTTGTCGGTTTTTGCCGATGCTCAAAGGCGGCTAAGTCTGAGCTGCTCGCCCGGTGTTGACGGACGTAACGACACTCGCGAGCCAGTGAATATATAGAAAATAGTCTCCTGCAGACATGCGTGCAAAATTTGAGACTGAATGGTCGATTGTTAGTTCCATTAACAATCTGTTACCGTATTGGTTTCGGTTTTTGTACAATTTTTTAATCCAGAGTTTTCGTTTCTCTCTTCTTTTTTTATAATATATCCAGACAATATAAGCGCCGTAGCAGCTAAGTGGTTCTCCATCGTTATACGGAGAGAAACTGAATGCTCAAACCGGCTCACCTTGGCTCGCGAGCCCGGTTCGGAACTTTTCACAATTAGCTCGGGTGCCACGGCTCGCGAGCAGGAAGTCTGAGCGCGGCTCGCAAGCGGTGCTCAGCCGGTCTGGACCCGGCTAATCAGGCGTGGAGTCACTCTCCAACAGCTCGCTACATGCCAAATATGTGATGATGACTTACCAATTATTATACTCCTTATTCGTACTTCCTGAGTGAAGGACAAGTCTGTCCCTCAAGAAATTAATATTTCTAAGAGTATTGCTAATAAATCCCTCTCTTAGGTATGAAATATTATAATTTTATATTAATAAATTTCTTTCGAAATTGTACGACGTACATTAATTTTTCTTCGTTTTATTGTTTGTACCCACAGACCACAGTTTGTACCACAGAATAAAATAAAGCAAGATACCAATTACAAAATCCACAGATTAAAAAACTTAGGGTTTATTCACAGATTATTATGTCACGCCTCGTTATTGCTGTCAATTTTATTAATATTTTCTAAATCATGAAATAGAGTGCCTTTCCCGAAAGAAGTCCCTTTCACGAGGACGCAACGCATAACATTATAACGTACATAGGCGGATTTAGGGGGGGGCAGAGGACCATGGGGCCATCGGGTGGATTGGTTGAACTGAAATTTGGTAGGTATTGAGATAGCCTAGGCCCTGGAATAACATAATAGGCTCTACTGTGCAGCAGGTAGACATGTGCGCCGATTATAAAACGACCGGCGGCGGCGTCTGGTCGAAAAATGACCGGCGGCGGCGGCGTTATCGGCGTGAAATCGGCGTGGGGGTAAAATTCAACAAAAATCAAAATAAAACGTGCTAAATGACGTTATATTTAATGAAATTAGGCGTTATTTTACGTTAAGTCTATGATAATTATTAATTAAATATCAATATGTTAATTCCGCTCCAATTTGACGCTAACGAGGTAGTGAGGAATTTAAACGATATCCTACGAAATAGTAAGCATTAATTCCACCATCGAATGCACCTTTCGCATATCCTCCATTAAGGGTTAATAACTACTCGTAATTGTTTGTTAGTTAAGTCATCATCTCAGCCATAGGACACTCACTGCTAAATAGGCCTCCCCTTTGGACTGCCATTATACCGGTTGGAAGCGACATGCATCTAACATTTTTCGGTGACCTTTTGAAGGTCATCTGTCCACCTTGTGGTTGGACGCCCTACGCTGAGTTTTCTATTCCGTGGTCTCCACTCGAGCCATCTGATTTACGTGCTATGTGGCCTGCCCATTTTCACTTCACTTTGATTATCCGCTGGGCTATGTCAGTGCCTTTGGTTCATCTACGGATCTCCTCATTCCTGATTCGATCGCGTAGAGAAACCCCGAGTATAGCCCTCTCTTTAGCTCACTGAGTGACTGAGCTTTAAGATGAGGCCAATAGTGAAGGATCACGTTTCAGTGCCGTAAATCATCATGGTAACACACATTGATTGAAGACTTTTGTCTTGAGGGTTTGTTGAAACTTAGATTAGACTCTTACAGGGACTTACAACGACGACGCTGATGAATACTGTTGCAGGTATTGCTACGATAAAAATAGTATACAACGAGGGAGCTGACATGTTTTTCGATTCTATACTCAAAGACAACTCACCGACCGGTCGTTGTAATATGGGGAGGGGAGATTTAACATGAAAGCCATGTTCATGGAGGGGTCGTTCCGGACTGTTTAGGTTCAGGGGTTAGCGTTATGTTGGACTTTTATCTTTTTTTTCTTGGGGTATGTGGGTCTACCTCGTTAATGTTGGGCGCGGTGGGGATACCACTAAAAACGACGCCATAGTGCTGAGGTAGCGGGAACACCGAAGCACTCATTCACGGCCCCAACGGCGTTTATCGTCATAATTGATAGGAGGACCCCACCTCAGTGGAGTGAAGAAGAGTTTTATCCCACCCTCCAAAGTGCACTACTCTCGTGGATCGGTACGTCAGCGACGAGTAGCCTCGTACTCCATCTAGACCCAGGTAAGGGGATGGAAAAGGGAATGGAAGATGCGCCTCCCTCTCCGGGCACGCATAGGGTCGGTAGTGAACTGCCGTTTGCGTTTCGCGATCCCCATTTGCGATAGTGTCCTCTCGCAGAATGACACCGCCGCCTGTCACGATTCTTCACTTGAAACCATTGGCTCTTTTCATGGTTAATAGTGAGAGTTCCTCCCCCATAACTGCGATAAGGGTACGGTGCTCACTGACTCATGCTGGGCACGCGTATCCACTCCGCAACCACAGAGGTGGCAAGCGGAGATCGGTTCTGTACCGGCTACGTGGTGCATGCAAGTACTTTCCGAAGCGTTCGTACCCGAAAAACACCTGCACGAGCCGGAAGTTTAAGGACCCGTGCTCTCTGTCCGTCCACTGCTGGAGTAGTGGACGGATCAGGCGGGGAGACAACTGGGCAAAGTGCTCCCGGAAATTGCACCGCCCAGGGAGGACGATCCTCAAATCAAAATAAACTCTTTTGCAAAAAAAACGGGCACTTTGATGATTTCTCTGCTTCAATGAAGAAGAACAAGAAAGAGGTTTTATTAATTTGACGATGCATTGACTTATCATTTATAAACATCCTGGCATGATTATTAATGTTCCAAATTTAAAATTTGAAATAAAAAAAGAAAAATACTGATTATATAGTGAAATTGCTTTGCTTTTTGGCGCGAATTGATGCGAATTGCTGTAACAATTTTATTACAATTTTAAAACTTTTTGAGTATTTTCTGCAAATTAAACAATTTATTCTTTCTTTCCACAATAAATACCACTTTTTGATATGAGCGATAAAGCGATAAGGGCCGGTAAAATTATAGCCCTACTTGAAGAAGGTTGTTCGCAAACTTACGTGGCTCAACGGCTAAATGTAAGCCGTTCAACTGTCCAGAGGACATGGCAACGATATCAAGAGACCGGTTCGGTTAAAAGAAGACCCGGCTCGGGAAGAAAACGATGCACAGAACCAAGAGACGACCGCTTTTTGGTGAGTCAGGCGTTGCGGAATTGTAAGGCGTCAAGTGTGGACCTGAAAAAAAACCTTGAAGAAGTAAGAGGAGTAGAAGTAAGCTTGTGGACGGTTAGAAGGAGGCTTTTGGCTGCCAATATCAAAAGTTACCGCCCGGCTCGAGGCCCTAAATTACACCGTGAGCACCGTGTTGCTCGACTTCAGTTTGCTCGAAACTGTGCTTCATGGACTATGGAGGACTGGAATAAGGTATTGTTTTCTGATGAAGCTAGAATCTCTTTGTGTGGAGAGGACCGACGCCGGCGAGTGCTGCGAAGACCACGGGAACGCTATGCGGAAGTGTGTTTCGAACAAATCACTCCTTATGGCGGAGGCTCCGTTATGTTTTGGGCAGCAATTAATTCGACGGAGCGTACGGAGTTAGTTTGTAGTTGTTGTAGAGGAACATTAAATGCACAACGGTACATAATGGAGGTCCTAATTCCACATGCACAACCCGCATTGACTGCACTTGGGGAAGATTCCATTTTTATGGACGACAATGCCCGCCCGCATCGTTCTGGTGACGTGGAAGCTTACATGCAAGAGGGTACCAATGACTGCGTCATTGGAGAATCCCTCCCTGAGCCTAGCTCAGGCTGCCCCTCGTATTCTGGGGGGGGCAAAGTTTTGCCTCAAATGGTAGCAACTGAAAGTACTCTGACAACAACAGAGCCCAAACTTGTACAACAGACCTTTCACAGAAGTATGTTCTTCACAAGAACACGTAGTAATTCAGTGAACAATATTAGGCTGGATGACAAATCAAACTGCGACAACACTCAAATTCCAACGATAAATATGACGGAAATTAATTCGATTCAGCCCAATAGCAAAAGGAGACGATCTAATACTCCGCCAGAAACAACAATACTGACTCACAACAGCTTCTCTGCTCTAGAAGTAGACCAACCTGCCGAATTAGTGACTAAAGACACAAAGCCAGCTAAACCTCCACCTATCGTGCTCTATGGCGTACAAGATATCAATGAGCTGTCTAAGCTCATCAATGCTGCCATTGATGAATCACACTATAAAATAAGGATTGTTAACAAGAGCCAACTTCGTGTGATGATAAATAATGCGGATGACTACAAAAAAATAATTAATTTAATCCGTGAACAAGGACTTATCGGGTACACTTTCTCTCCAAAAGAAAACAAACCATACAGGATTGTAATAAAAAATCTCCATCCAACTACACCAAACGAATGCATAATTAAAGCAATTGAAGATACTGGAAACAAGGTGACCGGAGAGATAATAAATGCTCGGTATGGTCCAGAGAAACTGCCCACATCTACCTTTTTTGTTAACATTGCGCCTCACGCGAACAACAGAGCGGTTAAAAATATAAAAGAAATCTTCAATCAAACCGTAAGGATAGAAGACCCTAGAAAACGAACGACCATTGCTCAGTGCCAACGATGCCAGCAGTATGGGCACACCAAAAATAACTGCATGCGCCCATTCAGATGCGTTAAATGCGGCCAAGGTCATCGCACATCGGAATGTCCCAAAAAAGATAGGAACACACCTGCCACATGTGCACTTTGTAATGGGCAACATCCGGCCAACTATAAGGGCTGCGATGTTTACCGAGAGATAGTCTCCAGGAGGATGACCTCTAGACCAAAAAGACAGACTCGGGAGGACACCAACAAGACCAATGTCAAATCATACGAACCGCAGACCCAGAAAAGCCGACAAAGTCACGCTAATCAAATCCATACACGCTATGTTGAACCGGTAAAAAATTACACACAATATCGAAAATTGTACTCTGACGTCGTATATAAACCTACAACACAGGAAAACGGAGGAGTTCCAGATAATGCAACCCAAACCCAACAAAATAGTTCTCCTCTAGAGGTATTGGAGACTATTCTCATCCAACAGTCATCAAAAATAGATTTATTATTACAACAAATAAGCACCCTCATGGGACTTATCACTACCCTTGTCAGTAAACTTCCGTAATGATTCCGCTGGACCACATGAAGCTTGCTACGTGGAACGTAAATGGGGCTCTATCCAGTGCCCACGAGATAGAGTATCTCATTAAATCCAACAACCTTGACGTATTATTATTATCTGAACCCCACATGACGGCTGACAAGTCACTCATAATACCAGGATATGTAGTGCATAACACGCCACACCCTAACGGAAAGAGCCAGGGAGGATCTGCAGTAATAATCAATGCAAAGCTCAAGCACTCTACTCGCGAAAACTTCTCTACACCACACCTACAGGCGACCACTATAACAGTACACGATAAGTTTGGCCCGCTTGATATATCAGCAGTATACTGCCCACCAAGACATAACATCACAGACGATATGTTTAGGGAATATTTTTCCACGCTTGGGCCACGCTTTGTATCGGGCGGGGACTGGAACGCCAAAAACACATACTGGGGTTCACGAATGACTCTTCCTCGAGGAAAACACCTAAAAAAAGTAATCGACACAAAGAACTTCCTTACAATGTCAACTGGAGAGCCCACTTACTGGCCCACAGACCCAGACAAAATTCCAGATCTTGTCGATTTCTTTGTAACGAAAGGCATAGGTCATTTGTATTCAAAAGTCGAATCCAGTATGGATGGGTCCTCTGATCACTCGCCTGTCATACTTACTCTTAGCACAAAAATAATTAACGTCAAAAAACCTGAGTCTCTATGTAATAAAAACACGGATTGGGTAAGCTTTAGACAGTTTCTAATAGACAATATAAATCTAAACACCTCGCTGAAAACAGAAGACGAAGTGGAAGAAGCTTGCAAAAAATTCACAAACCTTATCCAAGTAGCTGTTTGGAAAAGCACCCCTGAAGAACCACTAGATTTCCCATACAATACTCAAAACATTCCAGATACAATTAAACAAAAAATTGCAGAAAAACGTAGACTCAGAGCTATATGGTATTCCACTAGAGCCAAATCAGACAAAACTACCTTCAACAAAGCATGTGCGGAGCTTAAAACTCTTATAAAAACGCATGAAAATGTGACTTTTAACAACCATGTAGAATCACTGTCCCCGAACACAAATGGGCACCACTCATTGTGGAAGGCCACGAAGAACTTCGATCAGCCCCAAAAAGTCAACCCTCCCATAAAGACAAGCGACAATGAGTGGGCACGGACTGATGCACAAAAGGCTGAAACATTTGCTAAACACTTATCCGATGTTTTTCAGCCTAACGACGGGAACAGCCTAGATGAACAAGAAATAGACGATTGCCTTGATCAACCTTTTCAATTGGACCTCCCAATAAAACATGTAAGCCCCCGAGAAGTTTGGTTTGAAATAAAGAAACTAGATCAAAAAAAGGCACCAGGATTTGATCTAATTACCCCTAAGATATTGAGAGAGTTGCCAAGACAAGCTGTTATCCACCTTACACATATAATCAACTCAACCTACAGACTGGAATATTTCCCACTTCTATGGAAGGTATCCCAAATTATCATGATCCACAAGCCAGGAAAGTCGACGAAAGACGTGACATCTTATAGACCCATAAGCCTTCTACCTGTGCTATCAAAGTTGTGGGAAAAACTTTTCGTAAAACGTGTAAAACAAAGTCTCGAAACAATACCTAACCACCAGTTTGGCTTTAGAGAGGGACATTCGACAGTAGAGCAAGTCCACCGAGTGTACTCTACAATTAGAGAAAGTCTGGAACAAAAACAATACTGTTCTGCCGCATTCCTGGATATCCAGCAAGCGTTTGATAGGGTCTGGCACAAGGGGTTATTACTCAAAGTTAAGGCACAACTTCCGCATAAATTCTACCCTGTAATTCGCTCCTATCTCTCGCAAAGAATATTTCAAGTGAAGCACGGAGAGTGCAAGTCCACATTCTATGACATAAAAGCCGGTGTACCCCAGGGTTCAGTCCTAGGTCCAGTACTGTACAACATCTACACTGCGGACCTACCTGAAACCACAAACACAGTAACGGCTACATTCGCAGACGATACTGCTATTATGGCATGTGAAGCTTCACCAGTTAAAGCCTCTATAGCTCTCCAGACATGCCTTGAGCAAACCGAGCAATGGCTGCAGAAGTGGAGAATCCGCACAAGCGCTACCAAATCTACGCACGTCACATTCACTTTACGCAGAGGAAATTGCCCACCCGTAAACCTAGGTGGAGAAATACTGCCTCACAAAGACTCAGTGAAGTACCTTGGTTTCATGTTGGATAGACGTCTAACCTGGAAAGAACATGTAAAAACCAAGAGAGCCGAGTTGGACCGCAGATTTAAAAGCTTGTATTGGCTGCTAGGGCCCCAATCACGCCTATCACTTATAAACAAGCGATTGGTTTACACCAGCATCTTAAAACCAGTATGGACCTACGGCATACAGATCTGGAGTACAACTTCCAAATCGAATCGTGAAATAATACAAAGGGCACAAAATAAAATACTCCGCGCCATCTCAGATTCCCCATGGTACATAAAAACCCAAGAAGTACACGATTACATGGAGGTCCCTACGGTGGAAGAGGAGATAAAGATGTTGGGAGGCCGCTACTGCGAACGCCTGAAAATCCACTCGAACCCACTGGCTAGGGCGCTAATTGAACGTCCACAAATAACAAAGCGGTTGAAAAGAAGACACATCTTTGACAACCTACTACCAGAAGGAAGAGGGACTAATGAGTCCGAGCCTCAAACGACATAGCCACTCAACACATCTGCCTATAGTCAGCGACTGATCGCGGATAAATTAAAAAAAAAAAAAAAAAAAAAAAAAATATTGGCCCGAAGGGTGTCTGAGAGTAGAGGGGATATACATGGCAGACGTGGGGTATCTGAGTCTAGTTCTCGAGATGAAGAGACTATTGAAATACCAGACCCTAGCTTATGGCCTGATATCATAGGCATACCAGACAGTTCATTTTGATTTTCTTTAAAATTAATATCTAGTAAAGTTAAAAGTTTGATTTCCCTTTTGTTAATGTATTGAACTTTGATTGTCAACTAATTTAATTAATTTCTGTTTAACTATTTACTTAATCATTATGAGAGGAAGATATGTTATGTTTTAAGTTGTCATTTTTTATAAACCTAAAAGTGGGTACCTATAAAATAAATCAGTTTTGCTTCTGACCTTAAATATGGCGTTTACTTTAATTACCATGCAAACTTCCTCCGAAAATTGGTTTGATATAATAATTAGAATAAAATAGAATTAGTCTTTTTTAAAACATTTTACACTGCAAATCGCAATTTAAGTTACAACGAACTACAAGAACTTTTATATCATATAACTTGCTGCTACAGAACCCTTCATCAGTGAATCGTACTTGCACTTGGCCGGTTTATTTATTATTTGTTTATATTTTATTTACTGAATTTAACACTTTCATTACAGGTCTTATTAACTTAATGTGATAGTTGTTTTACAGTTACATCCTACTAATATTATGAATGCATAAGTTTGTTAGAATGGATGTCTCATGTGTTTGTTACTCTTTCACGCAATATCTTCTGAATGGATTTAGATGACACTGTAAAAATATCAGTTACACATCAGAATAACATATAAGCTATAAATTTATCAAGATTAATGTGCATTTAACCCAAAATATAATGATTAATGTCAAATGAATCGGAAAAAATCTGCCATCTGCAAGCTATTGTGGTATGTGTGCTGCTGTTAGAGCTATACTAAAGACAACCTCTGTGACACGGTGGGCTAATACCCGCCTGCAACGCAGAAGGTTGCGGGTTGGATTCCCGCATGGGACAAATATTTGTGTGATCCACTGATATTTGTTTCTAGTCTGGGTGGCTTTCTGTATCTATTATAATATATATATGCATTTACAAAAGAAAAGTATTATATCCGTTATGCTAACCACCATAAGCCGTAACACAAGCATTATGTTGCTTTGCTTGGGGTTAGGTGGCGCTGTATGAAATGTCCTGATTTATTTTATTTATAATGTAATGTATTATGAAAATGCTTATCTTAGGTAATCAAAATTGTAGGAAAAACGTAAAGCCGACGTCTTTTATATTTCCACCCTGTTTTGATGAAGGACCTGCTCCCTTTATCCAACCTTTAACTTTCTTATTTTTTATAATCTATAACGTGACAGTTTTTATTGAGAGGAGGTTCCAAATAACTTTCCACAGGCCTCGTAATATAGTGTAGTTACGCCACTGCAAGTAGGTCCCTAATAATAGTGATATTAAGCAAAAAGTTTTGTTGGGCTGTCGGCTTTCGCGCCACTCTGGCCGGTCAAGCACAGAGGCGGGAGATTATTCCTCGTCAGCGTTCTCTCCAGCGTTCTGAGCGCCGCTCAGCCCCGAGCCATGCGTTGTCGGTTTTTGCCGATGCTCAAAGGCGGCTAAGTCTGAGCTGCTCGCCCGGTGTTGACGGACGTAACGACACTCGCGAGCCAGTGAATATATAGAAAATAGTCTCCTGCAGACATGCGTGCAAAATTTGAGACTGAATGGTCGATTGTTAGTTCCATTAACAATCTGTTACCGTATTGGTTTCGGTTTTTGTACAATTTTTTAATCCAGAGTTTTCGTTTCTCTCTTCTTTTTTTATAATATATCCAGACAATATAAGCGCCGTAGCAGCTAAGTGGTTCTCCATCGTTATACGGAGAGAAACTGAATGCTCAAACCGGCTCACCTTGGCTCGCGAGCCCGGTTCGGAACTTTTCACAATTAGCTCGGGTGCCACGGCTCGCGAGCAGGAAGTCTGAGCGCGGCTCGCAAGCGGTGCTCAGCCGGTCTGGACCCGGCTAATCAGGCGTGGAGTCACTCTCCAACAGCTCGCTACATGCCAAATATGTGATGATGACTTACCAATTATTATACTCCTTATTCGTACTTCCTGAGTGAAGGACAAGTCTGTCCCTCAAGAAATTAATATTTCTAAGAGTATTGCTAATAAATCCCTCTCTTAGGTATGAAATATTATAATTTTATATTAATAAATTTCTTTCGAAATTGTACGACGTACATTAATTTTTCTTCGTTTTATTGTTTGTACCCACAGACCACAGTTTGTACCACAGAATAAAATAAAGCAAGATACCAATTACAAAATCCACAGATTAAAAAACTTAGGGTTTATTCACAGATTATTATGTCACGCCTCGTTATTGCTGTCAATTTTATTAATATTTTCTAAATCATGAAATAGAGTGCCTTTCCCGAAAGAAGTCCCTTTCACGAGGACGCAACGCATAACATTATAACGTACATAGGCGGATTTAGGGGGGGGCAGAGGACCATGGGGCCATCGGGTGGATTGGTTGAACTGAAATTTGGTAGGTATTGAGATAGCCTAGGCCCTGGAATAACATAATAGGCTCTACTGTGCAGCAGGTAGACATGTGCGCCGATTATAAAACGACCGGCGGCGGCGTCTGGTCGAAAAATGACCGGCGGCGGCGGCGTTATCGGCGTGAAATCGGCGTGGGGGTAAAATTCAACAAAAATCAAAATAAAACGTGCTAAATGACGTTATATTTAATGAAATTAGGCGTTATTTTACGTTAAGTCTATGATAATTATTAATTAAATATCAATATGTTAATTCCGCTCCAATTTGACGCTAACGAGGTAGTGAGGAATTTAAACGATATCCTACGAAATAGTAAGCATTAATTCCACCATCGAATGCACCTTTCGCATATCCTCCATTAAGGGTTAATAACTACTCGTAATTGTTTGTTAGTTAAGTCATCATCTCAGCCATAGGACACTCACTGCTAAATAGGCCTCCCCTTTGGACTGCCATTATACCGGTTGGAAGCGACATGCATCTAACATTTTTCGGTGACCTTTTGAAGGTCATCTGTCCACCTTGTGGTTGGACGCCCTACGCTGAGTTTTCTATTCCGTGGTCTCCACTCGAGCCATCTGATTTACGTGCTATGTGGCCTGCCCATTTTCACTTCACTTTGATTATCCGCTGGGCTATGTCAGTGCCTTTGGTTCATCTACGGATCTCCTCATTCCTGATTCGATCGCGTAGAGAAACCCCGAGTATAGCCCTCTCTTTAGCTCACTGAGTGACTGAGCTTTAAGATGAGGCCAATAGTGAAGGATCACGTTTCAGTGCCGTAAATCATCATGGTAACACACATTGATTGAAGACTTTTGTCTTGAGGGTTTGTTGAAACTTAGATTAGACTCTTACAGGGACTTACAACGACGACGCTGATGAATACTGTTGCAGGTATTGCTACGATAAAAATAGTATACAACGAGGGAGCTGACATGTTTTTCGATTCTATACTCAAAGACAACTCACCGACCGGTCGTTGTAATATGGGGAGGGGAGATTTAACATGAAAGCCATGTTCATGGAGGGGTCGTTCCGGACTGTTTAGGTTCAGGGGTTAGCGTTATGTTGGACTTTTATCTTTTTTTTCTTGGGGTATGTGGGTCTACCTCGTTAATGTTGGGCGCGGTGGGGATACCACTAAAAACGACGCCATAGTGCTGAGGTAGCGGGAACACCGAAGCACTCATTCACGGCCCCAACGGCGTTTATCGTCATAATTGATAGGAGGACCCCACCTCAGTGGAGTGAAGAAGAGTTTTATCCCACCCTCCAAAGTGCACTACTCTCGTGGATCGGTACGTCAGCGACGAGTAGCCTCGTACTCCATCTAGACCCAGGTAAGGGGATGGAAAAGGGAATGGAAGATGCGCCTCCCTCTCCGGGCACGCATAGGGTCGGTAGTGAACTGCCGTTTGCGTTTCGCGATCCCCATTTGCGATAGTGTCCTCTCGCAGAATGACACCGCCGCCTGTCACGATTCTTCACTTGAAACCATTGGCTCTTTTCATGGTTAATAGTGAGAGTTCCTCCCCCATAACTACGATAAGGGTACGGTGCTCACTGACTCATGCTGGGCACGCGTATCCACTCCGCAACCACAGAGGTGGCAAGCGGAGATCGGTTCTGTACCGGCTACGTGGTGCATGCAAGTACTTTCCGAAGCGTTCGTACCCGAAAAACACCTGCACGAGCCGGAAGTTTAAGGACCCGTGCTCTCTGTCCGTCCACTGCTGGAGTAGTGGACGGATCAGGCGGGGAGACAACTGGGCAAAGTGCTCCCGGAAATTGCACCGCCCAGGGAGGACGATCCTCAAATCAAAATAAACTCTTTTGCAAAAAAAACGGGCACTTTGATGATTTCTCTGCTTCAATGAAGAAGAACAAGAAAGAGGTTTTATTAATTTGACGATGCATTGACTTATCATTTATAAACATCCTGGCATGATTATTAATGTTCCAAATTTAAAATTTGAAATAAAAAAAGAAAAATACTGATTATATAGTGAAATTGCTTTGCTTTTTGGCGCGAATTGATGCGAATTGCTGTAACAATTTTATTACAATTTTAAAACTTTTTGAGTATTTTCTGCAAATTAAACAATTTATTCTTTCTTTCCACAATAAATACCACTTTTTGATATGAGCGATAAAGCGATAAGGGCCGGTAAAATTATAGCCCTACTTGAAGAAGGTTGTTCGCAAACTTACGTGGCTCAACGGCTAAATGTAAGCCGTTCAACTGTCCAGAGGACATGGCAACGATATCAAGAGACCGGTTCGGTTAAAAGA
This sequence comes from Hemithea aestivaria, assembly GCA_947507615.1. Lineage (NCBI taxonomy): Eukaryota > Metazoa > Arthropoda > Insecta > Lepidoptera > Geometridae > Hemithea > Hemithea aestivaria. The sequence continues at coordinate 8,888,107 of OX382350.1, read as the reverse complement.
AGACCCGGCTCGGGAAGAAAACGATGCACAGAACCAAGAGACGACCGCTTTTTGGTGAGTCAGGCGTTGCGGAATTGTAAGGCGTCAAGTGTGGACCTGAAAAAAAACCTTGAAGAAGTAAGAGGAGTAGAAGTAAGCTTGTGGACGGTTAGAAGGAGGCTTTTGGCTGCCAATATCAAAAGTTACCGCCCGGCTCGAGGCCCTAAATTACACCGTGAGCACCGTGTTGCTCGACTTCAGTTTGCTCGAAACTGTGCTTCATGGACTATGGAGGACTGGAATAAGGTATTGTTTTCTGATGAAGCTAGAATCTCTTTGTGTGGAGAGGACCGACGCCGGCGAGTGCTGCGAAGACCACGGGAACGCTATGCGGAAGTGTGTTTCGAACAAATCACTCCTTATGGCGGAGGCTCCGTTATGTTTTGGGCAGCAATTAATTCGACGGAGCGTACGGAGTTAGTTTGTAGTTGTTGTAGAGGAACATTAAATGCACAACGGTACATAATGGAGGTCCTAATTCCACATGCACAACCCGCATTGACTGCACTTGGGGAAGATTCCATTTTTATGGACGACAATGCCCGCCCGCATCGTTCTGGTGACGTGGAAGCTTACATGCAAGAAGTTGGGATCCGTCGTTTAGATTGGCCAGCTCGCAGTCCTGACCTCAATCCAACCGAGCATGTCTGGGATGTTCTAAAAAGGCGGGTAAGATCAGTGCAACCTGTTCCAAAATACATCAGGAAGCTAAAAAGAGTAATTGCTGAAGAGTGGGAACGTATTCCTCAAAACGTAATTAAAAACATCGTAGAGAGTATGCCCAGAAGGATTCAAGCTGTGATTTTGGCAAGAAGAGGTCACACTCGTTACTAGGTTTTTACAGTTGTAAATTTATTTAAATAAAAAAGTAAAAAAATCTTCTTGTCTTTATTGCCGGCCACTTGGTGCGGTTGCTTGGTGTGGTCGTGTACGTCGGTTTTGAAAAAAAAATCATCAATTTAAATAGAAAATTGCCAAAATTCACGCTTATTTCACATGATTATTACACGATTAGGTACGAGTTACGAGTATAAGTATACAAAGTGTGTCAAACAATTAAATATTTTTAAACTAACACAAATCTACCTTAGAAAGTAAGTTTCCTTAGGTGCCCGTTTTTTTTTGCAAAAGAGTGTATTTCATCGAGGGCTCGACCATGATGTTATAATGTGACCGCGGCGTCATATTGGCCTTTGCTAAGTCCACACAGCACCAATGGTTGCCAACGAACCCCAACGTTGGCATTCGCTTGTTTGGTGATTGGTGTAGAACAAAATGGTGGAAAGTGGAAATCATACCTCCATACAAATATCATGATTTTAATTTCACAAAATGTTAGTAATTTACCACACGGGTAGCAATAGCAACTTGTAGTGGCAATTGCGAACCGACCGGCCGCCTAGTTTCATTCTTTTCTATTCTTTCTACCCCTTCCAAGACGTTTAAATTTATGTGTGACATTTCTTGTGTCTTAAATTATTTTATTTGGTTAATAATGATGATTAAAATAAGTAAAATACCTACGTTAATAAAATAAAAATAAATTCACGCCGATTTCACGCCGATAAAATGATCGGCGGCGGCGGCGTGGCCAAAATGACCGGCGGCGGCGGCGCGGCGCACACGTCTAGCAGCAGGTAAAACCGCTGGGCGCAGCTAGTCAATAATAAAACACAAATATATCATTCATACAGGTAACTATTTATTTTCTTTATAAGTACATTAAAAAACTTAATAATATTTGGTTGAATAAAGAGAAATCAGTTATTATTACAAGCTTTATATTACTTTCACCTGTCTGTTGTCTGTAATCAAATCTTGCAAGTTTGATTTGACCCACTTCCCGGTTTCCAATTGAGCTGAAAATTTGCATGCGTGTGTAAATCGGATGACAATGCAATATTATTATGACATGGAGCTGATCTGATGATGGAGCTGGAAGCTATAGGAACTCTGTCATTAAACAACGCAACCCCATCGAGTTTGGGCTCATTTGATTCGTCTTGACGAGTACTATATGATGCAAGATGGTAATGATAATTAAATCTTGTTTTTAAAAAGTATTTTTAAAATTTCACTTGTTACAAGTAGGTACTCAAATACTAACTTACGCGTCAGAAGTTCACATATAATATGGAGCATCGTATATGATATTACTGGCAGGAGCTGCTAGCACAGCCACAGCCATTGCCAACAGAGTAACAGAGGGGGAACACAACAATTAGAGTGCTTTTCACTCAATTATTAATTAATTGAGTGAAAAGCACTCTAATAATATAATTAATAAAATGCGGACTAATTTTGAACGAAACCCTCAGTGGGTAGTCCGACTTGCATTTGTATGGTTTTATTTATATAAATTAGATATTTTTAAAAGTTTTAGAATCCAATAGGTCCCCATTTTTTGCTTAAGTATGTCCAAATTTATCATCCTTTATAAAGATAGCACCTTATTACAAAGCTTTTGTTCGTGGAATCATAATTATTGTTCATGTAGCTGTTCGTTTTATTTCGTGAAGATATACCCTAATAGAGTATTACACTCCATGTAAGAAAACATCTAAATACATACAATCGACATAGCTTAGGCAATAAGAAGTCCAATAATATTGGATTTAAGTTCATCAAGTTAAAAATATAATTTTAAAAATTGTTTTAACATTTTTTATGTCCTTTTATAAACTTGAATAATACAATACCCTATTACAATACGTACACTATACTGGTGTTGCTTTGTTTTGTTAAAGTAAAGTAAAGTAAAGTAAATTTTTTATTGACATAAAATTACATGTACATATTATGTGAATCCATAGGTCCCCAAACTAGTCAAAACTGTGTTTTGGGGACCAGTGGCTTCTCCCATACAGTGGCTCTTAATAAAATTATGTCATTAACAATATGAGGTATTTATAAGCAAAATCTAATATAACCTATAAGAATATTGAACTTACTATATGTATCTAAATAGAACATAGGTATATATATTCATTATCTTACAAAGTATAGTTAAGTTTAAGAGAATAATAATTAATAATTTGGAACCTGCAGCAGTGTGTGTGATGTGTGTGTGTGTGTGTGTGTGTGTGTGTGTGTGTGTGTGTGTGTGTGTGTGTGTTACTGTCATAGATGTAAATTATTTAACAAACTTTCAATACCTTCATAGTCATATTCTTTTAACCAAGAAATAATAGTCGTTTGAATTGTCCTTCGATTAGCGTTCCGTATTTTATACATCATATTAAGCTTGTTGTACAAGTGTGGAGTGATAATGGAGTAATGTTTAGATGCAAAAGCATGATGAACTCTAGGGACTGTAACGCGGTCAATCCTTTTAGTATTAGTTGGTAATGTTTGAACAGTGTCTCTATGATAGCGGCGGATGCTCTCATAAATAAAGAGTTTTCTGACGCTAAGGACGTTTGCTTTTTCATACACTGATGTTGTAGAGTGCCTGAAAGGTAAACGTAGAAGTACCTTTAGTACAGCACGTTGAGCACGCTCCACCATTATAAGATAGGTTTTAGCTGCACTTCCCCAAGCAGTCACGCAGTACCTAATAAGACATTCGCAGAGCGCTTTGTAAATGTTAATGGTCAAACCCGTATCTGCAACCTCTCGCAGGTTTTTGAATGCAAAAATGAGCTTTCTAATTCTTGAGGATAGAATGTCGATGTGAGTACCCCAATTTAATTTTTTATCGATCGTCACTCCTAAATATTTGATCGTATTCACTTGCGACAAAACTGCGCAAGTACATTGTGTTGGACGTGAGTGACTTCGATTACACGGATATGTATGAATTTTGATTTGTATGTTATTGAGTTCTAAATCTTTTCTCGCCGACTTACTGAAGCAGATATATTTGGTCTTATTGGTATTGAGAGAGAGTAGACTATTTTCAAGCCACTTCGTTACATCTGCCAGACAATTTTCTGCCAGTTCTGTCAGAGTTTCCCACGTCTGTTCGTGTAGAATCAGCACTGTGTCGTCTGCGAACATGAGCATGTCTAACCCAGGCGATTCCACACAGCTGTTTAGTGAATTAATATAGATGAGGAAAAGCGCCGGACCGAGCGTACTTCCTTGCGGGACTCCGTAGGTGCAAATAGAATTAGCACTTTCGTCCTCCTCAACCCTCACTCGTTGCGATCTCCCAGTCAAATAGTCAGAAAACCATTCCAAGACAGTTCCTCTAATTCCAGTGTTCTCTAGTCTCGTCAGTAAGATTGGAATTGAGACGGTATCAAATGCTTTCTGGAGATCCAGAAATATTGCCAAACATTTATGTCCTTTGTCTAAGTAATTAGTTACCAGAGTCGAAAGCATCAGAACGGCGTCTTCTGTAGAACGTGCTTCTCTAAAACCATATTGATTTTTGCTAAGTAACGTGTTCTTTTCTAGAAACTTCATGAGACGCTTTTTAACTAGTTTTTCCAAAATTTTGGATAGAGTTGAGAGAAGGGAAATAGGACGATAGTTTGAGGGAGAAGATTTATCACCATCCTTATAAATAGGACGTACAATTGCTTTTTTAAAAGTGGAGGGAAATGTGCCGGTTTCGAAACTTAAATTACATGTAAAAGAAATTGGCACTGCTAGATAATCGACAAATTGTTTCAATAATTTTGCTGTTATTTTGTCCCACCCAGGTGCACCGTTAGATTTTAAAGTAAAAATAGTACTCTTGACTTCACCTGGATCCGTAGGAAGAAGACACATTGAATTAACCGGGGAGTTTATGTTTTTTGCTTTGGAAGCCAAAGTCCGTTCTGTTGTCTTCATCTCTGTAAGAGTTTTATTAGCTAGTGTTTCACCAATGGAAGTAAAAAATGATATTACTGGCAGGAGCTGCTAGCACAGCCACAGCCATTGCCAACAGAGTAACAGAGGGGGAACACAACAATTAGAGTGCTTTTCACTCAATTATTAATTAATTGAGTGAAAAGCACTCTAATAATATAATTAATAAAATGCGGACTAATTTTGAACGAAACCCTCAGTGGGTAGTCCGACTTGCATTTGTATGGTTTTATTTATATAAATTAGATATTTTTAAAAGTTTTAGAATCCAATAGGTCCCCATTTTTTGCTTAAGTATGTCCAAATTTATCATCCTTTATAAAGATAGCACCTTATTACAAAGCTTTTGTTCGTGGAATCATAATTATTGTTCATGTAGCTGTTCGTTTTATTTCGTGAAGATATACCCTAATAGAGTATTACACTCCATGTAAGAAAACATCTAAATACATACAATCGACATAGCTTAGGCAATAAGAAGTCCAATAATATTGGATTTAAGTTCATCAAGTTAAAAATATAATTTTAAAAATTGTTTTAACATTTTTTATGTCCTTTTATAAACTTGAATAATACAATACCCTATTACAATACGTACACTATACTGGTGTTGCTTTGTTTTGTTCACGGAACAGTGATACGTCACGTGCTTGTGTAGACCGCTACGTGTACATACAGGGTGTTTGGTGGAGGGTTGGACAAACTTAAATGGCGGGTTCGGGCCCCAAGAGGCAAATACAACTTGGCCAAAAAAAATTCCAGACCCCTCCTATTAAAATTTTTTCGTTTTTTGCCCAAATCCTACATATTATGTCCCATAACTTTTTTTAAATCCATTGCTTAAAACGAATAATTCTTCAAAATGACGGCTGCCCGGCTCACTACCGAAATATTGTAGATAGTGTGTTTCTAAATCCTTGGAGGAAGACGTGGCCCGCTCGAATGGCCCGCACGTTCCCCAGATCTAACACCCCATGATTTTTACGTCTGGACACATGCTAAAGAATTAGTGTACGAGGTGGAGATCCACAGAAAAAAAGGATTATTTACGAGAATTAACGATGCGTTTTTAATAAGATCACGCTACAAACAACTCAGAACAATCCTAACATGAACTACAAAACAAATTCGCCGTAGATGGCGGGCGTGCATACGTCATAGAGGAGCTGTTTTTGAACATGATTTCATATAAACAATTTTCATTCGTTCTTTATTTTCTTTTTCATCTCATATAAAAGAAACCTAAAATACGAAGGTGCCAGTCTATATAATAGCTTGCCAAAAGATATTAAAGAAATAAAATCATTTATTATTTTTAAAACACTTTTAAAAAGCCACATTTTAAAGGATAATTCATTAATATATAAGTAGAAAAAAAAAAACATTTGTAAAGAAAAAAAAAATGTAAAAAAAAAATCGTATGATGCAAGCATTACCACTAATTTAACTATTACAACATTTCTATATATTATTATAACATTTTATAAAACATTCTAAATCGAAAATCGCTATACTCTTATACTTTAAAAATAGCCTTAGTAAACAATAATTCTTTGTGACAGCTGCATGCATCAGCCGATTGAACTACCCACATTTTACTGATTTTTAGTTGTTTTGTTTTGGAAATAGATTTAAATAACAGTAATATTATGTTATTGTTAATTTTAATCAGCTTTGTAATTTTATGTTTATTTTGTATGCAAAATAATTAAGATAGTAAGTACCTACTACACTTCTGCTGTATTTAGCTTTTGTTTACTCACGCCTACCGGCACTATTTATTTAGTTTAGATAAATACTGTATTTTCTCAATAAGTGAATTGTAAAATTCTTCTGAGAAATAAAGATCTTTAACCGTAAGTTTTTGCCCCGAACCCCCATTTATGTTAGTCTAACCCTCTACCAAACATCCTGTATAACCTTATTGCAAAACCCACATGACACTGGCTTTGGTTTTAGTTTTGTTTTGTCTTTGTTCATGGAACAATAATAGTGTATGTGTGTGTTTAGGATTTTTCGTGAAGATAAAACCTTATTACAGACTTACATACTGATTTTGTTTTTGTTCATAGAACAGTGATATTTCATGTCTTTTTAGGCCTTTTTGAGAAGATATAACCTTATTACAAAGTTCACATGATACTGGTTTCGATTTGTTTTTGTTCATAGAACAGTGATATTTCATGTGTTTGTTTAGGCCTGTTCGTGAAGATATAACCTTATTACAAAGCTCACATGACAATGGTTTTGATTAGTTTTTGTTCATAGAACAGTGATATTTCAAGTGCTGGGTAAGGTTCCTTTGTAAGGATATAACCTTATTACAAAGCTCACATGATACTGGTTTTGATTTGTTTTTGTTCATAGAACAGTGATATTTCATGTGTTTGTTTAGGCCTGATTGTGAAGATATAACCTTATTACAAAACTCACATGATACTGGTTTTGATTTGTTTTTGTTCATAGAACAGTGATATTTCATGTGATTGTTTAGGCCCTTTTGTGAAGATATAACCTTATTACAAAGCTCACATGATACTGGTTTTGATTTGTTTTTGTTCATAGAACAGTGATATTTCATGTGTTTGTTTAGGCCCATTTGTGAAGATATAACCTTATTACAAAGCTTATATGACACTGGTTTTGATTTGTTTTCGTTTATTGAACAATAATATCTCATGTGTTTATTTAAGTCACTTGGTGAAGATATAACCTTATTACAAAGCTCACATGATACTGGTTTTGATTTGTTTTTGTTCATAGAACAGTGATATTTCATGTGTTTATTTAAGTAATTTGGTGAAGATACAACCTTATTACAAAGCTCACATGATACTGGTTTTGATTTGTTTTTGTTCAAAGAACAGTGATATTTCATGTGATTGTTTAGGCCCATTTGTGAAGATATAACCTTATTACAAAGCTCACATGATACTGGTTTTGATTTGTTTTTGTTCATAGAACAGTGATATTTCATGTGATCGTTTAGGCCCATTTGTGAAGATATAACCTTATTACAAAGCTCACATGATACTGGTTTTGATTTGTTTTTGTTCATAGAACAATAATATTTCATGTGCTTATTTAAGTTATGTTGTGAAGATATAACCTTATTACAAAACTCACATGATACTGGTTTTGATTTGTTTTTGTTCATAGAACAGTGATATTTCATGTGATTGTTTAGGCCCATTTGTGAAGATATAACCTTATTACAAAGCTCACATGATACTGGTTTTGATTTGTTTTTGTTCATAGAACAATGATATTTCATGTGTTTGTTTAGACTTTTTTGGGAAGATATAACCTTATTACAAAGGTTACATGATACTGGTTTTTTGTACGTAGGACAGTAGCTATCAATGTGATTTTTTAATCTTGTTTGTGTTGAAAATACCTTTATACAAAGCTTACAATATAATATTTTAATGGAATCAGTGTCATGTCTGTTGATATGTTTTCGTAAAGTATACTTGTGAACGAAATCTCTCTTACATATATCACATGTGTACCGTTTATTATTTATAGCCTTTGCAATAACATCTTGTTTGAGCCTTTCAAGCCTTACAGCACAATGATAATAGTTGTCATCACAATCTGCCGCATCTGTTGAAACAGAATCAGTGTTCGTACAAGTTTGTTGTATTACCTCTGGTCCAATAACTATTTCATCCTTTATGATATGGTCTTTATATAATTCCTCATATTCTGTTTTGAGTATTATATCTTCACGTGTATTTACTAGTTCAGAGTCAGATTCAACTCTTATCTTGCATACATATATCATGCTCTTGCTTTATTTCTATATCATCAAAGTCCTCTTTATTTGTTGTCATTTGACATTGTTTGTCCTCCATATTAGTAGAACACGAGTATTGTGGTCTCCTGCAACAATCAATTTACTTTATACATATCTATATTCTCTATACATTAATTTTTAAGGTCAACAAATGCATAATGTCTTTGTTATCGGGAATCATTATTTTGTCTCATAGTTTCATTTAGATGTACAAATGATGAGATTCCACGAGGAAGATGAAAGAACTTGTCGTCAGTTCAAGTGTTTTCACAAGTTACTTGCTTATAACATTTTTTTTAATATGCGCGTGGTAATCAAAAGTGCCTAGGCACTGCAAGCGTCAAGAAAGTTCTTGACTGAAAAGAGTGTGCACTCTACTTATTCTGAGTGTTAGGATAATTTTACAATTCATACCAAGAAAAGTGTGCATATAGCTTGCACTGAAGAGCAAATAAAAACAAGTAAAATTTTTAAAAAAAACTTTTAAAAATAAGCATATATTGTTATTACCATCTAGCACCAAAGCAGGGATGTTGCGGATATTCGCATCCGCATCCGTAACTGCGGAACATCCGCATTAATTTGGACATCTGCATCCGCATCCGCATAAATTTGATGCGGATTTTAATGCGGATGCGGATAAAGCACATGTCTCCACAAGAAAAAAAAATAACCGGTGAATGGCGCGCGCCATTATGCACGTGCGAATTGACTAAGCCTTCGTTAAATAAAAAAAAATGGCAAGATGAATTTTTTTGAAAAAACAAATAATGATGTTTTGCTCCCCATGTAATTTATTGTAAGCAGAAAAAGATGGTTATTGTGAGTTACGGAGTGTTCTAACAGATAGATAGGATAGATAGGATTTGGTAGGTACCCCAACAGTGCCAGTTATTCTACCGCCTGAGCAGTGATGTGCAAACATTACTGTGCTTCGGTAGGAGGGCACTGTAGCTAGTGAAATTACTGGGCTGAAGAGTCTTAACATCTTATGACTCTCAAGTAAGAAGCGTTGGTGCAGTGCACTGGGTAACACTGTACTGATTATGGGCGGCGTTATCTCTTACCATCAGGAGAGCGTCTTGCTCGTCTTCTTACTTCGTTGTATAAAAAAAAGATATAATATTATACCCTCACTTTTTTGTGGACCGTTTTAAGGTGTAAAATTCCTCTAGTACATTATTTTGATTTATCACGAAGGGTTTGCAATGATAGCGCAATGAGTTTATTAACGATATCACATTAGAAACCTATAAAATTAACAGTGGCTATAATATTATTACATGCATGTATTATGCATATTTGAACCTTCTGCTTGAATTGCTCTATCTTTTAAAGAAAACAACATCAAAATCTGTTGTGGAGTTTTAAAAATCTAAGTGTACGTATGGAAAGGCACAAGTAACAGGCGCAGGGTGCGACTTTGTTTTATATACTAAGAAGTGATTTCATAAGATCCGCATCCGCGGATGTGAGCCCACAAAAATCCGCATCCGCATCCACTTCCGCGGATGTGAAAAAATACGCATCTGCAACATCCCTGCACCAAAGTACTAATCAAGACATAATATTGGCATAAACTTGATGGGGTTACGTCGTTTAAAAACGAAGTTAGCCACCTTCTTACTCTATCATCCAATCAGCTTGATATCAAAAAAAAAAATTGCATTGTCATCTGATTTATAAATGCTTGCCAAATTTCAGCACAATCAGAAATTAGGAAAAGGATCAAATTAAACTTCCAAGATTGATTACAGACAGACACAACAGACAGGTGAAAGTAAAATACGCTAGTAATAACTATTCTTATTAATAAATGTGCCAGGAGCTTGCTACCAGCAACAACAAATAAATTATAAGTAAGTAGTATTGTAAGTAAGAATACCAGTGTAAACTTTTAGGCAAATAAACAAATTAATTTTTTTTAATAATCCTGATAATGAAGTAACTAGCAGTGTCCAGCGGTTTTACCCGCTTTTCTATAGCCTTTGTGTTATTCTAGGGTCTAAACCATCTGTATACCAAATTTCAGCTCAATCTGTCCATCCGTGCTCCAAGAAAATTTGAAGGTACTTCAAACACAGGTCAGAGCCAGGGTGAGGCAAGCACCCCACTCTACCCCACCGCGGCTACACACATGCTGTGAACTATGCCATGAGAACAACTCTTTGTTACAATATATATATTGGATAAACCTAAGCTAAACCACCAGTGACCGGCCACTCCTAAGATTAGTCGGCTAACCCCAGCTGTGGGTGAATTACTAGCAGGTACTTGACTGGATGGTGAAACCAAGGTCAGATAGACCGGATATTAACCAAATACAATAATAATTACATTAGAACATGATGATGTCAGCAGTAGTAATAAAACTGTGTCGCAGACATCAACACCCTCCCTCGGTTCTCTTATAAATTACAAAATAGGTACATATATTCCAAATTATTTAAGCTAATTATTATTATATAATTAATATATTTTGCTAAGTGCAATATCTAATTTTAATTAATTAGTTACAAAATATTGGTAAATGAATTATTTGTAATCAAAATAAACTCTTCAAAATGATGGTGTGTGGTGAATGTGTTGGTTGAGTGTGAAGTGTAGTGTAGTGATATACAACATCGGTAGGTATCTCATCTCAAGTTCCCCGGAGCAAAGTTCAAAGTTCTTTATTTGCGAAAGTAGGTACAAAAAGATCACAAAGAATAAATTATAACTCCGCTACATTCAGCTTTCCAGCATGCAAAGTGTAATAATAATAATATAGAATAATTCAATAAAATGTCAATAATAAATTCAAATAAATTAAAAGAATGTCAACAATATAAGGAAATTACAATTAATGTCATAAGTTTGATATTATTATTACATTAGCAGATCACAACCTGCTGAGTCTGTCTCTAATCACACTACATATTATTGAGGCAAAAGTTTGTGTGTTTGTTACTCCTTTATATATAAACAGGAAGACCTATTGAGCTGAAATTTGGTACAGAGATAGATATTTGGTAGCTTAGACCCTGGAATAACACATATTATACAACAGCACAGCGGGTAAAACGGATGAGCGCAGCTAGTCTCTAATATGATACGAAACATTTTCAGGTTATTATAGGTAGGTAATAATTTCATTAAGCATTGTTGGTTAAACAATAGCTATTTGCGAGTGAGCCAAGAGCCCCTCCGGGCGTACAATATAATACGGAGACTCAAGCAGATATTAGGCAGCGTTTGTATATCTGGCGGTAATATTGTAAGTGCACGATCTAGTGTTCATTGATCCGATACGAAGATTTGACAGCTTGCAGACACATTATATTGAATTGTTAACATAGTAACAAAATTGTCAACACTTACCAATAAATTATAACGGAATACACAATATATTTACAAGAGTTTATTACCAAATTTTACTGCGTGTTATTTATTATTTTCATTTTTATTTTTTCTATGTGAATATGTGCGCGATGCAATAGACTATAAACTAGTTTCACAGATCAAACATAATTTTTTTTTTAATAATTTATTCTGACCATGGATACAAGTCCTTCAGTCGAAATCTTTATTATACATTTTAGTTCATTGTTTATTGGAGAGGATATTCCCTCCAATATTCGATAAAGAGTGGGCGTTTATCGAATCACATGGATTCATTTTGTGACGATTCTTGAAAACAGCAGTCTGTGGAACTTTTTTCCATTCTTCGACAGTAAATCACATTCACAAACACTCAACGTTTATTAAACCCACTATTAATACGCGTTTAGCACTTATTGCAAAATTATTATCCAAGAACATAAAAAATTTCATCCGCTTTCCAAAAGCGCGGCAAAATGAATCCGATCAAACATAAATTCAATCAAATCCACAGATTAGAATAAATCTGTAGCGATATTCAAACTTGTACATGTCACGTCTCGTCATTGCTGTCAAATATAAACCTACTTTTCACAAACCCACATCGCCAGCGGGGTTATTCCGGAGCAAAATCGCTTCTCGTTTTGCTAACGTCCACTGACAAAATTTTGCAAAAAATCTTGGAAATTCTTACGATATAGATCATTCACAGTTATTTTACCTCTGACAGATGTCAAAATTATTTTCTTTATGTTGCATTATTGTCAAAATGTTGCCAGATCGTTACTTTTGTTACGTTTTACGTTACTTTTTCACCCTTTGAGTTACTTTTGTATTCGTGTCTAGATGACTTTTACGATACTTTTCAAGGTCTTTATTTTAAATTGAACCTTATAATTAATGAATCTTTTTCCTTGTAATGGTATAGAAAATAATAGTTAATTTATTGATTTAGCAGAGACAAAAAAATAAGGCAATTTTGTATAACTTTATCTGGTTTAGAAAAGGATTTTTTTTTTTGTTGATTAGCAATTTCTTATTTAAATAAACTGAAAAATTAGTAATTATCACCGAAATGTTAGAATATATAAGCGTATTTCTATTCAACTGTGTATATTGTGTAAAATTTTCAAAAATGCGTTACTTTTCTTGTTTAAACGTTACTTTTTGTACTTGATAAGGTTACTTGTACTCGTTGTTTTAATAATTATTATTATAATCCCAAGCTTTACCAATGCCCATAAACTCAATTTCCTTTGAAGAAAAAGAATTTATCTATGAAAATTTCGGATGGTTAACATAATATGAACAAGTGGTTACTGCGAACTATCAATATGATATAAAATATTAGGTAGGTTCGAAACAGGAAATTCATGTAAGTACACACATCACTGTAAAATAATACTTACTAGTGAATTAAATAAAAAAAATAGCACTCCGGGAGTGCCGGCAGAAGTGAAAACTTCAATATTAACGTTGTGTTTAATTATAAGTATAAAAATACTATCATTTATGAGGTAGAATACAATGTTTATTTATTGCGCTATCGTACACAAATATGACAATTTATATGTTGTTATTTATAATATTATATCGTTATTTATATATTACATTAAATTTTATCTCTCAGAAAAATCAACTTCCATCCATAATTTCGACGACTTTTATACCATCGTTATTATCAGAATCATCATCGCAAATTTTTACAATTCAATTCAATTCATTTATTTAACCATAAATATAACATGAGCGTTATAAAAGGCAAGTCATTTGTATTACAACTGATACAATTGGTTTATGATAACTTAAGTAAGAAACAAACAGTTTTGATTCGAACCTATTTAAGTGTCTAATAAAAAAAATATAAAATATAAAAAAAAAATATCGGGCGCGCGCTTGTCTTAACCCCCTGTGCCGCCTAAACAGAGCAGCACACTCAGGCACGGTAGAAAGAGTGGGAGATACTAGTTCCTCTCCCTTCCCCTCGATCTTACGCTTTTTCGATCAGCATCACGTGACCCTGACGCGAGTTTTAAAGTTTTTACCCATACAAAAAAGTGCTCAGCGCCGCTAAAGAAGTTTTCACTTCAAAAATTAAAAAACCCCCGCCCCCAACGCAAAACGAAATTCACCATTTTGAATGGCGGCCATCTTGGGTTTTAAATTTTATACAGTGCCCTTCCATTTGATTTCCATATTGAGGTGGTTGTGGAAGAAAAAAGTAATTCGCCATTTTGTAGTTGGTTAAAAATGGGGAAGTCAATACTCACCTGACATGGCAACATTATTTTCAGGCTAGCCAATGTAAGGGCTAGAGGTAAAATAACTGTGAATGATCTATAGATATTATGAGCGAATTTATTTTTCGATATTTTTTAAACATTTCGATATCAATGTTACAAGACGAAGTACCTACTAAACACAACGGTGCAATACAAGGGCACAATGATTTACAGTAACATTTACATTAAAACCAGTGAATATCGGTTAAAAAGGAATGGTCATGGCAAATACTTTGATGTGCTACGCCAACCCAAGTGAGAGAATTTAAAAGACACATTATTTTGACTTTTGACATTGATAACTTTAAAACTAGAGGTGGCTATAGATCATTCACAGTTATTTTACCTCTGACAGATGTCAAAATTATTTTCTTTATGTTGCATTATTGTCAAAATGTTGCCAGATCGTTACTTTTGGTACGTTTTACGTTACTTTTTCACCCTTTGAGTTACTTTTGTATTCGTATCTAGATGACTTTTACGATACTTTTCAAGGTCTTTATTTTAAATTGAACCTTATAATTAATGAATCTTTTTCCTTGTAATGGTATAGAAAATAATAGTTAATTTATTGATTTAGCAGAGACAAAAAAAGGCAATTTTGCAGAACTTTATCTGGTTTAGAAAAGGATTTTTTTTGTCGATTAGCAATTTCTTATTTAAACAAACTAAAAAATTAGTAATTATCACCGAAATGTTAGAATTTGTAAGCGTATTTCTATTCAACTGTGTATATTGTGTAAAATTTTCAAAAATGCGTTACTTTTCTTGTTCAAACGTTACTTTTTGTTCTTGATAAGGTTACTTGAAAATGAAATGAAAATGAAAATGCCCATAAACTCAATTTCCTTTGAAGAAAAAGAATTTATCTATAACAATATCGGATGGTTAACATAATATGAACAAGTGGTTACTGCGAACTATCAATATGATATAAAATATTAGGTAGGTTCGAAACAGGAAATTCATGTAAGTACACACATCACTGTAAAATAATACTTACAAGTGAATTAAATAAAAAAAAAAAAAAAAACCCCGCCCCCAACGCAAAACGTAATTCACCATTTTGAATGGCGGCCATCTTGGATTTTAAATTTTATACAGTGCCCTTTCATTTGATTTCCATATTGAGGTGGTTGTTGAAGAAAAAAGTAATTCGCCATTTTGTAGTTGGTTAAAAATGGGGAAGTCAATACTCACCTGACATGGCAACATTATTTTCAGGCTAGCCAATGTAAGGGCTAGAGGTAAAATAACTGTGAATGATCTATACCAGAACAAAATTAAATGCAACTTTAATTTTTTTATATTTAGCAATTTTTAGCTATCCTCTATGTGGCGTTTTTGAAAATAAAAATGTGTTTTTTTGGTCACGTTTTGCTGCGCCGCGCCGTCGTCTCTTTTTTTGTTTGTGCAGAATTTAAGCCCAAAGCCCAGTAGAGGTCCAGAAACAGGTCCCGCGGAATTTAGCGGAGCCTAAATACAAAAATACTAACATATTCCTCCTATAAAACACATAATTTTTAATTATACTGTTTAAAACAAAAAAGTGTACCTACGGCTAAAACACAAAAGTGCATATATCTCAAATTGACACCTTTGTGGATTGGAACATTTTCGTTTAACTACGTCCATTTAAAATATCTAATAATGATTTTTTTTCGGTACCTAGATTCCTATTCGCCCTCGGCTGGTAATAAATTCCAAGTTTTTGTGAGATGATGCAACCTACACAGCAGTTAAAGCGATTAAAAGTGAGAATAACCTCCAGTCGCCATTCAGTAGTGATTGCCACCTGGGAGAAACCGATGTGGGGGCGACTGAGAATATACCATTTAAACATTATACTCACCATTAATAATACAATATATCTATCGTTTGGAATCCTACGAAAGTTTATAAATTTCCTAGGAAATTTTAAAGTAACGAATCTTGTTATTTTCCAATTATATACCAAATTTCAGATCAATCGGTTGCCAGGGAGGGTGAAATTTTAGCTTAATTTGACCCAAGAGAAAAGAATATAACAGAGTAAGCTAAATAAAACCGTTTAATAACACAAAGTATTTTTTTACAATGTAGTGCATTTATATTAAGGGACTGCGCAGACGGCACACTTTTTGTACGATCGAGTCTGCGGCGTACAAAAAGTCTGCATGGCGCGCAAAAAGTCTGTTGCGGATTTTTCACAGACTCAACGCAGACGACGCACATCTTCGATCATTCTGTCGGCAGAGCTGTAGGGACGTAGACAGGCCCGGATTTAGCCAAAATGCCGCCCTGGGCAGTGAGAAAATGCCGCCCCCCTCCGCCGAAATATTATTGATAAACGCTCATCGGCTAGACATTTTGCTAAGAAATTTGTTGTCGAGTTCTTTCATATTATACGTAATTATGAATATTTATAAAAAAAATATACATCTAACTACGAAAGCTGTGTGTATAGCTTGCTTTGAAAAAGAGAAATTATAATTGAGAAATTTTATAATGCTAACTACAATAAGACCGCTGATTGTGAATTGTGACACATAGATTATAATACCGGGTTTTTATGTTTAAGTTTATTTTTCAATGTTTCAATAAAGTGTTTTATCTACCTATCTATCTGTCTACGACAGGCATATATATAGACATATTATGTTGACTAAAAAGACTGCGAGCAGCTTGCTGCGAGCGAGAAAATTTTGTATATTTGACTACACAACAGTGGGCGCATACTTCACCCTGAGTGCCAAAATCGCTGTGAGCACCGAGAAAATTTTGTTTTTGTGACTAAATAAACAATGGATGCATAGTTTGCTCCGAGTGTTAAAATAAAAAAAAAATATTATTCAAAGCGCGAGAAGCTAGCTGCGAGCACCAAGAAAATTTTGTATATCTGACTGCAAAAAGTGAGTACGTAGTTCGTTTTGAGTGCCAAAAATAAAAAAAAGAAGGCGAGCAACTAGCTGCAAATGCCGAGAAAAGTCTTGCTACGAAAAGTGGACGGATAGCTCGTTTGGAGCAAAAACCTTGAGTTTGTGTGGCCAGTATTCCAGACTTCTTATTATGAGCGCAAAAAAAAATTATAATAATAACCAGCGTGATTGAGAATACAAATTTTAATTCAACATCGGATGTTCATGGATTGAATATTTTTTTCTCGTTTCGAAATTTGCCGCCCTCAGTAAATTTGCCGCCCCCTGAAAATTTGCCGCCCTGGGCGCTCGCCCCGAATGCCCCTAGTGTAAATCCAGGGCTGGACGTAGACGCTATGGAAATCGTGCAGAGATCGCGAAGTATTATTTTGTACATGAAGTACAGAAAAAGAAGAAGAAAGAAGCGTTACGTCCACCACTAGCAAATGCAGATTGCAGACTAAAATGTGTGCCGTCTGCGTTAGCGCGCGTTGAAGCAAACGTTCTATTTTTTTCACACACTTTTTGCGCGGAGCGGCGCGACGCGGCGCGATCCGGTCTGCCCGAATTTCACGGATTATTTGTGTGCCGGACTTTTTGCGCGTCGTGTGCGTTACTGCATATAATTGCATAGGTTCTATTTTCACAGACTAAAAAGTGCGTCATGGATAGTCTGTCGTCTGCGCAGCCCCTAAGGTCGACTTAATTCAAAGTGATTCATAATGCATAATTCATTTAATCACAAGCGAAAATGGGTATACAAAAAGGTAACAGTAGAAATGTAAAACATTCAGATCGCCATTATCTACCTTTCGGCATGCTGTGTTGAATACAATAATAATTACATAATATTAATAATGATAAAAGAATGTCAAAATAAATACAAATTACATTAAAAATAACATCTTCAATGTCAAGGTAAAAATTAATACATGACAAAAGAAAATAATAATAATTTAAAAATAAAAATTCATTACATTATAAAAATCACATTAATCATTTAAATTTTGTCTGATAAGAAGTCATGGACACTGTAGTATGCTTTAGATAGTAATAACAACTTGACTCTTTTTTTAAACATTACAATTGTTTTAGCCATTTTTCATTTATTTATTCATAAACAATCCAAGATCGTATTTGAAATAGTACACAATATTAAACAATCAAAATAATTACTAAAATTACAATTAAAATTAAAAATAAGTCATAGTAAAATTTTAAAAATAAAATAGAGATAATTAAGATACAATAATAATTTCATTTCAATTAAAAAATATAAAATAATAAAAATATATAAATGTCCAAAATTCAAATAAAAATTATTTAACCATGTCATAAATCACTAAATTTTCATTTTAAAAATTCATCCACTGTATAAAAACACCCTTTCAACAATAGCTGTGTCAGTCTCGATTCTCAAGTATAGATCTGGGCAAATGGTTGTAGATTCCCGTCATGTTTAAAAGAAAACAGAATTTATGTTGAAGGCGTCTGCTCCTAAAATTACTATATAAATGTAAAATTAGACGCACAAATATGACAGTTTCAAAAATATATATACACGGTAGAGTCAAAATCTTTAGGCTTAAAAAATATGGCTTACAACTGTCCGTTTGTTTCAATTTGCAAATAGGCCTAATGCATCTCTTTTGAGCCCTAAATACACGCTCCTTGTCAGTGCAATTGCCCCAAAACATGATACCATATCTAAGACACGATGCTACATAGCCATGGTAGGCTGTTATTACCGTAGATGATAGAGTTTATATTATATATTTATTTATTTCAGATAACTATTAATTATAATCCATATGCAAATTATTAATAAATTTTAAGAGAATTGCATTTGTTCTATAATATAATCATTTACCATATTGCTTACTGGCTACTATTTCATCAGTACCAGAGCATGATGCCTCAACATTAGGGCTTGCAACCGATTATTCGGTTAACCGAAAAAACCGATTAACCGACCTATTTAAAAACCGGTTTTTATACGGGCAGAAAACCGATTTTTTCGGTGTTTTCGGTTTTTTTTTATTGCTATGAAATCTTATAAAATGACTGTCTTTGTGCTCATTTTCTATAAATGGACTCACAGACAGACACCAATAAGTGCCACCATTCGCCCATTACATATAAATTCAACAAAAAGGCCACGTTTGTGTCTCCGTGTGGCGCTCCGTGTATAGCTCTTCAACATAAGCTAACTCAAAAATTATCGATAAACGTATATAAAATGTTCTGAGTATACTCTTACTAAATTACGAATAACTGTAGCATTAATCATTAAAACATGATCAATCATCCACTCTGGGGCGATTTCACACAGCACACGCGCGGTTCCGCTTCTTTCCTTTTCTAATTCTGCGGCCGACTCTCTATCTCTCTCTTCAGTCATCCCCTCATGGCTGAGGATCGTGGTCATCACTGGTTATGGTCGTTGGTGTTGTGACTCGTCTGACGATCTGCCTCCACTGGTGCGGTGCCTATCCATTGTATCCCTGACGACCGAGCAAAACTTGGTAGGAGGGAGGCCTTTCTTTTGATCACCCCATCTGGTGGGAGAGCGACCACGGGCTCATTTGCCTTTCGTATTCCCAACTAAGATCAGCTTTTCAAGCCTCTCGTCTCCCCTCCTATGTGGCCGAAATAGGTAAGTATTATCTGCTGGCAGATAGTTGAGAGGCGGGTTCGGATATGAAGCTGCGAAAGAATTAGATGCATTGGTGTGATTGGCAGTCCACGGTATCCGTAGTATATGCCTCCAACTCCACATCTCGAATGCATCAATCCTTTTATTTGCATTTTTTTTTGTTTTCTGTGTTTTATAGCCGTGAATAAAGTTCTATTCTATTCTTTGTCTCTCTCGAGCTCGTATTTTCCATGTGTCCACCCCATATAGGAAAATTGGATATATCAGGGCGCGTATCAACCGGGTCTTTGTGGCATTGGATACCCCTTCTCATCCAGATGTTATTGAGTCGGTTCATGGTATCCTTAGCCGTACCTATTACCTATACCATCATCATCATCATCTCAGCCATTGGACGTCCACTGCTGAACATAGGCCTCCCCTTTGGACTTCCACATGAACCGGTTGGAAGCGACCTGCATCCAGCGTCTTCTGGCGACCTTTATAAGGTCGTCTGTCCACCTTGTGGGTGGACGTCCTACGCTTCGTTTGCTAGTCCGTGGTCTCCACTCGAGCACTTTTCGACCCATCGGCCATCCGCTCTGCGCGCTATGTGGCCTGCCCATTGCCACTTCAGCTTGACTTTAGTTCGTCTACGGATTTCTTCATTTCTGATTCGATCTCGTAGAGAAACCCCGAGCAAAGCCCTTCCATAGCACGCTGGGCGACTTTGAGCTTCGAGATGAGGCCAATGGTGAAGGACCACGTTTCGGTGCCGTAAGTCATCACCGGTAACACACATTGATCAAAGACTTTCATCTTGAGGCACTGAAGTATATCGGACGAAAAGACATTGCGTAGTTTCCCGAACGCTGCCCAACCGAGTTGGATTCGGCGGTTGACCTCTTTCTCGAAGTTGGACCTACCTAATTGGACTACTTGTCCTGATAGATATACGAGTCCACAACATCGAGTACCGATCCTCCAACAGATATTGGGGTGGGCACAACATTGGCATTTGACATAAGCTTCGTCTTGTCCATGTTCATTTTTAAGCCCACCCGTTGTAAAGCTCGGTTGAGGTCATCGAGCATCATGCTGAGTTCCTCCATCGACTTTGCCATGACTACGATGTCGTCGGCAAACCGAAGGTGAGTGATGTATTCGCCGTTGATATTGATGCCAAGTCCTTGCCATTCCAGGAGCTTGAAGGTGTCTTCCATTACGGCAGTAAACAGTTTCGGAGAGATAACGTCTCCCTGTCTTACGCCTCTTCTTAATGGAATCGCCTTCGTGCTCTGCTCCTGTACTCGGACTGACATAGTGGCGTTCTTATACAAGCACTTCAACACTTCAATGTACCGATAGTCAATATGGCATCGCTGAAGTGACTCGAGCACCGCCCATGTTTCCACCGAATCAAAGGCTTTTTCATAGTCCACAAACGCTAAGCATAATGGCGAATAATACTCCTCGGTCTTCTATATAACTTGCCGCAGCGTATGAATGTGGTCTATAGTACTAAAGCCTCTTCGGAAACACATACACATAATGGTCCATAGTGTCAACCCCTGGGATTATATTGGTAGTGGAAAGTTTTCCGGCGCGATCAACTACCATAATCTTCGTCTTGTCTCTGTTTACTGCGAGGCCCATGCAGTTGCTCTGAGCCTCGAGTCTTTGGAACAGCTCCTGCATGTCTTCTACAGACGTCGACAAGATGACCGTGTCATCAGCAAAGATTTGATATGCGTTTACCGCCTATCGAAAATCCCTTATCCCAGTTTTTGGAGCACCTTCCGGATAATAAATTCTCCACAAATTTGCACACTGCACAATGTGCTGCAGCCGACAATCACGGTAATATATTCTCATTTTTACATGAAATTAAATTGTCATAACGCGGTATTATTTAGTGAAATAAAATGATGCGGAAAGGAAAGCGCGACATCCAGTTTTAGTTAAGCAAAATATTGTATTTCATTTCACAGATTAGTCAATATTACTAATTCGGAAGTAGTTTTCGTAGGAATAAAAGAAAGTTACCGTTAAACGGTTGTTTTTTACGAATATAATGCAGAGTTTGCATGTTTTCTTTTTTAAAATGGTCAATTGTACTAAGATATGTGTACAAAATAACCATTTTTATCTTTTTATTGTTTTTTTATAAAAAAAACTATCAAAAACCGAAAATCCCGAAAAAACCGATTAACCGGTTTTTAAAAATCCAAAAACCGAAAAAACCGATTTTTAAATTTGGCCGGTTTTTGCAAGCCCTACTCAACATAGGGCAGTCCCATTCACCTGTACCTACATAACAATAAAGCTACTTTATTGCGCATGATGGCAGCAAATGCATCAGTGCGAGCTTCCATAAAGAATAAAGATATTTATTTACATAAACATAGCTGACGCATCAGCACCCAAAAGGCATATTGTAACTACACGTATGTAGAGAATGAAGGGTTTCCGCGTATATGCTGGCCACAAGCTGCTGGTATAGAAAGATTGACATAATGATTTCCTGTATATTAGATCGAACTGGTGTATTGGTGTTGTCCTTTTTCGGTTCCGTGCATCGGCATTTTGGACATTTCCAATTTAGTTTACTAGCTTTTATCATTGAATGATAGCATTTTGGCGTAATATTCTTGACATTTTTATTTTTTATTTTGATATCATTTTATTGTTTACATTGACATTTTTATTTTGATATCATTTTATTGTTTACAATTTATATTCTTTGACATTTTTAATTCCTAATTTTCTTTTTATACATTCAAATTTATTAATTAACCTCATTGTTAGACAAATTTAATTTTTAATAATAATTTCTATTGTATTTTTCATTTGTACCTATTGTTTTGTGGAGACATGGACCGAGGGTCCGAAATGTTTTTTTTTTTTTGAAGTTATACTTCTTTTGTCGCGATAGAGTGATAGAAAAATGATGAGAGTGAATTTTTACGATGCGCGCGCACACCGACACCTAAATTCTACATCGTGAAGTTAGTTCTAGGTGGCATGCATGAAAATTGATAACTATGTTCAAGTTGTATATTCTAGTATTTTTATATTTAGAACACGTGTTTCGTAAGGGTACAATTAAACAGTGTGAATAAATAAATATTATTTTGGTGTTTTTATTAAATCAATTTCATATACGACGGTGATACTAATAATTTATTATTTATTTTTCCATACGCCAAAGAAGTATAACTTCTAACGCGTGTACTATAAGTACACACAATCTTTTTTTTTTTTTTGTTATATTTGCACAATCCAAATCGTAGATTGAAATGATTTTCATGATAGTTTTAATTTGTTTTTGTTCAGAGAACAGTGATATTTCATGTGTTGTTTTAAATAATGTGGTGAAGATAAGATCTTATTACAAAGCTCACATGATACTGGTTTTGATTTGTTTTTGTTAATGGAACAGTAATATTTTAAATGTTTATTTAAGTATCTTGGGAAAGATATAACCTTATTACATAGCTCACATGGTTTTGATTTGTTTTTGTTCATAGAACAATGATATTTCATGTGTTCATTTAAGTAATGTTGTGAAGATACAACCTTATTACAAAGCTCACATGGTACTGGTTTTGATTTGTTTTTGTTCAAAGAACAATAATATTTCATGTGTTTATTTAAGTGAGTTGGTGAAGATACAACCTTATTACAAAACTCACATGATACTGGTTTTGATTTGTTTTTGTTCATAGAACAGTGATATTTCATATGATTATTTAAGTTATGTTGTGAAGATATAACTTTATTACAAAGCTCACATGATACTGGTTTTGATTTGTTTTCGTTCATAGAACAGTGATATTTCATATGATAATTTAAGCTATGTTGTGAAGATATAACTTTATTACAAAGCTCACATGATACTGGTTTTGATTTGTTTTCGTTCATAGAACAGTGATATTTCATATGATAATTTAAGCTATGTTGTGAAGATATAACTTTATTACAAAGCTCACATGATACTGATATTAACTTGTTTTTGTTCATAGAACAGTGATATTTCATGTGTTCATTTAAGTATTTTGGTGAAGATACATCCTTATTACAAAGCTGACATGATACTGGTTTTTTAAACGCAGGACAGTACTTATCCACGTGACTTTTTAATCTTGCTTGTGTTGAAAATACGTTTTTACAAAGCTTACAAGATAATATTTTAATAGAATCAGTGTCATGTCTCTTGATATGTTTTCGTAAAGTATACTTGTGGACGAAATCTCTCTTACATATATCACATGTGTACCGTTTATTATTTATAGCCTTTGCAATAACATCTTGTTTGAGCCTTTCAAGCCTTACAGTACAATGATAATAGTTGTCATCACAATCTGCCGCATCTGTTGAAACAGAATCAGTGTTCGTACAAGTTTGTTGTATTACCTCTGGTCCAATAACTATTTCATCCTTTATGATATGGTCTTTATATAATTCCTTATATTCTGTTTTGAGTATTATATCTTCACGTGTATTTACTAGTTCAGAGTCAGATTCAACTCTACCTTGCATACATATATCATGCTCTTGCTTTATTTCTATATCATCAAAGTCCTTTTCATTTGTTGTAATTTGTTTGTCTTCCATATTGATTGATCTCTTGATATACACAAATGTTGGTTTCCTGCAACAAATAATAAATATTATGATTATATTATAGCGCTACAAAGATAAAACACATAATTTTAATGAAAAAGGTAAAGTGTGATTGATCTAACAATACAGCTAGCAATGTAGCTAGGTGGTACCCCAACAGTGCCAGTTATTCTACCACCTGAGCAGTGATGTGCAAACATTGCTGTGCTTTGGTAGGAGGGCACTGTACTCGTAGCTAGTGAAATTACTGGGCTGAAGAGTGTTAACATCTTATGACTCTCAAGTTAGAAGCATTGGCTCAGTGAACCCAGAATTTTACCTTTTTTTTTAATACTGGGTAGCACTGTACTAATTATGGTCAGCGTTATCTCTTACCATCAGGAAAGTGTCTTGCTCATCTTATTACTTCTTTGTAAAAAAAAAGCTTCAACTTCTAAATTTATATTATGTTGCTGACTTTTTATTATTTGTTTATATTTTATTTACTTAAGAACTTAACACTATCATTACAGGTCTTATTAACTTAATGTGATAGTGTTGTAATGTAATAACTTAAATCTACATTTTATTTGACACAGTTACATCCTACTAATATTATAAACATGTAAGTTTGTAAGTGTAGATGTCTGGTTGTGTGTTTGTTACTCTTTCATGCAAAATATACTGAATGGATTAAGATAACACTGTAAAAACGCATACTTAATAATATTTATTTTGAAGTGGCGGATTAGGCAGTAAATATCGGTATTTTGTGTTCTCTTTTTTAAATTACCTCTTTAATTTCTATTTTGTCGTCCTTAGTATTTATACTGAAAGCACTTTTACAAAGTAGGTACCTTGTAATTATTCTCTTACTATTGTGGAATTTAACATTTTGTTATAATTTATTTATTTATTTATTAATACTTTATTGTAACACCACATGAAAATTAACAATTTACAACAGTAGATAACAAACAAAACAAAGATGTTGCAACCGGCGGTCTTATCGCTAAAAGCGATCTCTTCCAGACAACCGTGCAGGGAGGGAGTAACATAATATGGCAGAAACTGGTAGGTGGTGAAGTATAAAATAAACAAACAGTATCCAAAATATATGTAATAATATATATTATTATGTTATAAAATAGATACTAAATAGTATATATGTATATATATTATTATATATATATATAAACAAAATATCTAAATAAGTATATGTATATTATATATAGATTATAACAGATTAAATATATTACAAATATCATGCAATACAATATTTTAATATGAGCATACTAAATAAACAGTTTTATGTTATTACAAAAAGACAATATATTACTGTGTATATAAATCTAAGAAATAAGTACGCAAACAATATCGGTAAAGTATCTATTGAAATTATTGTGATATTAAAAAGACTGAAGTAGGTAGGAAAAGAGGTTAAAAAATGGTTACAGCAGTGAATGATAGTATTTATGCACACGGCTTTTAAAAACATCTAGTGAAGGAGCTTGTCTAATTTCGCAAGGTAAAGCATTCCAAAGACGGATTGCCTTTACAGTAAAAGACTTATCATAGAAAGTAGTGCTGTGCTGAGGAAAACGTAACTGCAAATTCACTGACGGCCTAAGTGAACGTGAATGAGAAGCGTCTAGAAATTCAAAACGCTCCTGAAGATAGCGGGGGGAAGTGGGATTACGCAATATATTGTAGAGAAGAAAAAGAAAATGAGCATCACGGCGACGTCTAATAGGAAGCCACTTGAGTTTGGAACGGAAATCGGAGACATGGTCATATTTGCGAAGGCCAAATATAAACCTTATACATACATTTTGAAGTCTCTCAAGTTTGTTTAGCTGGTCCTCGGTAATATCAGGGTAGCTGGCGTCAGCATAATCAAGAACTGGGAGCATGAGGGACTGTGCGAGTGCAATTTTAGTGGTTGTCGGTAAAAAGTTCCGGAGCCTACGCAAAGCGCCTGCAGTAGCAAACATTTTACGACTTGTTGCTGATAACTGTGGAACCCAAGACATAGTACGGTCAATGAAAACACCCAGGTTCTTAACACTATCACTATATGGTATAGTGACTCCGTCGAGATTAATTTTCCTAAGATGAACCCAGTCAATCTTACAAATATACCGAGAACTTCCAATAATAATAGCCTGAGTTTTGAGCGGATTCAGTTTAAGACCGTGATATTTGCTCCACTCAGAGATGGACAGAAGGTCTCGGTTTAAAACTTCCACTGCGTCATCTAGTCGGTCAAGTGGAGTCTGATAGTAAAGCTGGAGGTCATCAGCATAAAGATGGTACGAGGAAGTAAGGTTTAGAGAAATAGAATTAATGAAAATGGCGAAAAGAAGAGGTGAAAGGACACCCCCTTGAGGTACCCCAGCAGTCGTGTTGCACCAAGAAGAAAAAGCATCTCCAAGGCGAACCCGCTGCCGACGCCCATACAGATAGCTGTGAAACCAGTCTATTACCATTGATGAGATGTTAAGTGAGCGAAGAGTAGCAAGAAGAATATCGAAATCGACAGTATTAAAAGCATTACTGAAGTCCAGGAGCACTAGCACAGTTAAGTGGCCGTTCTCCATGCCCAAACGAATGTCATCGGTCACTTTGACTAGCGCAGTAACCGTACTGTGCCCTGGACGGAAACCAGACTGGAAGGGATTTAGAAGACAGTTTTTAATAAGAAACGCATTGACTTGATTATGAACTAAACGCTCTAAAACTTTAGAGAGAAAGGGAAGAATGGAAATAGGCCTAAATTCAGATAATAGCTTAGGGTTTGACTTCTTAGGTAACGGAAGAATCTGTGCTTCCTTCCAAAGAGAAGGAAATACACCAGAAGAAATAGAGCGGTTAAGTATACTTGTGACGACAGGAAGAATATAGTCCAGGATAGGGGTTAACATGTTGCGACTGATGCAGTCGACACCAACAGCATTTGAGGAGATTGAAAGTATGCTCTTCTTCACCTCAACAACGGTAAATTGACGAAAATAGAGAGGAGGATAACTGGGAAAGCTAAAATTAGAAAGATTAGATATAGTTTCAGCTTTATGAGCATCATCTATAGAAGGAGAAGAGGAGAAGTGTGTATTAAGAGAATTTATATCAGTGCTAGATGGAACAGGATCCTGACGAGATTTTCCAATTCCCAGACTCCTAAGAAATCTCCAAACCTTAGCTGGGTCATCATCCTGCACGGAGTCATAAATGTGACGTCGTTGTGCGTCCCTACAGGCTACGTTGCACCGGTTTCGCACTTTAGTATACTTTGCCTTATTTTTTGCTGTAGCACTCATTTTATATTTCGTCTTGGCAACAGATTTTTTATGTTTAAGAGCCTTTAAGTCAGCAGTCAGCCAAGGAGCAGGTAGATGTTTGATTTTTATTGACCTCAGTGGGGCATGCACGTCATATAACTGTGTTATTAATGAATTAAAAATTGCTACTTGGTCATCAATCGAATCTGCATTATCAACAGCCGACCAGTCAATGTTTTTAGCGTCGTTAACAAACGCTTCATTGACAATACCACTAAAATTGCGCTGCAGAATAATTGTGGGTTTAGATTTTGGAGGACGAATTCTATAGGACAAAAATATTAAGTCATGGTAAGAAAAACCATCAGCTGAGCATTGGCCATGTTTAGATACATGGTCTAATGATGACACTATTATTAAATCTAAAAGAGATGGTGTAGAGTTCGGAAAATGATGAGTGGCACCAAGAGGCAGAACATGCAGATTAGTAGAACTAATAGTGTTTTCCAGAAGACGAGATCTATGATCACGTTTTAGCAAGCATGTGTTTAAATCGCCCATTACAATGGTATGGCTATATAAAGGAGAGTACATTTCTAAGATTTGTTCGAAAGAGGAAAAGAAGTTATTATGAGAAGAATTGCTATAATAGACTCCGAGAAGAATTTTGCTATGAGAAAGAAGAACTTCAATAAAGAGATGTTCACCGGCATTAGAAGGTGGTGGTTGGGTTGAAGTGCTAATTACAGTAAAGGGAATATGAGAGCGTAAATAAATAGCAACTCCTCCACCAGCACCCTTATCCCTGTCATTTCGGATAAGATTGAAGCCAGGTAAAGAGAAAGATAAAGACGGAAGAGATGGTTTAAGCCAAGATTCGGAGACTAATATAGCGTGAATATTTTTATTGTTAAAAGACGCCAGCATGTCAGTGAAGTGAGCCGGGATGCTTTGGGCATTAATGTGCACGATATTGAAGTTCTTAGGCACGTCAGAGAAGTGGTTATCAAGAGTTTCCGAGAGAGAAGGTACACTTGAATAACTATCTTCACTACTACTTTCTGGCGAACAACTTAAAGCAGATGAGAAGCTATCACAGCTATCATTAAATATTGTATTTAGCATATCATATAATATTATAAATTTACATAAAATAAATAATGATCTATATAAAGATAAATATATACTATATAAATGTATAATAATAAATAATCTTAAGCTATAATATAATTTTATAAAATTAGAAGCAAGTTCAAATTAATGTTACACCCACCTGCTGTTGTGTTTACAAGAAAAATAATTATTAAGTAAAAAACTTACTCACTGATACAACTAATAAGCACATAAAAACATTATGTAATTATGTAACGCGACAAGGTTAAGAAAAGAATATAATTACATTTTTAATATTAGATGGCAATAATAGCTGGCAAATGCACAGACTGTCAAAAGCTAACAAGAGAAAAAAAAAAAAAAAAAAAAAAGATGACAGTGACAGCCGACATATCACGAGTGACATTTCAAATGTTCTGAATACAATTGAATACAATAAAGTAAAAAGTAAGGTGTTCAAGTAAAAAAGTAAAGAAAAGAAATTCAAACTAAAATAGTACTACAACCTACCCTATAAAAATAAGTGCATCTTGGCCATGACGAAATTATGAAGCACACAAATTGCCAAGAGTTACACAGTCCACACTATAGCAAAAATCACTTCTTTGAAGTTGTTGCTGAACGCGCCTTGGAAGTCGCTCGCTTCACTGGCGCTGTGGCGACAACAAGCGCAGCAGTCCGTGTAGAACGAGAGTTGGATACCTTAGGGGCCGCTTGCTGGATAGAACTCAGCTCTTTCAGGCTGCTTACCGTGTGGCGCACTCCATCACCACCGAGGACAAAAACAGAGCCTCCTCTCGTCCAGCAGTTAGTGACGCCAAAGCGCTGTCGCGCCGCCATAAAGACATCATGTCGCAGCTTGGTCAGAAACTCTGACACCGATACACCCGAGCCTTTCAAGCCGGACTTGGCAGCCCAGACTTTGTTCCGCACAACAATATCTCTAAACTTGCAGAGAATCAGACGAGGCTTGTCTGGGTTACTAACACGTCCCATCCTGTGACACCTACTGATATCAGATGCAGTGAAACCAGCTTGTTTGAAGCGCTCGACCATCGTGTTAACCACCACTAAAGAAGTGTCTTCACCTGAGCTCTCCGGAATCCCATGTAGGAGCAGGATCTTCCGCCTACATCTCATTTCCTGCTGATCGACTGCTGCAGCAACATTCTCCATTTGGGAAAAGATAGTTTTTAATGCCTTCAGTGTGAAAGATTTGAAATTGTTATAGTCAGCAGCCAGGGCCTCCATTGTTGGTGATTTGTCCGGAGATTTTGCAAGTTGGCTCTCAAAATGTGCCATTCTTTGGCTAAATACTGCCATTAAATCATCAATGGACTCCTTAACACCTTTGGCATCCATTTTGTGAAGTGTTAATAAAAACCGTTCTGTCTATAACTTGTGTTATAAGTGTTGTATCTTGAGTTGTAAACAACAGCCAGGCAG
Organism: Hemithea aestivaria; assembly: GCA_947507615.1. Lineage (NCBI taxonomy): Eukaryota > Metazoa > Arthropoda > Insecta > Lepidoptera > Geometridae > Hemithea > Hemithea aestivaria. The sequence continues at coordinate 8,857,853 of OX382350.1, read as the reverse complement.
GTGAGATGTTATACTATTAAATTAATACATAAAATGGTTATAATTATACTTTTCACTATTTTTTTGAAATTTTATTTATGGGAGCTCTTACTCAGAGCTTGTAAACTTTTCACACCTACCCACTAAATTTGTAATAATATGGCTATTTAATTTAGTATGTAATGTACTGTAGTACTGACAATATATTTATATCTATTTCATTTGTATATCTGCGGAAGCTATTAATTGGCCTTCATGTTATACCTATGTGAACTCCTACTCTGTAACCTAGCTGTTAGCTTTCTTAAAATAAATAAAATAAAATAATAAATAAATATTAGTTACACATAAGAATAACATATGGGTTATAATTTATCAAGATTAATGTGCATTAAACCTGAAATATAATGTCAAATGGGTCGGAACAAATCTGCCATCTGCAAGCTTTTGTGGTGTGCGCTGCTAAAACCGTTAGAGCTATTCTAATGACAACCGCTGTAATACCCGCCTGCAACGCAGAAAGTTGCGGCTTCGATTCCCACCCACAAATGTTTGTGTGATCCACTGATATTTGTTTCTAGTCTGGGTGGCTTTCTGTATCTACTATATATATGTATTTATAAAAGAAAAGTATATAAGTATGATATTTGTTATGCTAACCACCATAACACAAGCATTAAGTTACTTAGCTTGGGGTTAGGTGGTGCTGTGTGAAATATTTATTTTATTTCTAATGTAATGTATTATAAAAATGTTTATCTTAAGTATTAAAAATTGTAGGGAAAACATAAACCAACCCAACGTCTTTGATATCTCCCCCTTTTTTTTTTGACGCAGGACCTCCTCCCTCTCTAACCTTCAATGTTTTTATTATAACGTGACAATTTTTACTGGAAGGAAGGGCCCTTCAAAAGAGTTTTCCACGGGCCTCATATAGTGTAGTTACGCCACTGCAAGTAGGTATCTAATGATGAGTGATACTAAGCAAAAAGTTTTGGGCTGTCGGCTTTCGCGCCACTCTGGCCGGTCAAGCACAGAGGCGGGAGATTATTCCTCGACAGCGTTCTCTCCAGCCATCCGGAACAAAACTGGAGATGAATACTCCTCACCCACAAGCACAATCAGGCCGTGGAGTCACTCCCCAACAGCTCGCAATACACTGTGCGGTGTTAGCATTATTTTCTTCTCTACATGCCAAATATGTGATGATGACTTACCAATTCGTATACTCTTCATTCGTACTTCCTTCACTTAACAAGTCTGTCTCTTCAAGAAATTAGTATATTGCTAATAAATCCCTATATTAGGTACATAATATTAATATAATAAATTTGCGAATTTGTATGACGCACATTTATTTTTCTTCGTTTTATTTTTTTTACCACAGATTAAAATTCAACAAGATACCGTAGACAGAGAATTATCCGTTTACGCAAGATACAAATTACAAAATCCACAGATTAAAAAACTGAGGTCTTTTACACAAATGTTCTATCACGCCTCGTTATTGCTGTCAATTTTATTAATATTTTGTAAATCGAAAAAGGGCGCCAATAGTCGAATTGCAAGCGCGGGCTTTTTGGAAAATTTTCATTGTAATTTAATTTTGTATCAATTGAGTAGATATTTCGGTTTAATTATTGTATAAATTGTATATTTAATAGTTTTAGTGTATATTATATTTGTACGGTTTACACCTTTAGTAGTTGGTTGGTTCGTAGATAGAGGGCACGAGAATGAGTACGACACACGTGTAGTGAGCACGGATGCTTTATTAGTACTAAATATGTTATGTTACAGTTACAAGTATATTAGTTAGAATATGTAATACGAGTCCGCACATCATAATATAACATTATTGTTACGGTAGACCGTACATGCTCCCGAGGGCGAGAAAAGAACAAATTTAAACTTAAGATAAAACTTATAAATTTCACACTACACTATCACATTATGCAGGTAGGTGAGGAGACGTGGCTTTGTCCACGCGGGACCAGGATCGAACCCCGCAGGAATCCTCGTCGTTGCTTGCAGTTGTCGTCGTCGTTGGTAGATGTCTGAGCTGAATTGTAGGCTCAGGTAGTTGGTGTGCGGTCGCGTGAAAGGGGACAGAATATCGTGCCCGCACGCGCCGCCACAAGTGTACACCAGCCGCGACGAGAGCGACGCCGGTCAAAATGTATAACACGGCGAACTGGTGAATGTCGTGTTGTGACAGTCGATCGCTAGGTAGACCTAGACTGTCGTCTTTCATTCCTTGAAGCTCTTTGTCAATGTTTTCCAGTTGAGCTGAATATTGTTGATGTTCCTGATCCTCGGCCTCAGTTGAAAATAAAAGCTCTTTCTTGATAGGTAACGTTAAGTTGAATACATTGTTAATTGATGGGATGTTTACGTTCTGAACAGCTGATCGCACTGTTATCGTATTAGATAGCTGCATGTGCGAGTATATAGTCAGTGAGTCACTCTTTACAATGCACCCATCGCCGAGAGTGATAATGCCGGCCTTAGTGACGCGTTCGACGGTAACTTGATGCTCGCATAAGATTCTGATAGCGACTTGGCCACAGCTGAAGTAAAGATAAGTGTTCACGTTGTTCAGCTCTGTCCATACATCGTTACATTTTGTTCGTGTCATTTTACATTGACTTGTTTCGTCGTCCTTGACACAGAGTTTGTCTTCTGGCTTCAAATAGTAGATAGGTCGTTGCAGCATACACATCAAAGTTGCGTCGTTGAATGGAGTGCAGCGTTGCAGTTCGTTAGTAGACATCGGTATGTAGACATCTTTATGTAGATTGATAGCGATGTGAGAAGAAATGGGTTTAATAGTCACCATTGATTCTCGGAACTGTTGTGGTATAGTTATGAGCTTGAATATCTCATATGAGTCTCGAGTCACCAAAGGTATTCTTCAGTAAGTCTTTTTTGTTTTTTATTATGGCTGAGCTACCCACCCGTCACCCGACCCAGGGGGCCTAGACAAGTGCCAATCGTTTGTCGCTATCGCTAAAAAAATGTACTGAGATGACATTCGTTATCGAAAAACAAACGACAACGACTGTCATCTCAGTACATTTTTTTAGCGATAGCGACAAACGATCGGCGCTTGTCTAGGCCCCCTGGTGTCTTATCCGTTTACGCAAGATACAAATTACAAAATCCACAGATTAAAAAACTGAGGTCTTTTACACAAATGTTCTATCACGCCTCGTTATTGCTGTCAATTTTATTAATATTTTGTAAATCGAAAAAGGGCGCCAATAGTCGAATTGCAAGCGCGGGCTTTTTGGAAAATTTTCATTGTAATTTAATTTTGTATCAATTGAGTAGATATTTCGGTTTAATTATTGTATAAATTGTATATTTAATAGTTTTAGTGTATATTATATTTGTGTTTTATTCAGTAAGTCTTTTTTGTTTTTTATTATGGCTGAGCTACCCACCCGTCACCCGACCCAGGTGTCGCGAATGCGAAGGTAGGTGGGTAAAAAATACACAGACGTAGCATATTTATTATACCTAAGTGGGTAGTCTCCGATAAAGCGCGCAGGGGGGAACTGGCGGGTCGAGGTAGGGCGACCGCCGGCGCGCGCCACTTTGTGACGAATCGGCGCAGGCGTAGCATCGGTGAGTGTTCTTACCACTTATCAGTGCATGCATGCAATTCTCAGACTCAGTGTACCTATTAAGTGTTGTGTATTCTCAGATAGGTACCGATCAGTGCTCCTTTATTCAGAAACCGTCGCGGTCGGGTACACTGTTACAGGTTGATAACAGTGCTCAGTTATTCAGAAACCGTCGCGGTCGGGTACACTGTTACAGATTGATAACAGTGCTCAGTTATTCAGAAACCGTCGCGGTCGGGTACACTGTTACAGGTTGATAACAGTGCTCAGTTATTCAGAAACCGTCGCGGTCGGGTACACTGTTACAGGTTGATATCAGTGCTCAGTTATTCAGATACCGGCGCGGTTGGTTACACTGTTACAGGTAGATAACAGTTCTCAGTTATTCAGAAACCGTCGCGGTCGCGTACACTGTTACAGGTTGATAACAGTGCGCAGATATGCAGATTCCGACGCGGTCGGCTACACAGTTGAGAACAGTGCTCAGGTATTCAGATACTGACGCGGTCGGTTACACAGTTGAGAACTGGCTCAGTTATTCAGATACTGACGCGGTCAGTTACACTGTTGCGAATAGTGCTCAGATTTATCAGTTCCAGAACTCAGGTCAGCTATGCGAGGCTTGGGGTGACTATAAGGGGAGGTTGGAGCCCACTGGGGGTAACCCCAATAATAATCAGTGCAGTGATCAGTTTCAGTCCTGTGTACTTGTTATGTACACAGGTGATGGTGCATATCTCAGATTTTTTGCGTAACTTTCTCAGTATTTAGTATGTTACATTTATATCATTGGTATGTAATATAGCGCAGACTTTCGTTAAGTACATGGTATTAAACGTACTTTTCGACACCAGGTGGGACGTTAATTCCTCAACCTGGAAATTATGTTACGGTTACAACATCTGCTGTAAGCCCGGGACGGGATATTTTTTATTCTAATGAGTCCGGAATGGACACCGATTTTTCACAACGAACTCTTAAAAGAACGAAACAACAAAAGGTACTCAAAAACAAGCGAAGAAAGAGTTCGGAGGCGGAAAGATGTATGGTTACTTCACAAGTAATAAATGGTGAGTCGAGTTCCCAGGTTCCATCCACACAACCACCTGCGCAGCCTTTGGTACGTAATTTGTATAAGTCCTCGGATAAAATAAAACTCCATTTATAGTACCTGTGCAAAGAATTCAGGATTCAACTGCATGAGACGAAGATAATTATGGTAGAAGATCGCGCCGCAAAACTGCCCACTACCATCATAATTTCAGGAGTTGACGTTGTGGACCATTATGTGTATTGTGTGTCTGGGCCCTGGGCGTACTTATATACAACGATGGTTACTGCGTACCGGAGATAAAGAGGTGTATAGGTACGCGGTACGGCTAAGAATGCCATGAACCGACATCTGAGGTTGGCTGGCTCGGTATGGCTTACAAAGCTATTTAACAACATCTTAAATAGTAAAACAATGCCACATTCATGGAGAAAAAGCACCCTAGTCCCGTTTTATAAAAAAAAGGAAATGTGCGTGAGTGTGGTAATTTCAGAGGCATCAAACTAACTTCACATACGCTTAAGATTTGGGAGAGAGTTATGAATAGACGTCTTCAAGAGATTGTAACACTCACTGAAAATCAATTCGGATTCACTCCGGGTAAAAGTACAACAGACGCTATCCATGCTCTTAGAATAGTTGTTGAAAAGAAACTGTGGTTGGCCTTCATCGACCTGGAAAAGGCTTTTGATAGAGTCCCTAGGTCAATTATATGGCAAGCACTGAGGGCACACAACATTCCAGAGCACTACGTACAACTTATTGTGGACATGTACGCAGCCGTTAACACGCAAGTTAAATGCCCAGCAGGAACATCTAAAAGCTTTAAAATCAAAGTGGGTGTTCACCAAGGAAGTGCTCTGAGCCCATTGTTGTTCAACATCGTAATGAACCACCCTACAGCCAAAATTCAAACCCCAATTCCGTGGAATGTTCTGTATGCTGATGATGTGGTTTTGATATCAAACAGTAGGCACGAAATTCAAGAAAAATTAGATAATGTGGAGGGAAGCGCTTGCAGACAATGGGCTGCGTATTAGTAGAACTAAGACAGAGTATGATTTGCGATTTTAACCACAAAGCGGATACTGCGGATAACGTAAATCTAACCATCGACCAAGTAAACCTGCCGAGGGTAAGGCAATTTAAATATTTGGGATCCATTGCTCTCGGAAAACGGAACTATCGATGCAGATATTGCACATCGGGTACAAGCAGGTAGGTGCAAATGGCGATCACTTACGGGAGTTTTATGTGATGCTAAGCTACCCGTAAAGACCAAAGGCAAAGTGTACAAAGCAGCAGTAAGACCGGCATTGCTATATGGCAGCGAGACTTGAGCATCAAAAAAATTTAACGAACAGAAGCTACACACCGCAGAAATGAGAATGCTGCGGTGGGCTGGTGGTGTAACACTTAAAGATAAGATCCGCAATAGCCATATTAGAGACAGCTTCAAGGTTGCACCAATCACAGACAAACTATCCGAGGGCTAAGATGGTATGGTCACATTATGCGCAGACCTGACGACCACATTGTAAGAAAATGCCTTTCCATTGATACCATTAAAAGAGGACGAGGGAGACCCGTTACCACGTGGTTGACGAATATCAAAAGAGATATGAAAACTCTTAACCTAAAAGAGGAAGATACAAAAAATTGAACAGCCTGGCGTCTCAAGATAAGGAAAGCCGACCCCGTTTAAACGGGACATAGGCGAGGGCAAAGAAGAAGAAGACATAAAACACAGATATATAACATTTGCCGCAAAAAGGCCCCAGCTCAGCATATGTAGGTACAAAAAAGGACCTACGCTGGTCTTCGCTGGCAGCAACGGCAGTGACATCACGGCCAGGCTAGTATTCCTTTATCTGTGTACCAACCTGCTTACTTACTTACTTAACTAAATAGATAAGTTAACACTTACCTAATAAATAAAATAATTTAGCCGCTGAGTTTTTAAATTTTGGGCTTTAAGTAAAACGGGTGGACTGGTTGAACTGAAATTTGGTAGGTATTGAGATAGACCCTGGAATAACATAATAGGCTCTACTGTGCAGCAGGTAAAACCGCTGGGCGCAGCTAGTCAATAATAAAACACAAATATATCATTTATACAGGTAACTATTTATTTTATTTATAAGTACATTAAAAAACTTTATAATATTTGGTTGAACAAAGAGATATCAGTTATTATTACAAGTAGGTACTTAAATACTAACTTACGCGTCAGAAGTTCACATATAATATGGAGCATCGTATATGATATTACTGGCAGGAGCTGCTAGCACAGCCACAGCCATTGCCAACAGAGTAACAGAGGGGGAACACAACAATTAGAGTGCTTTTCACTCAATAAATTAAAAATAATAAAATGCGGACTAATTTTGAACGAAACCCTCAGTGGGTAGTCCGACTTGCATTTGTGCAGTTTTATTTATTATTTTACAAGTTTTTTTTTCTCTCTCTCTCTCTCTCTCTAGGCAAAAATGGAAAACGTCCAGACTGATAACGTTTCAGAATCTAATCTTTACAATCCAATAGGTCCCCATGTTGCTTTAGTAATTCCAAATGTATCATCCTTTATAAAGATAGCACCTTATTACAAAGCTTTTGTTCGTGGAATCATAATTATTGTTCATGTAGCTGTTCGTTTTATTTCGTGAAGATATAACCTAATAGGGTATTATACTCCATGTAAGAAAACATCTAAATACATACAATCGACATAATTTAGGCAATAAGAAGACCAACAATGTTAGCTTTAAGTTCATTAGTTTACAAAATAATTTTTAAATTTGTTTCAAAGTTTTAACATTTTTTATCTGTCCTTTTATAAACTTGAATAATACCCTATTACAATACGTACATTATACTGGTGTTGCTTTGTTTTGTTCACGGAACAGTGATACGTCACGTGCTTGTGTAGACCGCTACGTGTACATACAGGGTGTTTGGTAGAGGGTTGGACAAACTTAAATGGGGGGTTCGGGGCCCCAAGAGGCAAATACAACTTGGCCAAAAAAAATCCCAGACCCCTCCTTGTTTTTTTTTGTTTTCTGCCCAAATCCTACATATTAAGTCCCATAACTTTTTTTAAATCCATTTCTTAAAACGAATAAGTTTTCAAAATGACGGCTGCTCGGCTCACTACCGAAATATTGTACGCGAGCACTTAGACAGTGTGTTTCCAAATTCTTGGATAAGAAGACGTGGCCCGCTCGAATGGCCCGCACGTTCCCCAGATCTAACACCCCTTGATTGTTACGTTTGGAGACATGATAAAGAATTAGTGTACGAGGTGGAGATCCACACAAAAGAAGAATTAATTACGAGAATTGACGACGCGTTTTTAAAAAGATCACGCTACAAACAACTCAGAACAATCCTAACATGAACTACAGAACAAATTCGCCGTAGATGGCGGGCGTGCATACGTCATAGAGGAGCTGTTTTTGAACATGATTTCAAATAAACCATTTTCAATCGTTTTTTATTTTCTTTTCATCTCATATTAATTCACAAGCTGATACGATTATTACCAACTAAGTATGTCATTGTAATGAGGAATAAGATAACAAGTTTTTGCCCCGAACCCCCATTTATGTTAGTCTAACCCTCTACCAAACACCCTGTATAACCTTATTGCCTGCCAAACCCACATGACACTGGCTTTGGTTTTATTTTGTTTTGTCTTTGTTCATAGAACAGTTATATTTCTTGTGTTTATTTAAGTTATGTTGTGAAGATATAAACTTATTACAAAGCTCACATGATACTGGTTTTGATTTGTTTTTGTTCATAGAACAGTTATATTTCATGTGTTTATTTAAGTTATGTTGTGAAGATATAAACTTATTACAAAGCTCACATGATACTGGTTTTGATTTGTTTTTGTTCATAGAACAATATTTTATGTGTTGATTTAAATTATATGGTGAAGATAAAACCTTATTACAAAGCTCACATGATACTGGTTTTGATTTGTTTTTGTTCATAGAACAGTTATATTTCATGTGTTTATTTAAGTTATGTTGTGAAGATATAAACTTATTACAAAGCTCACATGATACTGGTTTTGATTTGTTTTTGTTCATAGAACAATATTTTATGTGTTGATTTAAATTATATGGTGTAGATAAAACCTTATTACAAAGCTCACATGATACTGGTTTTGATTTGTTTTTGTTCATAGAACAGTTATATTTCATGTGTTTGTTCAGGCCTATTTGTGAAGATATAACCTTATTACAAAGCTCACATGATACTGGTTTTGATTTGTTTTTGTTCATAGAACAATATTTTATGTGTTGATTTAAATTATATGGTGTAGATATAACCTTATTACAAAGCTCACATGATACTGGATTTGATTTGTTTTTGTTCATAGAACAGTGATATTTCATGTGATTATATAAGTGACTTGGTGAAGATATAACCTTATTACAAAACTCGCATGATACTGGTTTTAATTTGTTTTTGTTCATAGAACAATAATATTTCATGTGTTTAATTAAGTAACTTGGTGACGATATAACCATATTACAAAGCTCGCATGATGGTTTTGATTTGTTTTTGTTCATAGAACAATAATATTTCATGTGTTGATTTAAGTTATGTTGTGAAGATATAACCTTATTACAAAGCTCACATGATACAGGTTTTGATTTTTCTTTGTTCTTATAACAGTGATATATCATGTGTCTGTTTAGGCTACATTGTGAAGATATAACCTTTTTACAAAGCTTACAAGATAATATTTTAATAGAATCAGTGTCATGACTCTTGATATGTTTTCGTAAAGTATCCTTGTGGACGAAATCTCTCTTACATATATCACATGTGTACCGTTTATTATTTATAACCTTTGCAATAACATCTTGTTTGAGCCTTTCAAGCCTTACAGTACAATGATAATAGTTGTCATCCCAATCTGCCGCATCTGTTGAAACAGAATCAGTGTTCGTACAAGTTTGTTGTATTACCTCTGGTCCAATAACTATTTCATCCTTTATGATATGGTCTTTATATAATTCCTCATATTCTTTTTTGAGTTTTATATCTTCACGTGTATTTACTAGTTCAGAGTCAGATTCAACTCTATCTTGCATACATATATCATGCTCTTGCTTTATTTCTATATCATCAATGTCCTTTTCATTTGTTGTAATTTGTTTGTCTTCCATATTGATTGATCTCTTGATATACACAGATGATGTTTGCCTGCAACAAATAATAAATATTATGATTCAATTAAAGGGCTACAAAGATAAAACACATAATTTAAATGATAGAGGTACAAAGTGTGATTGATCTAGCAATACAGCTACAACCGCTAAGCTAGCCGCATTCTTGAACTAGCAACTGCTCTCAAGAGAAACAAAACCTAAAGGGTCAATGCTTCCCGTAAACTCTGGAATCTTGAAATTTGGTATGCGGCAACATCATATAACTTTTAGCATAGATGAAGGAAAAATTGGAATATAATTTATAAAAAAATATATTTATTTACTACCCCTTTCCTCATGAACGCATATTAAATTGGAATTCATATCAACACTCAAGTCTATAATATATAAATACCTTTAAACTGTACCAAAATTAAACCTTTATGTCAACACAATCAAAATAACGCAAGCAGTTTTAAGCCGCATGTTTTCAAACTCGCGACTACTCGCAAGGGAATCCAAATCTACAGGGTATCCATATATACCTAGTGGTTGATACGGAACCCTCGGTGCTTGAGTCCGACTGATACTTTTTTTTTTTTCTTTTTATATCTTGCGATCAGTCTGTTGACTATGAGCAGATGGGTTGTATGCTTCTGGTCTTTTATAGGAGTCGTCTCCCCATCAGGAGTAGCCCCTTCTTTCACTATTTTTTATCATTTGTGGAGTCAAGGATACTACGTCTCTTTAGGCGCCTGAGTGTACTAGGAATTGTGAGCTGCACAGCCAATTTGTTAGGATGGTAGTTTAGTCGTGACTTGTAGCTTTTTGTAAATGAGTTTATTTCCTCCTTTACTGTGCCAATAGCAAGATGTTGGTGGAGTTCTGTGTTCCTGATATACCATGGAGCATTGCTTAGTTGCTTTAGTATATAATCCTCTGCTCTCTGGATAATTTTTATATTTGTGTCACAGGCTGATCCCCACAGTTGTACTCCATATGTCCATATGGGTTTGAGAACTGTCTTATAAATGAGCAGCTTGTTATCAGTTGACAGTCTACTATTTCTGCCAAGTAGCCAGTATAGTCCTTTAAATCTGAAATTGAGTTCGTCTCTTTTCTTTTGTATATGTTTTCTCCATAGAAGTTTACGGTCGAGATGCATTTCTAAGTACTTAACAGAATCACTGTGTGGAAGTATATCACTGGATAGTCTCACAGGAGATCTTCTTTCCTCAAAATAAAAGTAATATTACACTGGAAATATTTTTTTTTAAATTTTTTCTTTAAAATGTGTGCAATTATAATCATTGTGCAGGGCTTCTCTGGAGGAATATTCTAAAAGTTGAAAATTCCTCAATAATGTTTCAAAATGTATCAAATAGTGTGAGGGAGAGAGTGTCCAGTTGGTTGCTGTTAATGATGTCCACCTTCACTATTATTATTATTATGAAATAGTTCATGGGATTTATGCCGCTTGGAACATGACTGATCTATTGTGACGTCCACTTGAACTATATTTCACTCCCATAGAGGCGGGGATTGTGCCTCGTCAGCGTTCACTCTAGCCGGGGGTGAAACAATACTGGAGATGAATAGGATCCTCACCCACCATCAATCAGCAGAGTTATTCCGAACCACAATAGCTTCTCTTTTTGCTAACGTGCACTGTCAAATTTTAACAGAATTATAAAAAAATCTTGAAAATTCTTACAATACCAGTTCAAAACCTAATGCACCTTCATTTTTTTTTTAATTTAGCATCTTTATGTCGCCCCAAAGCAAGTGGTGATTTTAAAATGTTTTTAGGTTATTTTTTGGAACGTTTTCTGCACCGTCGTCTCTTTTTTGTGCAGAATCTAGGCCCAGGTCGTGGAGTCACTACTCCCCAACAGCTCACCATAAGCTGTCATGCGGTGTTAGTATTATTTTCTTCTCTAAAAATATATCTGTGATTACTTACCAAACTCTTCACTCGTACTTCCTTCACTTAACAGGTCTGTCTCTTTAAGAAATTAATATTTCTGAGTATTCCTAATAAACCATTACGTTACATTTTTTAGTTTGTCTCAGCGTTACTTTTATTATTTGATTTTGTTATTTATTTCTACATCAAAATGTACATGAGTTCATGCATTTTTACCACAGGCCACAGATCAGCTGTTTTGTACCACAGATTAAAATTAAACAAGATACAAATTACAAAATCCACAGATAAATAACTGAGGTGTTATTCACAAATGTTATGTCACGCCTCGTTATTGCTGTCAAAATCACGAAAGAAGTCCCTTTCACGAGGTGCCTCAATCCCTCGTTATTAATCACAATTATTATCACAATATCTATAGAGCGGTTTTCACAACAGGAGTCCTATTTGCGGTGCGCCACTATCGCACATTTTAATTCCTCATATATTATTTTTTAATCAAATTGGTACTATTTATTTTATCTAACAAATAAAAATTATTTAGGATATGAAGTCCAGTAATAATCTATAAAATTAAGTTCCGCTAAATTCTTAAGGACTTCTTACTTGAAAAGGACATCGTACATTTTGACTTGTCGTAATATCTCATACCTACTTAATTACTTTACTGAACAGGTAAGTTAATACTTACCTAATAATTAACTATCTAATAAATAAAAATAATATAGGCACTGAGTTTTTAAATTTTGGGTATTAAGTAATCATAGATAAAATGTTATTTATAAGCAAAATTCCGCAGGACTCCTTTCTTGAAAATGACTACCCTACAGTTCCAGTAGGTACCAATAAATAAAACACATTTTACCAATATTATAAACGGAAAGTTTGTACGAATGTACACCTATGGATGTCTGGATGTACGTTCGTTACTCTTTCACGCCTAAACGGGTGGACTGGTTGAACTGAAATTTGGTAGGTATTGAGATAGCCTATACCCTGGAATAACTTAATAGGCTCTACTGTGCAGCAGGTAAAACCGCTGGGCGCAGCGCAGCTTGTCAATAATAAAACAAATATATCATTTATACAGGTAACTATTTATTAAAAATAAATTTAATTTTACATACCTAATATTTCATTTTATTTTTACATATAAGGTCAGTTCTGGTCAAGTATTGCACTCCCATATCAATACAGCACCAACTCGATTTTTTTTTATAATTTCAAACATAAACAAGTATAAATAAAATTGCAATTGCTGTAAAAATACCTTTTGAGTTGACCCTGTATTCTACTAGGTGCGCGGTATGATAGGTGGTATACAGCCAGTACAATCTGGTTTTTCGATTTTCTTAGTCTATCATGAAATGATGCTTTTGCTTTCCTAATAACAGCATAGAAATCATCTATCCTGTTTTCTTATAACTTTATCACAAAACTTAGGTACATGATACTGGTTTTTAGGTTTCCGTAGTCTACAAGGAAGCCTTATAGTTTCGATTCGTCTGTCCGCGGCTTTGCGGAGAAAGTATAAGTCCTAAAAAGCTGATTTTTTTTCACAGAGGAGGGTAGTGATCAAGGTAAGAGAACGATAACAAAAAAAAAAACATTAATTATATCAAAGTACCTCCCATTTACGTTAGATGGGGATGACATTTTTTCTGGCTGAACCCATCATGTTGTGTATCTCTGAACATGTATTAGAAAATGAAGGATGGGTTGGTAAGAAACTCTTTCAATTCAGTGTTCCGTATGAAAGTTTATTTTTTATTGAGGGCCGCCTCTTTTTTGAGTCCTCCCCACCGCCCACCTCTCTAATATAATCTGAACTCTGCCCTTCAAATAATGAAAGAAAATCAAGAATATGGTTGCAACTATGAACTTTCCAGAAAAACTATAGCCATTTAAATATAATAATTAAAATTTGTTTTATTTCAGGTCTCAAGCCCATATTCTGTTAGTAGTATCTACTTACAAATGATTGTTAGTAACATGCATAAAATGAAAACAAAACTACAATGTCTGCTATTGTAACATGAGTGTGCTACAATGCTTCAATAGAGGAGCATCCCATTTGCTGGATATCGTGTCCAGGATGGTGTCGGTGCTCACACGTGTTCTGTTGAGCAGCGATGCCACCTTCTTACGCATGCAGGCATGACATCCATCTGTGTGTGCTTCAGCAAACATGCCAGATGCACTACAGAACCGTGAGAGCCCCAACAACATCCTGAACTAGTTATTATATTGGACCCCAACGGTGTTCACACTTGTTTGAGTAAGAATTATAACTAAACTGAACATGACTATGACATACATAAACAATAACTATACCATCATAATGTGAATTAATGTAATGTAAATATAATGATTAATAACCTAAATGAACATAATGCATTGTCTGATTGCCAATATGCCTACAGAGCCGGAAGATCCACAACATCCGCTACACACGCCTTCGTTAAGAAAATCACCAGTGCCCTAGAGAATAAACAAAAGGTGGCAGGTATGTTTATTGATCTGTCGAAAGCTTTTGACTCGGTAGATCATAAGCTACTCCTGGACAAACTGAAAGTTTACGGCATTAGAGATAAAACTAATACTTTACTTGAATCCTTTCTTACAGACAGACAACAAACTGTGGAGGTTGTTTTAGATGGAAATAAAATTAGGTCAATTCCAAAAGTAGCAAAGATTGGTGTACCTCAAGGTTCATCATTAGGAAATGTTATGTTTTTATTATTCTTAAACGATATTACTAAATTAAAATTGAAAGGGGAAATAATTCAATACGCTGATGATACTACGGTCATTGTTAAAGGTGATACAATAGATGAACTTCGCTCTAATATTAAAACAAACATGGAAATCTTGAGCGAATGGTTCAGTATAAACGGCCTAAAATTAAATGCAAATAAAACGAACATCATTTTATTCAATGCAAAATCTCCAAACCAAGCTATAATAACAATACCCCTACAGAATGACAATATGATTAAGACTAGTAACCTTGTGCGACTATTAGGATTTGAAATTGACCCATCTCTGACATGGAAGAGCCATATACACTCAACATGTCAGAAGATTGCCAAAGGAAACTATGCGTTACGATAATAATCTTTTAGAAATTTATTACGCCTATGTGCACTCTATGATCTCATATGGTATAATACTATGGGGAAATTCCACAGATAACGAGCGCATACTAAAAATGCAGAAGCGTGCTGTACGAATATTGGTCAACGCCAAATATAAAGAGTCTTGTAGGGATCATTTTAAAACCTTAGGTATTTTAACATCAGTCGCCCTTTATGTTATGGAGATATTGAAGTATGTGAGAACGAATTTAAAAGACTATAAAACTCGCGGTGATAATAATGCAGATTATAACTTCCGAAATAAACAATTTTTAATGCCCTTTTCACACAAACTTAATATATCTACCAAAACACCTAAAATAATTGGTCAAAAACTTTATAACAAATTACCAACTTCCATTAAAAATATTAAAACATACTCACTATTTTGTTCAAATGTTAAAAACCTACTGTTGTCCAAAACTCTTTACAGCGTAAAAGAATATTTAACAAACAACTATGATAATTTTAAACTGACCGTTAACGAATAGTATGCTCGAATAAACTTAGGCGGCATTATTACTTTTATTTTATTGGTAAAATATCATACACTAATGCAACAACGCCCTTATACAGCGAATGCAGTGACTATGAGCCCTTATACAGCTCGAACTCTAAACAAAAAAAAAAAAATGTTAAACTGTCTAATGTTTTGGTATTTACCTAACTTAGAATAGATGCACACACTATGTAATAATAGTAGATATATATGACGAGTCCATTGATGACAATATATCATTCGTTATTATAAGAATAATGTAATGTATATATATCACTTTGACAATAAAGATTATTCTATTCTATTCTATAATAATAATTTAGCACTAAGCATATAACCTAAATGTTGTATATATTATTATTACATGACATTTAGTATTGTAACTATTATTCATACCACTTACTTCCATAATCACTTTGTATTGTCATTTAAGAAAGTAAAATGATAACATAATGTTCAATAAGTGTAAATAAGATTGCATGCTCGCACACAACAAGCGCCCCAACAGGGTATGTAGAGGACTCATTTAACTTAATTAAGACATAATTATTTGCACCTACATGTGTTGATAAATATATGACAGGGAATGCGATGAGATGGTGGATATTACTTATGTTTTGGATCAGCCAACACTTTAAAGGTGGATGGACTCCTCCAAATCTCTTCACAATAATTAAAAATCATTACTAAAATAATAAATCGACTGCTCGACCGTTCTGACAAATTATATCTGCCATCCATCCACCTCCTGATACAAGAAGTGTCACTGGCCACTACGTTGCCAGTATTAATTCAAAATAAGGTTGCAATAAGACTTATCAATATCCTCCGCGCCGACATATATGTATGTCCCCACAGATTACTTGTATAAAAAGATTGAAAGAAAGACTTGAATAAGGTGATCTTAACCTAACCTCGTTAAGATATCTTTATTAGTTTAGAAGATATCGTTGACGAAAGTTAAGGCAGTTAATATTGTACATATTTGCCAGTACTACGGAACATTGCACGTAGCCCGACTAGCGCTTGGCCTACTTTTTATTTGCATGTAGAATAGTACATTTCCGCGTGATTTTTAATCATCTTTCTTGCTTGTATTGAAATAACCTTTTTACAAAGCTTACATATAATATATTAAAACAGAATCGGTGTCATGTCTCTTAATATGCTTTTCTAAAGTATACTTGTGGAAGAAATCTTTCTTACATATATCACATGTTACTTTGGATGATTGTTTTGATTTGTTTTTGTTCATAGAACAGTGGTATTTAATGTGTCTGTTTAGGGCTGTTTGTGAAGATACAACCTTATTACAAAGCTCACATGATACTGGTTTTGATTTGTTTTTGTTCATAGAACAATAATATTTCATATGTCGGTTTAGATCCTTTTGTGAAGATACAACCTTATTACAAAGCTCACATGATACTGGTTTTGATTTGTTTTTGTTCATAGAACAATAATATTTAATATGTCGGTTTAGATCCCTTTGTGAAGATATAACCTTATTACAATGCTCACATGATACTGGTTTTGATTTGTTTTTGTTCATAGAACAGTGATATTTCATATGTCGGTTTAGATCCTTTTGTGAAGATACAACCTTATTACAAAGCTCACATGATACTGGTTTTGAGTTGTTTTTGTTCATAGAACAGTGATATTTCATGTGTCTGCTTAGATAAACTTGTGAAGATATTACCTTATTACAAAGCTCACATGATACTGGGTTTGATTTGTTTTTGTTCATAGAACAATAATATTTCATGTGTTGATTTAAGTTCTGTTGTGAAGACATAACCTTATTACAAAGCTCACATGATACTGGTTTTATATTGTTTTTATTTAAAGAGCAGTGATATTTCATGTGTCTGTTTAGGGCTACTTGTGAAGATATAACCTTATTACAAAGCTCACATGATACTGGTTTTGATTTGTTTTTGTTCATGGAACAGTGATATTTCATGTGTTTATTTAAGTCACTTGGTGTAGATGTAACCTTATTACAATGCTCACATGATACTGGTTTCGATTTGTTTTTGTTCATAGAACAATAATATTTCATGTGTTGATTTAAGTTATGTTGTGAAGACATAACCTTATTACAAAGCTTGCATGGTTTTGGTTTTTTGTACGTAGGACAGTACCTCTCAATGTGATTTTTAAATCTTGCTTGTCTTGAAAATACCTTTTTACAAAGTTTACAAGATAATATTTTAAAAGAATCAGTGTCATGCGTCTTAATATGTCTTTGTAAACTATGCTTGCGGACGAAATCTCTCTTACATATATCACATGTGTACCGTTTATTATTTATATTTGCAATAACATCTTGTTTGAGCCTTACAGTACAATGATAATAGTTGTCATCACAATCTGCCGCATCTGTTGAAACAGAATCAGTGTTCGAACAAGTTTGTTGTATTACCTCTGGTCCAATAACTATTTCATCCTTTATGATATGGTCTCGATATAATTCCTCATATTCTGTTTTGAGTATTATATCTTCACGTGTATTTACTAGTTCAGAGTCAGATTCAACTCTATCTTGCATACATATATCATGCTCTTGCTTTATTTCTATATCATCAATGTCCTTTTCATTTGTTGTAATTTGTTTGTCTTCCATATTGATTGATCTCTTGATATACACAGATGATGTTTGCCTGCAACAAATAATAAATATTATGATTCAATTAAAGGGCTACAAAGATAAAACACATAATTTAAATGATAGAGGTACAAAGTGTGATTGATCTAGCAATACAGCTACAACCGCTAAGCTAGCCGCATTCTTGAACTAGCAACTGCTCTCAAGAGAAACAAAACCTAAAGGGTCAATGCTTCCCGTAAACTCTGGAATCTTGAAATTTGGTATGCGGCAACATCATATAACTTTTAGCATAGATGAAGGAAAAATTGGAATATAATTTATAAAAAAATATATTTATTTACTACCCCTTTCCTCATGAACGCATATTAAATTGGAATTCATATCAACACTCAAGTCTATAATATATAAATACCTTTAAACTGTACCAAAATTAAACCTTTATGTCAACACAATCAAAATAACGCAAGCAGTTTTAAGCCGCATGTTTTCAAACTCGCGACTACTCGCAAGGGAATCCAAATCTACAGGGTATCCATATATACCTAGTGGTTGATACGGAACCCTCGGTGCTTGAGTCCGACTGATACTTTTTTTTTTTTCTTTTTATATCTTGCGATCAGTCTGTTGACTATGAGCAGATGGGTTGTATGCTTCTGGTCTTTTATAGGAGTCGTCTCCCCATCAGGAGTAGCCCCTTCTTTCACTATTTTTTATCATTTGTGGAGTCAAGGATACTACGTCTCTTTAGGCGCCTGAGTGTACTAGGAATTGTGAGCTGCACAGCCAATTTGTTAGGATGGTAGTTTGTTGTGACTTGTAGCTTTTTGTAAATGAGTTTATTTCCTCCTTTACTGTGCCAATAGCAAGATGTTGGTGGAGTTTTGTGTTCCTGATGTACCATGGATCATTGCTTAGTTGCTTTAGTATATAATCCTCTGCTCTCTGGATAATTTTTATATTTGTGTCACAGGCTGATCCCCACAGTTGTACTCCATATGTCCATATGGGTTTGAGAACTGTCTTATAAATGAGCAGCTTGTTATCAGTTGACAGTCTACTATTTCTGCCAAGTAGCCAGTATAGTCCTTTAAATCTGAAATTGAGTTCGTCTCTTTTCTTTTGTATATGTTTTCTCCATAGAAGTTTACGGTCGAGATGCATTCCTAAGTACTTAACAGAATCACTGTGTGGAAGTATATCACTGGATAGTCTCACAGGAGATCTTCTTTCCTCAGAATAAAAGTAATATTAAACTGGAAATATTTTTTTTTTAATTTTTTCTTTAAAATGTGTGCAATTATAATCATTGTGCAGGGCTTCTCTGGAGGAATATTCTAAAAGTTGAAAATTCCTCAATAATGTTTCAAAATGTATCAAATAGTGTGAGGGAGAGAGTGTCCAGTTGGTTGCTGTTAATGATGTCCACCTTCACTATTATTATTATTATGAAACAGTTCAGGGGGTTTATGTCGCTTTGACTGATCTATTGTGACATCTGCTTGAACTATATTTCACTCCCATAGAGGCGGGGCATTGTCCCTCGTCAGCGTTCACTCTAGCCGGGGGTGAAACAATACTGGAGATGAATAGGATCCTCACCCACCATCAATCAGCAGGGTTATTCCGAACCACAATAGGTTCTCTTTTTGCTAACCGTGCACTGTCAAATTTTAACAGTATTATAAAAAAGTCTTGAAAATTCTTACAATACCAGTTCAAAACCTAATGCACCTTCATTTTTTTTTTAATTTAGCATCTTTAGGTCGCCTCGAAGTGGTGATTTTAATATGTGTTTTATAGGTTATTTTTTGGAACGTTTTTTGCGCCGTCGTCTCTTTTTTGTGCAGAATCTAGGCCCAGGTCGTGGAGTCACTCCTCCCCAACAGCTCGCCATAAGCTGTCATGCGGTGTTAGTATTATTTTCTTCTCTAACAATATATACGTATGTGATTACTTACCAAACTCTTCACTCGTACTTCCTTCACTTAACAAGTCTGTCTCTTTAATAAATTAATATTTCTGAGTATTCCTAATTAACCATTACGTTACAATTTTTATTTTGTGAAAGCGTCACATAGATTCGCAATTCGCACACATTTTTTGATTTGATTTTGTTATTTCTACCATTTTATTTTGTACCACAGCCACAGATTAAAATTCAACAAGATACAAATTTCAAAATCCACAGATTAAAAAACCGAGGTGTTATTCACAATGTTATGTCACGCCTCGTTATTGCTGTCAATTTTTAAATAATATTTTGTACAACTTGAAATAGTGCTATTCACGAAAGGAGTTCTTTTTGCGGGGCGCCACAATCGCACATTTTAGTAGTGTTTTTCACGAAGGACTCCTTTCGTGAAAAACACTACTAAAATGTGCGATTGTGGCGCCCCGCAAAAAGGGCGCCACTATCGCAAATTTTAAAAGTTAGCATATTTACAACTTTTTAACGCCTCATAATTTCTCATATTTAATTTCTTAATTAAATATGTATTTATTTTGTCTAACAAATAAAAATTATTTAGGATATTAAGTCCAGTAATTATCGAAAAAAAAAATTTGTAAAGCAAAATTCCGCGGGACCTCTTTCGTGAAAAGGACTATAGTTAAAATATCTATAACATTTTAATTCCTCATATATCATTTATTAATCAAATTGGTATTTATTTCATCTAATAAATTAAAATTATTTATGATATGAAGTCCAGTAATAATCTATAAAATTAAATTTAGTTCCGCTAAATTTCGAGGGATCTCTTTCGTGAAAAGAACATCATACATTTTGACTTATATATTATACCTACTTAATTACTTAACTAAATAGGTAAGTTAAACACTTACCTGATAATTAACTATCTAATAAATAAAAATAATATAGGCACAGAGTTTTTAAATGTTGGGTATAGTAATCATCTATAAAATGTTATTTATTTATAAGCAAAATTCCGCAGGACTCCTGTCGTGATAATGACTACCCTACAGTTCCAGTAGGTACCAATGAATAAAACACATTTTACCAATATTATAAACGGGAAAGTTTGTACGAATGTACACCTATGGATGTCTGTTCGTTACTCTTTCACGCCTAAACGGGTGGACTGGTTGAACTGAAATTTGGTAGGTATTGAGATAGCCTAGACTTTGGAATAACATAATAGGCTCTACTGTGCGCAGGTAAAACCGCTGGGCGCAGCTAGTCAATAATAAAACACAAATATATCATTTATACAGATAACTATTTATTAAAAATAAATTTAATTGTACATACTTAGTATTTCATTTTATTTTTACATAATATAAGGTGAGTTCTGGTCAAGTATTGCACTCCCATATCAATACAGCACCAACTCGAAATTTTTTTTTTTATAATTTTAAACTTAAACAAGTATAAATAAAATTGCAATTGCTGTAAAAATACCTTTTGAGTTGACCCTGTATTGTACTAGGTGTGCGGTATGATAGGTGGTATACACCCAGTACTATCTGGTTTTTCGATTTTCTTAGTCTATCATGAAATGCTGCTTTTGCTTTCCTAATAACAGCATAGAAATCATCTATCCTGTTTTCTTATAACTTTCTCACAAAACTTAGGTACATGATACAGGTTTTTAGGTTTCCGTAGTCTACAAGGAAGCCTTATAGTTTCGATTCGTCTGTCCGTCTGTCCGCGGCATAAGTCCTAAAAAGCAGATTTTTTCACAGAGGAGGGTAGTGATCAGGGTAAGAGAACGATTACAAAAAAAATATCATTAATTATTTCAAAGTACCTCCCATTTACGTTAGATGGGGATGGCATTTTTTCTAGCTGAACCCATCATGTGGTGTATCTTTGAACATGTATTACAAAATGAAGGATGGGTTGCTAAGAAACTCTTTCAATTCAGTGTTCTGTATGAAAGTTAAATTTTTTTTGAGGGCCGCCTCTTTTTGAGTCCTCCCCACCGCCCACCCCTCTAAAAATCTAAACTTTGGCCTTCAATTAATGAAAGCAAATCAAGAATATGGTTGCAACCATGAACTTTCCAGAAAAACTATAGCTGTTAAAATATAATAATTAAAATTTGTTTTATTTCAGGCCTCAAGCCCATAATCTGTTAGTAGTATCTACTTACAAATGATTGTTAGTAACGTGCATAAAATGAAAACAAAACTACAATGTCTGCTATTGTAACATGAGTGTGCTACAATGCTTCAATAGAGGAGCATCCCATTTGCTGCATATCGTGGGCAGGATGGTGTCGGTGCTCACACGTGTTCTGTTGAGCAGCGATGCCACCTTCTTACGCATGCAGGCATGACATCCATCTGTGTGTGCTTCAGCAAACATGCCAGATGCACTACAGAACCGTGGGAGCCCCAACAACATCCTGAACTAGTTATTATATTGGACCCCAACGGTGTTCACACTTGTTTGAGCAAGAATTATAACTAAACTGAACATAACTATGACATACATAAACAATAACTATAATAATATAATAATGTGAATGTGATATGTATAATAATGTAATGAAATGAAATGAAAATGCGTTTATTCCAGATTTTTACATCCATATTGACTATTAATGAATCATGCAAAATTTAAAACTACTTATAATTAGGTGATTGGCGTGTGGTAGGACTGCCACGTTCGGTGTAGGGGACTGCGATCCCAGTCCCTCGCAGCAGTGACGAGTATGTTCGCCGAGGCATAGACGGCTGTGCGGTGTGCTGCTGAGCGGGTCCGGAGCAGAGCCTGCCAGCCGGGCACTCGACCGCTGGCGAACATAGTGCTCGCGCTGCACCAGCGCGGCAGCCGGAACATCGCTCGCCAGGCGTCGTTATACTGCACCCGCATGTCGCTCATTGCAGCTTTACTGTAGTTAGTCCACAGCTCGGTAGTGTAAACGCAGGTGCAGTAACTTGTGAACAGCTGTGCCTTGATGGCGTCACTGCAGCGGCTAAATCGTCTGGCGAGCATGTTGCCTCTCACTGCGATAGCTCTCCGCTGTCTCTCTATATCGGCGTGGTCAGACAGATTTGAGGTTAATATGTGGCCGAGATATTTTGTTTCCTCCACCCTCTCCAGAGTTTTATCATTAAGTTCGAGGGGAGGAAGATCCGTCGGTGTGTTCCTGCTGTGGAAAACCATATATGCAGATTTATCCGCGTTGTAGATCATGTTATGGTCCCTTGCATATCCTTCGCATACAGCCAGAAGTTTCCGCATCGCCGATATTGAGGGAGCTAAGAGAACCATATCGTCCGCGTAGGCTATGTGGTTTGTTATGGTGCCGTTAATGGAACAGCCGACTTTCGTTCTTATTAGTTCCGTGGATAATTCGTCCATGTAAGCGCTGAAGAGGGCGGGGGACATACTCCCCCCCTGCCTCACGCCACATTTCAGTGTGGAAGGTCCAGAAAGCTCATTTTTCCAGCGAGTTTTATTGTTTTGTTGCTGGTACCAGTTTCTCAGTAATGTAAATATAACGATTAATAATAATAATTTAGCACTATGAATATAACATAAACGTTGTATATATTATTATTACATGACATTTAGTATTGTTACTATTATTCATACCACTTACTTCCATAATTTTTATTGTGTAATTTATTTAATTTAATTTCTTATTTTATTATTATTTTTGTTTATAATTTCATATACAATGTAATATTGTTTTTGAATAAATAAATTGAATTGAATCACTTTGTACATATTTTTTGACATATAAGAAAGTAAAATGATAACATAATGTTCAATAAGTGTAAATAAGATTGCATGCTCGCACACAACAAGCGCCCCAACAGGGTATGTAGAGGACTCATTTAACTTAATTAAGACATAATTATTTGCACCTACATGTGTTCATAAATATATGACAGGGAATGCGATGAGATGGTGGATATTATTTATGTTTTGGATCAGCCAACACTTTAAAGGTGGATGGACTCCTCCAAATCTCTTCACAATAATTAAAAATCATTACTAAAATAATAAATCGACTGCTCGACCGTTCTGACAAATTATATCTGCCATCCATCCACCTCCTGATCCAAGAAGTGTCACTGGCCACTACGTTGCCAGTATTCATTCAAAATAAGGTTGCAATAAGATTTATCAATATCCTCCGCGCCGACATATATGTATGTCCCCACAGATTACTTGTATAAAAAGATTGAAAGAAAGACTTGAATAAGGTGATCTTAACCTCACCTCGTTAAGATATCTTTATTAGTTTAGAAGATATCGTTGACGAAAGTTAAGGCAGTTAATATTGTATTTGCCGGAACATTGCACGTAGCCCGACTAGCGCTTGGCCTACTTTTTATTTGCATGTAGAATAGTACATTTCCACGGGATTTTTAATCATCTTTCTTGCTTGTATTGAAATAACCTTTTTACAAAGCTTACATATAATATATTAAAACAGAATCGGTGTCATGTCTCTTAATATGCTTTTCTAAATTATACTTGTAGAAGAAATCTTTCTTACATATATCACATGTTACTTTGGATGATTGTTTTGATATGTTTTTGTTCATAGAACAGTGGTATTTAATGTGTCTGTTTAGGGCTGTTTGTGAAGATACAACCTTATTACAAAGCTCACATGATACTGGTTTTGATTTGTTTTTGTTCATAGAACAGTGATATTTCATGTGTTTGTTTAGGCCCATTTGTGAAGATATAACCTTATTACAAAGCTCACATGATACTGGTTTTGATTTTGATTTGTTTATGTTCATAGAACAATATTTTATGTGTTGATTTAAAGTATATGGTGAAGATATAACCTTATTACAATGCTCACATGATACTGGTTTTGATTTGTTTTTGTTCAAAGAACAGTGATATTTCATATGTCGGTTTAGATCCTTTTGTGAAGATATAACCTTATTACAATGCTCACATGATACTGGTTTTGATTTGTTTTTGTTCATAGAACAGTGATATTTCATATGTCGGTTTAGATCCTTTTGTGAAGATTCAACCTTATTACAAAGCTCACATGATACTGGTTTTGATTTGTTTTTGTTCATAGAACAATAATATTTCATATGTCGGTTTAGATCCCTTCGTGAAGATATAACCTTATTACAATGCTCACATGATACTGGTTTCGATTTGTTTTTGTTCATAGAACAATAATATTTCATGTGTTGATTTAAGTTATGTTGTGAAGACATAACCTTATTACAAAGCTTGCATGGTTTTGGTTTTTTGTACGTAGGACAGTACCTCTCAATGTGATTTTTAAATCTTGCTTGTGTTGAAAATATCTTTTTACAGAGCTTACAAGATAATATTTGAATAGAATCAGTGTCATGTCTCTTATTATGTGTTTTTACAGTATACTTGCAAGTGAAATCTTTCTTAGCCTTTGCAGTAACATCTTCCCTCTCCACTCTTGAAGAACGATAATAGTTGTCATCACAATCTGCCGCATCTGTTGAAACAGAATCAGTGTTCGTACAAGTTTGTTGTATTACCTCTGGTCCAATAACTATTTCATCCTTTATGATATGGTCTTTATATAATTCCTCATATTCTGTTTTGAGTATTATATCTTCACGTGTATTTACTAGTTCAGAGTCAGATTCAACTCTATCTTGCATACATATATCATGCTCTTGCTTTATTTCTATATCATCAAAGTCCTTTTGATTTGTTGTCGTTGGTTTCTCTACTATGTAAGTAGAACACAAGTTTTTGATTGCCTGCAACAAACAATTTACTATGTATGCAGATCATCCGAACATAATATTATAATGTACTGGTGAACCCGCGCGCACTTCGTAGCATCTCATAACAGAAAATGATCGAGTGTTTCTCTACTATACAAGACACAGGTTTTGATTTGTTTTAGTTAAATGTAGTTTTTATTATATTAAGTAATTTATACAAAGTTATTTTTGCAACAACCTCGTAGGATCAAGCAACTATCATCATATACAACAACATGTTATATGTGACTTGAAATCTTTTTAAATTTTTTTCTAGAAAAATCAAAATCAATTTAATATTGAATCTGAATGAGGTCGCGCAGCATAGAGACACGTGGAGAGACTTGGGGCGGTCTGTGCCTAGCATTGGGACAGCATACAGTAAATAAAAAATTTGTGCGTGTACTAGTTTACACACGTAAGAAGTGAAACTTCTTTAATTAAATTAAATTTAAATTTTAAATTTATAAATTTTTTAAATTCATGTTCATTGGAGAAAGTGAAAGTACTCTTCGTCTGAACCAACCGTGGTAGGGGCAAGAAACAAAAGATGGCGCGTAACTGAAAAATGTGACGCGTAACCGTGACGCGTAACCGCGTAAAAATGTGACGGTAAATTTTTTCCAACGCCGATAAAGAAGTTTCACTTCAAAAAATAAAATAAAAAAATCCGTGGGAATGTTCTGAATAATTAGAATAGAAGTACTCTTTATTGTGGACAACATATTTACAAAACACTAATAAAAATAAACACAAACTAATTACATATGATGAACTTAAAATTAGATAATAAGTTTGGTCTACAATGGGCGGCTTAAAGCGATCTCTTCCAGGCAACCTTTTGAATGAATATAATATGCAAGGAAGAGTAGGGTTGTCATACGATATAATGATAATATTAGGTACTTAATTATTTTAGTATGAAAGTAAAATGTTACAATGGAAGAGTATA
Source organism: Hemithea aestivaria (assembly GCA_947507615.1). NCBI lineage: Eukaryota > Metazoa > Arthropoda > Insecta > Lepidoptera > Geometridae > Hemithea > Hemithea aestivaria. The sequence goes on along the minus strand of OX382350.1, from coordinate 8,831,187 downwards.
TGAAATATTGGTATTGTGATTGCGGCACACATGTACTGTAGGTGTCAGTTTTCAATGTTGCGTTAGTGGTAGAATGGCTGCCGTATGTTCGCCTGCCACGTTTGTATTTGCCGTGTCCTGTATTGTCCGCCCTCCGAATAGTCCGGGCGCGCGCGGGCTCGGCTTGCTCGCTCTTAGATCCGGCGCTGCTGACATTGCACTCCACTTGCATTTTATTGTTTGTTCATATTCACGGTACAATGATATTCTTCTTCTTGGTCGGAGCCTCACGACTGAGGGACGTGGTCATGGTGTCTCATCAGCTTTGACACCACTTCCTTCCATCGATGCCGGTCCTGCGCCATTTGGATTGTCGCTCGTAGGGTGGCTCCCGTAGCATCCTGGGTTACATGCGTCCATCGCGTGGGTGAGCGCCCTCTACCTCTCTTCCCTTCGACACTGCCAGTAATGATAAGTCTCTCCAGACTGTCTGGCTCGCGTCTGACGGTGTGTCCGAACAATTTGAGGACTCTCTGCAGGCAGATTGTTGAACGCCTGGTTTTAACATTCAGTTCTATGAGGATTGACTCGTTTGTGCGACGTTCCGTCCAGAATATTCTTTTCAACATTCTGCGCCTGCACCACATTTTGAACGCGTCAATCCTCGATCGTATTCGAGACTTGTCCAGGTTTTCCGACGCATACAGGAAGATCGAGCAGATAAGGGCCTGCATTAGCTTCTTTTTCGTGTTCCGACTAATGCTTCTATTCTGCCAGATCCTTTCGAGTCTTCTCACCGCTGACTTAACCATTTGTGACCTCCTGACCACTTCTTGCTCGCAGTCACCATCATCACTGATTTGCGATCCTAGATACACAAAAATGATATTATCTTGTGACAAATTTACGATACTGGTTTTGAGTTGTTTTTGTTCATAGAACAGTGATATTTCATGTGTCTGCTTAGATTAACTTGTGAAGATATTACCTTATTACAAAGCTCACATGATACTGGTTTTGATTTGTTTTTGTTCATAGAACAATAATATTTCATGTGTTGATTTAAGTTCTGTTGTGAAGACATAACCTTATTACAAAGCTCACATGATACTGGTTTTATATTGTTTTTATTTAAAGAGCAGTGATATTTCACGTGTCTGCTTAGATTAACTTGTGAAGATATAACCTTATTACAAAGCTCACATGATACTGGTTTTGATTTGTTTTTGTTCATAGAACAATAATATTTCATGTGTTGATTTAAGTTCTGTTGTGAAGACATAACCTTATTACAAAGCTCACATGATACTGGTTTTATATTGTTTTTATTTAAAGAGCAGTGATATTTCATGTGTCTGCTTAGATTAACTTGTGAAGATATAACCTTATTACAAAGCTTGCATGATACTGGTTTTGATTTGTTTTTGTTCATAGAACAGTGATATTTCATGTGTTTATTTAAGTCATATTGTGAAAATATAACCTTATTACAAAGCTCACATGATACTGGTTTTGAGTTGTTTTTGTTCATAGAACAGTGGTATTTCATGTGTTTGCTTAGATTAACTTGTGAAGATATAACCTTATTACAAAGCTCACATGATACTGGTTTTGATTTGTTTTTGTTCATAGAACAATAATATTTCATGTGTTGATTTAAGTTCTGTTGTGAAGACATAACCTTATTACAAAGCTCACATGATACTGGTTTTGATTTGTTTTTGTTCATAGAACAGTGATATTTCATGTGTTTATTTAAGACATATTGTGAAGATATAACCTTATTACAAAGCTTACATGATAGTGGTTTTTTGTATGTAGGACAGTACTTATCCACGTGACTTTTTAATCTTGCTTGTGTTGAAAGTAACTTTTTACAAAGCTTACAAGATAATATTTTAATAGAATCAGTGTCATGTCTCTTGATATGTTTCCGTAAAGTATACTTGTGGACGAAATCTCTCTTACATATATCACTTGAGTACCGTTTATTATTTATAGCCTTTGCAATAACATCTTGTTTGAGCCTTTCAAGCCTTACAGTACAATGATAATAGTTGTCATCACAATCTGCCGCATCTGTTGAAACAGAATCAGTGTTCGTACAAGTTTGTTGTATTACCTCTGGTCCAATAACTATTTCATCCTTTATGATATGGTCTTTATATAATTCCTCATATGCTTTTTTGAGTATTATATCTTCACGTGTATTTACTAGTTCAGAGTCAGATACAACTCTACCTTGCATACATATATCATGCTCTTGCTTTATTTCTATATCATCAAAGTCCTCTTTATTTGTTGTTATTTGACATTGTTTGTCCTCCATATTAGTAGAACACGAGTATTGTGGTCTCCTGCAACAATCAATTTACTTTATACATATCTATATTCTCTATACATTATTATTTAAGGTAAAACATCATGAATTACATTAAGTATTCCTGAATAATGAATAGTCCAATAACACCCCAGACTTACTCGATAGATGCGACCACGTAACCTGAATTTGCATAAGTGGGGGTTCAACAAATGCATAATGTCTTTGTTATCGGGAATCATTATTTCGTCTCATAGTTTCATTAAGATGTACAAATGATGAGATTCCTCGAAGAAGATGTAAGAACTTGTCGTCAGTTCAAGTGTTTACACAAGTTACTTGCTTATAATTTTTTTTTTTAATATGCGCGTGGTAATCAAAAGTGCCTAGGCACTGCAACCGTCAAGAAAGTTCTTGACTGAAAAGCGTGTGCACTCTACTTATTCTGAGTATTAGGATAATTTTACAATTCATACCAAGAATAGTGTGCATATAGCTTGCACTGAAGACCAAATAAAAACAAGTAAAATTTAAAAAAAATAAGCATATATCGTTATTACCATCTAGCACCAAAGTACTAATCAAGACAAATAATATTGGCACAAACTCGATGGGATTGCGTCGTTTAAATACGAAGTTCGCCACCTTCCTACTCCATCATCCAATCAGCTAGATATCAAAAAATATATTGCATTGTCATCTGATTTATAAATGCTTGCCAAATTTCAGCTCAATCAGAAATTAGGAAAAGGATCAAATTAAACTTCCAAGATTGATTACAGACAGACACAACAGACAGGGGAAAGTAAAATAAGCTAGTAATAAATATTCTTATTAATAAATGTGCCAGGAGCTGGTAGCAACCAGCGCCACAAATAAATTATAAGTAAGAAGTATTGTAAGTAAGACTACCAGTGTAAACTTTAAGGCAAGTAACAAATTAAATTTTTTTAATAATCCTGATAATTAAGTAACTAGCAGTGCCCAGCAGTTTTACCTGCTTTTCTATAGCCTTTGTGTTATTCTAGGGTCTAAGCCATCTGTGTACCAAATTTCAGCTCAATCGGTCCATCCATGTAGGTGTGAAAGAGTAACAAACACACATCCTGACATCCATTCTTACAGACTTTCACGTTTATAATATTTGTAAGATGTGCAATTGACTTATTTCGAGCTCCAAGAAAATTTGAAGTACCTCACAGGTCAGAGCCAGGGTGAGGCAAGCACCCCACTCTACCCCACCGCGGCTACACACATGCTGTGAACTATGCCATGAGAACAACTCTTTGTTACAATATATATATATTGGATAAACCTAAGCTAAACCACCAGTGACCGGCCACTCCTAAGATTAGTCGGCTAACCCCAGGTGTGGGTGAATTACTAGCAGGTACTTGACTGGATGGTGAAACCAAGGTCAGATAGGCCGGATATTAACCAAATACAATAATAATTACATTAGAACACAATGATGTCAGCAGTAGTAATAAAACTGTGTCGCAGACATCAACACCCTCCCTCGGTTCTCTTATAAATTACAAAATAGGTACATATATTCCAAATTATTTAAGTTAATTATGCAATTTATATATTTTCCTAAGTGCAAAATCTAATTTTAATTAATTAGTTACAAAATATTGGTAAATGAATTCGTAATCAAAATAAACTCCTCAAAATGATGGAGTGTGGTGAATGTGTTGGTTGAGTGTGAAGTGTAGTGATATACATCTCATCTCTAGTTTCCCGGAGCAGATCACAACCTGCTGAGTCTGTCTCTATTCACACTACATATTATTGAGGCGAAAGATTGTGTGTTTGTTACTTCTTTATATATAAACGGGAAGACCTATTGAGCTGAAATTTGGTACAGAGATAGATATTTGGTAGCTTAGACCCTGGAGTAACACATATTATACAACAGCACAGCGGGTAAAACCGATGAGCGCAGCTAGTCTCTAATATGATATGAAACTTGAAACATTTTTCAGGTTATTATAGGTAGGTAATAATTTCATTAAGCATTGTTGGTAAAACAATAGCTATTTGCGAGTGAGCCAAGAGCCCCTCCGGGCGTACAATATAATACGGAGACTCAAGCAGATATTAGGCATCGTTTGTGTATCTGGCGGTAATATTGTAAGTCCACGATCTAGTGTTTATTGATCCGATACGAAGATTGACAGCTTGCAGACACATAATATTTTATTGTTAACATAGTAACAAAATTGACAACACTTACCAATAAATTATATCGGAATACACAATATATTTACAAGAGTTTATTACCAAATTTTACTGCGTGTTGTTTATTATTTTCCTTTATTATATTTTTCTATGTGAATAAGTGCGTGATACAATAGACTATAAACTAGTTCCACAGATCAAAACATAAATTCAATCAAATCCACAGATTAGAATAAATCTGTAGCGATAATCAAACTTGTACATGTCACGTCTCGTCATTGCTGTCAAATTTAAACCCACTTCACAGACCACACACAAGACAACCCACTTATACAGCGGGGCTATTCCGGACCAAAATCGCTTCTCGTTTAGCTAACGTCCACTGACAAATTTTACAAAATTTTGAAAAAAATCATGAAAATTCTTGCGATACCAGTACAAAATTAAAAACAACTTCAATATTTTAAATTTAGCAATTTATAGCTTGCATCTATGTGGCGTTTTTGAAAATAAAAATGAGTTTTATAGGTTTGTATATTTGCTCACGTTTTGCTGCGCCGTCGTCTCTTCTTTTGTGCAGAATTTATGCCTAGTAGAGCCTAAATACGAAAATACTAACATATTCCTACTATAAAACTCACAGTTTTTAATTATTATACTGTTTAAAACAAAAAAGTGTACCTACGGCTAAAAAACCAAAGGTGCATTTATCTCAAATTGACACCTTTGTGGATTGGAACATTTTCGTTTAACTACGTCCATTTATAATATCTAATGATTTTTTCGGTACCTAGATTCCTATTCGCCCTCGGGTGGTATTGTGGGGTGGGAATAAATTCCAAGTTTGGTTTAAACGATTAAAAATGAGAATAACTTCCAGTCGCCATTCAGTAGTGATTGCCACCTGGAGGAAATCGATGTGGGGGCGACTGGGAATATACTATTTAAACATATATACTTACCATTAATAAAACATCTCTCGTTTGGAATCCTACGAAAGTTTATAAATTTCCTAGGAAATTTTAAAGTAACGAATCTTGTTATTTTCCAATTATAACAAATTTCAGATCAATCGGTTGACAGGAAGAGGGTGAAATTTCAAACTTAATTTGACCCAATAGAAATGAATAAAACAAATAGAGTAAGCTAAATAAAACCGTTTAATAACACTAAGTATTTTTTTACAATGTAGTGTTATGATATTAAGGTCGACTTAATTTAAAGTGATACGAGTTTAAATTATATATTTCAGATAACTATTGATTATAATAATTATAATCCATATGCAAATTATTTATTAATTTTAAGAGAATTGCATTTTTTCTATAATATAATCATTTACATATCATATTGGTTACTGGCTACTATTTCATCAGTACCAGAGCATGATGCCTCAACATAAGGCAGTCCCATTCACCTGTACCTACATAACAATGAAGCTAATTTTTTTGCGCATAATGACAGGAAATGCATCAGTGCGAGCTTCCATAAAGAATAAAGATTTTTTTTACATAAACATAGCTGACGCATCAGCACCCAAAAGGCATATTGTACCTACACGTAAAGAATTAAAAAAAAAAAAAAGAAGAATTAACTAATTATTCCCTGTGGAAGATGACAAAGTCACTAAATAGACCTCAAGAGATCAAATACCCTCTGAAAACGCTCAAGCATTTGCGAAACATCTGCCCACTGTGTTCACGCCAAACCAAGGTGACGAGGACTCTGGAGAGGAAATTGAAGCAACGTTGAACCAGGACTCCCAAATGTCTTTACCGCCAAGGCCTGTTACTGTAAAGGAGGTTAAAGCGACTATTAAACGTCTCCAATACCGGAAAGCTCCAGGTTTTGACCTAATAACCAAAGAAGTTCAATGCGAGCGATGTGGGGAAAGTTATAAAAACTATGACGCGAGGGAAGTCTCCTGGCCATGATGGCTTGAGCATTTAAAGTACGCTGGCGTCCACCTGCCTCGAGTGATTGCGATGTTGTACACATTGTGTGTTGGGCACTCATACTTACCCACTCAAATGATGATGACCGTGGTGGTGCCAATTGTGAAGAGTAAAACCGGAGACCTGAGCGAGATGGGCAATTACAGGCCGAACTCACTAGCGACAGTGCTGGCGAAGGTGCTTGACAGTTTGCTTAATACACAGCTTGATCGGTATATAAATATACATAATAACCAATTTGGTTTTAAAGCAAAATTGTCTACGGAGTCAGCTATTTTCTGTCTTAAGCAAACTGTCAAGTATTACTCGGATAGAAGCACACCTGTATACGCTTGTTTCCTAGACCTATCGAAGGCATTCGACCTGGTGAATTATGATATTTTGTGGCATAAATTTAGAAATATTTCCATGCCTAGTGAACTTATACAAGTGTTTAAGTACCTACTGGTATATGAACCAGGTCAATGTCGTTCGATGGTCAGGTGCTCTATCAGAGCCGTACAGGCTGGAGTGCGGTGTGAGGCAGGGAGGGCTGTCTTCGCCGAAGCTCTTCAGCTTTTACGTCAATGCACTCGTCGAGGAGCTCAGCAGCACTCGTGTCGGCTGCCATATTGATGGAGTCGCTGTCAATAACATTAGTTATGCGGACGACATGGTGCTGCTGAGCGCCTCGGTGTGTGGCATCGCGAGGTTGCTACGCATTTGCGAGCGATACGCGCTGAGTCATGGTTTGCTCTATAACGCAAAGAAGAGTGAGTGCATGGTCTTTCGGGCCAGAGGTCGGTGCTACCCAGATACTGTTCCACCTATTAGACTAAATGGTATCAAACTGAGGAGGGTTGAACAGTTTAAATATCTCGGGCATATCGTGACCTCTGACCTGAGGGACGATGCTGATATTGACAGAGAGCGGAGGGCGTTGTCTGTGAGGGCCAATATGATAGCTCGCCGGTTCGCACGTTGTTCGGGGGCGGTCAAAATAACTCTTTTTAGAGCATTTTGTACGTCTCTGTACACGGCGAGCCTGCGGGTGGCATATACGCAGAAGCAGTACAACGCCCTTCGCGTGCAATATAACAATGCGTTTAGGGTGTTGATGGGGCTGCCCCGGCACTGCAGCGCGTCGGGGATGTTCGCCGACGCCCGCATCGACTGCTTCTATACGACGATGCGGAAGCGGTGCACATCCCTGGGGCGCAGGCTCCGGGCCTCCTCCAACACCATCCTAAACGTTTTCGCGTCTAGGTTTGACTGTCAATACATCAACCATTGCTATATGGTTCATGTGTTGACAAACAGATGACTCAGAGGCAGCCGAGTTATTAATAATTGTTTTATTATAATTTCTTTAATTTATTGTAATTTGATATTTTAGTTTTGGTTTGATTATAATTTAATTTCAATTTATATTGTATGTATGTAATTTTATTTTGACATTATTTTTATTTATATTTTGAATATTATGTAATCTAATGTATAAATTTTATTTTTAGTGAACTTATACAATCCTATGTTATCCATGTGTCTTTGTACTTTGGTCGAAATAAACAGATTGAATTGAATTTGATGCAACTTCCACGCAAAGCATTGGTCTTTCTCACCACACTTTTTAATGGCATTCTTAGAGTTCAGTACTTCCCAAAACTGTGGAAAGTGACGGTAATTACCATGATTCACAAGACAGGGAAACCTCTAGCAAGCGTTACTTCTACAGACCGATAAGCCTATTAGTAGTGACTTCGAAAGTATTCGAAAAAATACTTACAAATAGATTGCAACTCATCCTAGCGGAATCTCAAGTTATACCAGCGCATCAATTTGGATTTCGGAAATACCATTCCACTATTGAGCAGGTCCATAGAGTCTATGAGAGGATCCGTAAATCTCTAGAAGAGAAGGAATACTGCTCGGCAGCATTCTTGGACATCCAGCAGGCTTTTGACAAAGTCTAGCACAGGGGCTTGCTTAGTAAAATAAAGTCTTCCTCCTAATGGAATCGCACCTAACAGACCGCATTTTGTGGTTCATTACAAACGCGGAAATCCACGAGGAACTGAATGTCTGCCCTGTGAGAACAGAGATCACCCTCCTGTCGAAGAGGTACAAGGGTCGCCTTGAGCGGCACCCAAACGAGATGACGGCGCAGTTAACCGAGGCCAACTACACAAAGCGCCTGAGGCGCTGTGACATACAGAAGCTAGAAACGACGGCATCCGCTAAAAGTCCAATCACTGATTGCAGATAAGACATAGAAGAAAAAAAACATAGAGAATTAAGGGTTTTCCGCGTATATGCTGACCACAAGCTGCTGGTATTGAAAGATTGACAAAATGATTTCCTGTGTAATAGAAATAGATCGAATTGGTGTTGTCTTTTATCGGTTCCGTGCATCGGCATTTCTGACATTTCCAATTTAGTTTACTATCTTTTATCATTGAATGATAGCGTCTTGGCGTTATATATTTGCACAATCCAAATATAAGTAGATGAAATGATTTTCATGATTGTTTTAATTTGTTTTTGTTCATAGAACAGTGATATTTCATGTGTTTATTTAAGGCACTTGGTGAGGATATAACCACATTACAAAGCTCACATGATAATGGTTTTGATTTGTTTTTGTTCATAGAACAGTTATATTTCATGTGTTTATTTAAGTTCCTTGGTGAAAATATAACCTTATTACAAAGCTCACATGATACTGGTTTTGATTTGTTTTTGTTCATAGAACAGTGATATTTAATGTGATTGTTTAGAACTAGTTGTGAAGATATAACCTTATTACAAAGCTGACATGACACTGGTTTTGATTTGTTTTTGTTCATAGAACAGTGATATTTAATGTGTCTGTTTAGGCAACTTTGTGAAGATATAACCTTATTACAAAGCTCACATGATAATGGTTTTGATTTGTTTTTGTTCATAGAACAGTGATATTTCATGTGATTATTTAAGAGACTTGGTGAAGATACAACCTTATTACAAAGCTCACATGATACTGGTTTTGATATGTTTTTGTTCACAGAACAGTGATATCTAATGTGTCTATTTAGGCAACCTTGTGAAGATATAACCTTTTTACAAAGCTCACATGATAATATTTTAATAGAATCAGTGTCATGTCTCTTGATATGTTTTCGTAAAGTATACTTGTGGACGAAATCTCTCTTACATATATAGCATGTGTACCGTTTATTATTTATAGCCTTTGCAATAACATCTTGTTTGAGCCTTTCAAGCCTTACAGTACAATGATAATAGTTGACATCACAATCTGCCGCATCTGTTGAAACAGAATCAGTGTTCGTACAAGTTTGTTGTATTACCTCTGGTCCAATAACTATTTCATCCTTTATGATATGGTCTCGATATAATTCCTTATATTCTGTTTTGAGTATTATATCTTCACGTGTATTTACTAGTTCAGAGTCAGATTCAACTCTATCTTGCATACATATATCATGCTCTTGCTTTATTTCTATATCATCATAGTCCTTTTCATTTGTTGTAATTTGTTTGTCTTCCATATTGATTGATCTCTTGATATACACAAATGTTGGTTTCCTGCAACAAATAATAAATATTATGATTATATTATAGCTCTACAATGATAAAACACATAATTTGAATGATAAAGGTAAAGTGTGATTGATCTAACAATACAGCTAGCAATGTAGCTAGGTGGTGCCCCAACAGTGCCAGTTATTCTACCGCCTGAGCAGTGATGTGCAAAGATTGCTGTTTCAGTAGGAGGGCACTGTAGCTAGTAAAATTACTGGGCTGAAGTGTCTTAACATCTTAGACTTTCAAGTAAGAAGCGTTGGCTCAGTGCACCCAGAATTTTACCTTTGTAAAATACTGAGTAGCACTGTACTAATTATGGGCAGCGTTATCTCTTACCATCAGGAAAGTGTCTTGCTCATCTTATTACTTCTTTGTAAAAAAAAAGCTTCAACTGCTAAATTTATATTATATGTTGCCGACTTTTTATTATTTGTTCATATTTTATTTGCTTAAGAACTTAACACTATCATTACAGGTCTTATTAACTTAAGGAGGAGCCTGCTTTAGAGGTTTTAAAAAAATCGTTTTTTATTTTTTGCATAAATGTCTTCTTAAACTATCCAAGAATATGTCAGTAAAATTTCAGAAGCAAATTCAGAATATTTTCGGAGTTACAGAAGAATTAGTGAGCAAGCGTCGAGCAGGTATACGAGCGGCCGGATCGCTCGGAGTGTCCACGCTCTGCCCCTCGATCTATTGTATGTATTGTAACTATTGTACGTATCCAAAGGGACTAACAGTCCTTCGAGACACTATTTACTATTCGTAGAAGGTCATTATGGAGCTATGGTAGGGATAAAATAATGTATTATAACGGTATATAATAGCTGGCTGCGTCGGCTTGAGCAAAGCTATATTTAGCATTTAAGTTCAGTTTTGATTTGTTTTTCGGCACGTAAACATCTTGAAATTATGCAGAGCTATCCAAAAGTGCACAAATCTTCAAGTGAACGGACTGGAAAGCCACGAAAGCGCAGATTCCACGGCAATCAGTTTCAAAATGTTTCGTCATCGGACGATGAAGAAGCTAATACTAGCCGGAGTGAAAAAAAATTGGTGTCAGCAACTACGGACGATGTTATAATTTATCCGTCTCATTATTATCGGATAATCGAGTTTGTCTCTGTGTTTTTAGCAATTTCTGAGTTAGTTATTTGCAATTCGTGCAAGCAGAAAATAACGTTTGCCGAAAGTGGCCATCGAGGTCTAGGATTCAAAATCGTTTTGTCGTGTAAATGCGGTGTAAAACGTGTAAAACGAGAAATCCAATCCGGACCGTTCATTCACACCGGCTACGAAATCAACAGAAGAAAATTGTGTTCGTCATGAGGCTTTTGGCGACTCATATTCAAGTAAAGAGGCCAGAACAGCCTGCAGACTCGAACATCAGGGCGAAAACCAGTTTTTTGAAGAGTCTGAAGGGCAATTCTATGGACCAGGAATCGCAGATTAGCATATTATTGCGGTAAGTTCAAGAAAATTACGATTTTTTATATATGAAAACTTTAACGCGCGATTTCTCCGTTTTTCATTTTTACGATTTTTCCTAATTGGCGGGAAAGATAGGGAAAAAACTAAACGTCCTATCGAAACGAGACAAAATTGACTGAATTCGGGATGAAATTCTCTTCTAGTTGAACCTAAAAAATCTTAAGAAATTTAAGATTACCCCACTTTTTAAACAATCTAAAGTGAATTTTTTTTTCCAAAAAAAATTTTTTTTTTTTAATTTGCGAAAAATTGTTGAATTTCTTATTTTTGTTTTAATTTTCTTGATTTAACTAGAAGCTATACTATTGAAAATAATTATTTTTTTGGGTTTTTTGTTTTCAGATGGAAATTACGACCTCCATCTTTCCCGCCGCACGACACATGCACACTCGAGGCGCCTTGACGAAATGCTTGTACCAGGCATAATATGACTTATTTTGGCAAATTTTTGGGGGGGCGGCAAATTTTCAGGGAGCGGCAAATTAACTGGGGGCGGCATATTTCTAACCGAATCTATGAATCTATCGCAATGAAATCGCGCACCTAAAATACATTTATAAATATTCATAATTGCAAGTACTCGACAAATTTCTGTGTGAATTCACGGGGTGGAGCAGCGAAGACACATATGCTGTCAATTGAACGTGCTCAACGGGCTCTCCTTAGATTATGTTCTACCTGCCTTTCCGCTATCCCACTACTTTGCTTTATGATTTAACCCTTTAACCGCCACCGTCGGATATATCCGACAAGCCTGTTCTGTTACGTAACCGCCAGAGTCGTATATTTCCGACAAGTCGTATATTTCCGACTGCACTTTAAATCTACATTTTTTAAGTCATAACACTGTATTTTATAAAACTATACTCGTAATTAGATAAATAGTGAATGAAGTTATGATTTACAGTTGGTTTTATGCTTCTCTCCCAAATAGAATAAATATTAGACATCACTTTTATTGTAGGTATTTATAATTCAAAAAACTTGCCTGGCGCTAGGGGCACGACAAGTGATTTTAAGTCTGGCGGTTAAAGGGTTAGGTACACAGTGTTCGTAAACTTTATATATATAATTGCATATACCGATACCATCGTACAGTAGTTCCTCACTTAAGGTTTACCAATAATAAAAGACGAAGAAACCTATGTCCTGTTCCAATGGTTCAAACATACATATACAGCGCGACATCAATTCTATTTTAACGCACCAAAATTGTACAATATTCTTGATTCTAAACTTAATGTACGAAAACTAAGTAACTACAAATTTAAAAAAATAGTATTGGAATGGTTAAAAAGTTTTGACTATAATGATATGGAAAATTTATTTAACCCTTTAACCGCCAACACCGTAATATCACGGGATATGAAAGATGTGCTCCAAGCGCCAACACACGTAATTTCACGTTAAATTCCATTATTATACAACGCCGCTGTCGTTAGGAGACTAGTGAATGTAACAAAATATGGCGGTTAAAGGGTTAACTTATAAAATGTATTTGTATGTTTGATTCACTATTCTAGTTCTGTGTTTATCACTAAGTATAGGAAGTGTATATTATGTGGTTTTGTTATTACTACCCAATGGTTAAAGGTTCTGCTTACAAAACACAAAAACTCATAAATATCCTTCAGTATCCATAATAAATTACAATGTAAATTGTATACCTAAAGCTAAAGCTCACATGTTATTAAGTCTACCGCTTATTGGTTTGTCATTATTATAATATCAATGGTCGAAGGTTAAATACAATACTAAAATAAAACAGAAATAAATTTAATTAATTTATTATATTTTTCACTACTACATACTTGTGTGTACCTATGTACGGCTAGCACAAACATTTGTTCTTACTCATTGTTAGTGTTACCTACTTTCGTTTTTACGATTATTGCTTATAACATGTGATTAATGTCCTATTTACAAACAGAAAAATAATTAATTCATTATGTAACCGAAGTATATTTTCAGATATTGGGCATATTTTGAGTAATTGTTTATAACAGATAAATTAATTCTTAGTTAATTTTATTCTGGAGCTTCACTCACTCAATTCAAATAATAATAATAATAATTCCCTTCTTATATAATTCTCATTGATTCTATATAGCATTTTTTTTCTCATAAGCATGCATAAAATATAATAGTATAAATTTTATTTTAACATTAATTAAGCAACAAAAATTGTATTCGAATAATAAACCAGCGGAGCACTGACTCTTGGGCCACAGCTCACGCTACTCCAGGAGTCAGGGCGCCAACTATATTTAAGTGGAAAATTTTTGTAATGCTTGAATAAATAATTTTTGAATTTGAATTTTTTTGAGTAATACAAGCTTTAAAAAGAAAAAAAAATGATTTTCATGATTATTTTAATTAGTTTTTGTTAACAGAACAGTGATATTTCATGTGTTTATTTAAGTTATGTTGTGAAGATATAACCTTATTACAAAGCTCACATGATACTGGTTTTGATTTGTTTTTGTTCATGGAACAGTGATATTTCATGTGTTCTTTTAAACTACCCAGCGAAGATATAACCTTATTACAAAGCTTACATGATACTGGTTCTGACTTGTTTTTGTTCATAGAACAGTGATATTTCATGTGTTTATTTAAGTGACTTGGTGAAGATACAACCTTATTACAAAGCTCACATGATATTGATATTAATTTGTTTTTGTTCATGGAACAGTGATATTTAATGTGTATGTTTAGGGCTGTTTGTGAAGATATAACTTTGTTACAAAGCTCACATGATACTGGTTTTGATTCGTTTTTATTTATAGAACAGTGATATTTCTTGTGTACATTTAAGTGACTTGGTGAAGATACAACCTTATTACAAAGCTCACATGATATTGATATTAATTTGTTTTTGTTCATGGAACAGTGATATTTAATGTGTCTGTTTAGGCCTGTTTGTGAAGATATAACCTTATTACAAAGCTTACATGATACTGGTTCTGACTTGTTTTTGTTCATAGAACAGTGATATTTCATGTGTTTATTTAAGTGACTTGGTGAAGATACAACCTTATTACAAAGCTCACATGATATTGATATTAATTTGTTTTTGTTCATGGAACAGTGATATTTAATGTGTATGTTTAGGGCTGTTTGTGAAGATATAACTTTGTTACAAAGCTCACATGATACTGGTTTTGATTCGTTTTTATTTATAGAACAGTGATATTTCTTGTGTACATTTAAGTGACTTGGTGAAGATACAACCTTATTACAAAGCTCACATGATATTGATATTAATTTGTTTTTGTTCATGGAACAGTGATATTTAATGTGTCTGTTTAGGCCTGTTTGTGAAGATATAACCTTATTACAAAGCTCACATGATAATGGTTTTGAATTGTTTTTGTTCATAGAACAGTAATATTTCATATGATTATTTAAGCTATGTTGTGAAGACATAACTTTATTACAAAGCTCACATGATACTGGTTTTGATTTGTTTTTGTTCATAGAACAGTGATATTTCATGTGTTTATTTAAGGAACTTGGTGAAGATATAACCTTATTACAAAGCTCACATGATACTGTTTTTGATTTGTTTTTGTTCATAGAACAGTTATACTTCATGTGTTTATTTAAGTCACTTGGTGAAGATATCAACTTATTACAAAGCTCACATGATACTGGTTTTGATTTGTTTTTGTTCATGGAACAATAATATCTCATGTGTTCATTTAAGTACCTTGTTGAAGATATAACCTTATTACAAAGCTCACATGATACTGGTTTTGATTGGTTTTTGTTCATAGAACAGTGATATTTAATGTGTCTGTTTAGGGATCTTTGTGAAGATATAACTTTATTACAAAGCTTACAAGATAATATTTTAATAGAACCAGTGTCATGTCTCTTGATATGTTTTCGTAAAGTATACTTGTGAACGAAATCTCTCTTACATATATCACATGTGTACCGTTTATTATTTATAGCCTTTGCAATAACATCTTGTTTGAACCTTTCAAGCCTTTCAGTACAATGATAATAGTTGTCATCACAATCTGCCGCATCTGTTGAAACAGAATCAGTGTTCGTACAAGTTTGTTGTATTACCTCTGGTCCAATAACTATTTCATCCTTTATGATATGGTCTTTATATAATTCCTCATATTCTGTTTTGAGTATTATATCTTCACGTGTATTTACTAGTTCAGAGTCAGATTCAACTCTATCTTGCATACATATATCATGCTCTTGCTTTATTTCTATGTCATCAAAGTTCTTTTCATTTGTTGTAATAAGTTTGTCGTCCATATTGATTGATCTCTTGATATACACAACTGTTGATTGTCTGCAACAAATAATCAATATTATGATTATATAAACCCGCATCTCGAGCTCCAGTTATGGTTGAAACATTCAAATTTGGTTGAAATTCCAAAAAAAATCTCTGCGTTTTTGACTTCTTGTTTGCTCCGACAATATTTTTTACATTCCATATCCGATGGAAAACATATACAACAAAACATTATATCAATATTCATCAAAATCACTGAGATTTTATTTTGAATGTTGTCGTGCTCATGTTGAATGTTTCAACTTTCAACCAAAACGAGCTGGAGACGCGGCTTAACAAACACACATCTCCAAATCCATACATTCTTATTATCTTTTCTTCTTATCTTTTGCGTTAATAATATGAGTATGATTAATAACATTTGTTACGGCATATAATCAAACAAAATATAAATAATATGAGGCATTTAAGATATCTGGTTATGGTTATTTTGCATTGTGTTAGAATTGTCACTGATGGATTTGATTATCCAATAACACTTACTTCCTTCACGTAAGAAATCTCTCAAATACCGAATATCAATGTGAATATGTATGGATTTAATGAATATTTGGTTTCTTCGTACTATGAAAAACGTAAACAACCACAAATATGGGATTTTCCAATTTTAGGCGTTTTCGTGTTTTCGTCTTTGCTTTTTCCATAGGCCACAGACTACAGAAAATTCTTATTCTTTTTAATCTCTGCACCTAAGTTATTACTTGACAAAAGAAAACCACTGACTTTTCGCCATCGCTATCGCCTACTGTCATTCTACCGGTACCAAGGACCCGTACACAAAACCAGAGTACATAATAAAATAATACACAACTTGTTTTTAATATAATAATACAGCTTTTGGGAACTCTAGTTTTTGAAAATAAACATATATGTTATAAACATAGACTAAAGACTACTTATACTTTTATATCTATGGTTATAAAAGACGTTTTCGTTTGCGGAGCGCGGGAGAACAATTTGTTTTCGGAATTAGACCTCTGTCAAGTGCAAATGCATTTAAAGTTACTTCTGTGATTTAAAGTGTTTTTGCGTACAACGGAACGCAAATAATATGACAGATGTTTTTTTTCTATTTGAAATTAAATCGCCTTCAATTTCTATATTTGCCAGTCGCCTTTGTACAGAACTTCGCCTAAAAAGGGTTTTCCGTTTATTTTCTACAAATCTAGGAATTCTTCAGATTTTTCTTAGATACTTATATCACAGATAAAAGAATACTAGTACAGATACCTCATCTCATACATTGAAATCGGACCGCCCTAACTCGGGCCACAGATAAAAGAATACTAGCTTATATAGGTATATTAATGGCTAGCTGACCCGGCGAACGTTGTCCCGCCTTAGAAGCAATAAATGAGCAAATGAAACAGTCTAATTCATCTAATTTTCTATCATTCCAATTTCTAGCATAAAAAAATCTGCCATTCAAATTTCTACCATTCAAATTAACAAATCAGGTATTTCAAATTTTGAATTTTTCAGCACAGGAATCATAATCATGAGCATTGAGCTCACTTTGACCATTATGAAATAATAATTAAAGCACCGAGTAGCCAGAAAATCTTTTGACAAACTAGATTTTTTTATAACTGTGACTTCAAAAAGTATGCGATTAGTCGTAAACTAGAATCAAGAATCTTAAAATTTTTGTGAATGCTTGTAAATTGTACCTACCTGTAAGTAGTGATTGCGATGTGGAGGCGACTGAGAATATACCTATAATCTATAATACCATTCATTATAGGTTAGTCTTTAATCATGATCTCACGTGATGTTACGAGACGATGCAGCCTTAGGTGGTTGCAGACTAATCATAGAAGGCGGGATAAATCCCTCCGTGGCTTCACTGATCATCATTCCGGAACACGATCACAATGATCGCTTGGCGAAACGGTTTTGTCTGGTGGCGGTGGGTGATAACTAGCCATGGGCGATCCAGATATCGTCACCCCATCTCGCCCCAGGACGCCCTACACTACTTTTGCCGAGACTCGAGACACGGTCTCCACTGTTTTAGAGTGGAGACGCCTACCCCATCGGTTATCGGTTCTGCGGCAAATGTGACCAGCCCATTGCCAGTTCAGCTTGCAAATCCTTTCGGATACGTAGGGCGTCCTTGGACGAGATGGGGTGACGATATCCGGAAGGTCGCTGGAAGCGGTTGGAGGAGGAAGACGGAGGAGCGAGTTGAGTGGCGTGCGGCGTGACCAGGGGAGGCCTGTGTCCAGCAGTGGACGAACGTGGGCTGATGATGATGATGTATTTTTTATTTGTAAATCTAATAAAAAAACGTGCGTGATACAACGCACTAAAGTTACGTGAAGGGGGTAGTGACTCGAGTACTAAAGTCGGTACTATATGTACCAACAAGTGACGCCACGCGTCTTCACCGAAAAAAATAAATAAACGCTCTATTATGTATCTCAGCCATTTTTTATTTTATTCGCAAACAAAGAAATACATGTAGAATATTTTTTTATTATTAAAATTAAGGACGAATTTTTTTTGACCGCAGCCTTATTGTATAACTTTTAATATTATAAATTGTTTTTAGTTCTAAGTTTTTATATATATAGGTAACTGTGGTGTTACAAAATAAAATATTCACAAAACAAGTGAAATTTAAAAAGAAAACTTTTTAAAAACAAGCTTTTATTAATATTACCATCTAGCACCATAAAGCACTCGTCAAGACAAATCAAATGAGCCCAAACTCGATGGGGTTGCGTCGTTTAAAAACGGAGTTCCTATGGCCACCTTCCAGCTCCATCATCAGATCAGATTGATGTCATAAAAATATTGCATTGTCATCCGATTTATACAGGCATGCAAAATTTCAGCTTAATCGGACACCGGGAAGTGGGTCAAATTAAACTTGCAAGATTTGATTACAGACAGACAGACACAGACCGACAGACAGGTGAAAGTAAATAAAAGCTTGTAATAGAGAATAAACATTTTATTAATAATTATATATAATCGATATCTATCTACTCGTAATAACATAATATTATAAATTAATTATCTCTAACATAATATTTTTTTTTATGTGATGAAGTAGTAGACGAGCAAGACGCTCTCCTGATGTTAAGAGATAACGCTGCCCGCTGCCCATAATGAGCACAGTGCTACTTAGGATATCACAATGATCGCTCCTTCTTGCCGTACACCTGCAAATTGTGGAATGAGCTTCCGCCCGCGGTATTTCCAATGAGCTTTAACATGGGACTCTTCAAAAGGCAAGTGAATAGAGTCTTGAAAGGTAGGCAACGTACCAGCGGTCAGGGCCGGTTTTAACATTACCAGCGCCCTGGGCGAGATTTCTACGGCGCCCCCTAAAAAGCAATTCAAACCCATACTAAAAACGAAAAAGGAAAAAATTCCAGAGCTCCGAGAAAATTTTGAATTTTTCAGCACGAATGATGTGCGTTAAGCTTGCTTCGAGTGACAAAGAAACTAAATAAGTAATCTTATTTATAAAAGCACGAGCAGCTCGCTGCGAGCGGCGCGAAAATTGAGATTTTTTCAACACGAATGATGTGCGTTTAGCTTGCTTCGAGTGGCAAAGAAACTAAATGTCCTTATTAATAAAAGCGCGAGCGCCGAGAAAATTTTGAATTATTCAGCACGAATTTTGTGCGTTTAGCTTGCTCCGAGCGGCAAAGAAACTAAATAAGTATTCTTATTTATAAAAGCGCGAGCAGCTCGCTGCGAGCGGCGCGAAAATTTACATTTTTTCAACAAGAATGATGTGCGTTTAGCTTGCTTCGAGTGGCAAAGAAACTAAATGTCCTTATTTATAAAAGCGTGAGTGCCGAGAAAATTTTTAATTTTTCAGCACGAATGATGTGCGTTTAGCTTGCTTCGAGTGGCAAAGAATCATAATGTCCTTATTTATAAAACCGCGAGTAACTCGCTGCGAGCGCCGAGAAAATTTTGAATTTTTCAGCACGAATGATGTGCGTTAAGCTTGCTTCGAGTGGCAAAGAAAGTAAATGTGCTCATTTATAAAAGCGCGAGCAGCTCGCTGCGAGCGCCGAGAAAATTTTGAATTATTCAGCACGAATGATGTGCGTTTAGCTTGCTTCGAGTGGCAAAGAAACTAAATAAGTATTCTTATTTATAAAAGCACGAGCAGCTCGCTGCGAGCGCCGAGAAAATTTAGATTTTGTTCAGCACGAATGCTGTGCATTTAGCTTGCTTCGAATGGCAAAGAAAGTAAATTTTCTCATTTATAAAAGCGCGAGCAGCTTCCTGCGAGCGCCGAGAAAATTTTGAATTTTTCAGCACGAATTATGTGCGTTTATCTTCCTTCGAGTGACAAAGAAACTAAATGTTCTTATAAAAGCGCGAGCAGCTCGCTATGAGCACCGAGAAATATTGAATTTTTCAGAACGAATGGGGCGCCACGGGCGCCCCATTATAGAGCCTGTGGCGCCCCTTTTATCCGGCGCCCTGGGCGGTCGCCCAACCGCGCCCTACCCTAACGCCGGCACTGCCAGCGGTACCCCTGGTATTGCAGGTATCCATAGGCGACGGTAGCCACTCACCATCAGGTGGGCCGTCTGCTTGTTTGTCACCTATTACATAAAAAAAAATGATGTTATATTCTTGGAGCACTGCACCAACGATTCTTACATATATCCGCGATCTATTTACATATAATTGGGATTGATTATAATCTGTTCGGTTGAGATTTATCTCTTTATTGTGAGAGTTATAAATATAAACAGGCAAGCGCTAGTCGGGCTACACGCAATGTAGGGTTCCGTAGTAGATAGATAGATAACACTTTATTGCACGCAAAAATAATTATGTACAAACAATATACAACATTAAATACATTTGAAATGTACTGGCAAATCGAATATTAACGGCCTTAACTTTCATCAACAACTAGCAAACCCGGCGAACTCCGTTTCGCCACCAGATGGTTGAAAAAATGAAGAAATTTCTATTGAAATTTTTCCTGAATTTTCTTTGCTATAAACCTCACGGAGCCCGAGACCTTTCCAACGAATGCAAAACCGTGGAAATCGGTTCGTGCGTTCTGGAGTTATAGCGTCAGGCAGGAAAACCCGACTTATTTTTATATAGTAGATATCTTTAGAACTAACAACTAACGAAATTTGGCCAACTTGGAAACTACTAGCGCCATCTGTTAAAAATGAATGGAACTAAACGAGTTTGTTAGTTCCATGACACCTCAACAGATGGCGTTAGTGGTTCTCAAGTTGAGCAATAAATGAACTTTATTGCTTGAAATATTGTGTTGATTTTTCTACACAATATTTCCATGTCATGTTAACAGATTTTAATAAGTTATTTTTAATTTGATATTTATTAATCTAATTTAATGTGATATATATGTACTTCTGAGATACCTAAACATTTTTATCTTGATGTTTCTATTAGGTATACCTTGGTATACATTTTCCAACATTTTGTTATTTATTAAAATTAAGAAAAAAAAATTGCTCTGCGATGTTTATGAAATCTTAGAGTTGTATTATCCATGATATTATTCGGATTTGCTAATACAATAATAAACAAAGCTGGCAAAACAAAAAAAAATGCCGCAAAAAGTTCGATTTGTAGCTTTGCTTCAGTGTAGATCGAACTCGGTATCTCAGAAATCAACTCGCCGCGCCGCGCCGGGTTAACCACTGCGCTACGATGAAAGTAGCAGGAGTGATGAATTTGTTCAATTGATTGGGGGTAAAGTTTTTTTCGTTACGGAATTTCTCGATTCGGTCCCCACGCTCAGGGCCCGCGATAGAAGCTATGCAATAGCTTAAAAAATCGGAAAAATTCTAGCATTTGCTTACAATAATAAACTTTCCAGGAAAACTATAGCAGTTAAAATTGGTTTATAAGTTTTGAAGATATCGATGATGGAAGGTAAGGCGTACTACAAACGACTATTTTATTGCGTGTAGCCAAAATAGCGCTTGGCCTATTTATTTCATAGAACAGAAATATTTAATGTGTCTGTTAAGGGCATATTGTGAAGATATAACCTCGTTACATAGGTTACATGATTCTAGTTTTGGTTTGCTTTCCTTAATATAACAAAAAACATTTTTCATGTGACTGTTTAAACTCTCTTGTGAAGCTAAAACCTTATTGCAGCGCTCGCATGATACTTTTGATTTGTTTTTGTTCATATAACAGTGATATTTCATGTGTCTGTTTATTCCATTTTGAGCTATTACCTTATTACAAAGCTTACATGATACTGTTCTTGATTTGTTTTTGTTCATAGAACAGTGATATTTCATGTGTTCATTTAAGTAACTTGGTGAAGATACAACCTTATTACAAAGCTTACATGATACTGGTTTTTTGTACGTAGGACAGTACCTATCAATGTGCTTTTTTAAGTAGGTTTGTGTTGAAAATACCTTTTTACAAAGCTTACAAGATAACATTTTAATAGAATCAGGGTCATGTCTCTTGATATGTTTTCGTAACTTATACTTGTGGACGAAATCTCTCTTACATATATCACATGTGTACCGTTTATTATTTATAGCCTTTGCAATAACATTTTGTTTGCGTTTTCTCAGGCTTACAGTACAACAATCATATTTGTCATCACAATCTGCCGCATCTGTTGAAACAGAATCAGTGTTCGTACAAGTTTGTTGTATTACCTCAGGTCCAATAACTATTTCATCCTTTATGATATGGTCTTTATATAATTCCTCATATTCTGTTTTGAGTATTATATCTTCACGTGTATTTACTAGTTCAGAGTCAGATTCAACTCTATCTTGCATACATATATCATGCTCTTGCTTTATTTCTATGTCATCAAAGTTCTTTTCAATTTTTGCAATTTGTTTGTTTTCCATATTAGTAGAACACAAGTATTTGTTCGCCTGCAACAAACAATTTACTTTGTATGCATATCTTCTGTACATATTACAAGGAAATGTCTAATTGATCTATGTATGCACGGCTCAATCTCCTTCATTGATTGAGTTGTAACAGATGCATGAGCAGCTTGTTGCGAGGAACTAGAATAATAATTTTAAAACCTTACTATAAGAAAGAAAGAAAGAAATAGAGAAATAAATAAAAGAAAGAAAAAACATTTATTCATAAAAACACAACAGTTTGAGAGAAATTACATTTTTGTTTTGAGAAAAAAAAATTAAAAAAACAACAAAATATTTCAAAAGCAATTTACAGAAATACACAGAATTGACAAAAGGGACAAGCTTGAAGCTTGCTGAGCGAACATTTTATCATTCGCATCTATCTATAGAAAAGGAGCGCAGAAATAGCCGCGATGTTTGGATTTTTCTTGGATAGGGTCGAGGGGAAATCATGACCCCCTCTAGATACCCAACCCCGGATCTAGGAATGTTTCAAGGCAGGACAAACCTAAAATTATATTGGACCCGAACGGTGTTCACAGTTGTTTGAGTAAAATTATAACTAAACTGAAAGTAGCTATGACGTACATAAACGATAACCATAACATAATAATGTGAATTAGATATGTATAATACTGTAATGTAAAAATAACGCTTAATAATAATAATTCAGCACTAAGAATATAACATTTATGTTGTATATTATTATTACATTACATTTAGTATTGTTACTATTATTCATACCACTTACTTCCATAATCACTTTGTATTGTCATATAAGAAAGTAAAATGATAACATAATGTTCAATAAGTGTAAATAAGATTGCATGCTCGCACACAACAAGCGCCCTAACAGGGTATGTAGAGGACTCATTTAACTTAATTAAGACATCATTATTTGCACCTACATGTGTTGATAAATAAATATATGTCGCCAAAAGATTACTTGTATAAAAAGATTGAAAGACTTGAATAAGGTGATCAATTCAATTCATTTATTCAAAAACAATATTACATTGTGTGTGATCTTAACCTCACCTCGTTAAAATATCTTTATTAGTTTAGAAGATATCGTTGACAAAAGTTAAGGCAGTTTTGCCAGTACTACGGAACATTGCACGTAGCCCGACTAGCGCTTGGCCTACTTTTTATTTGCATGTAGAATAGTACATTTTGATTTTTTTATCTTGCTTGTATTGAAATGACCTTTTTACAAAGCTTACATAAATATTAAAATAGAATCAGTGTCTCTTAATATGTTTTTCTAAAGTATACTTGTGGAAGAAATCTTTCTTACATATATCACATGTTACTTTGGATGATTGTTTTAATTTGTTTTTGTTCATAGAACAATAATATTTCATGTGTAGATTTAAGTTACTAGGTGAAGATATAACCTTATTACAAAGCTCACATGATACTGGTTTTGATTTGTTCTTGTTCATAGAACAGTGATATTTAATGTGTCTGTTTAGGACTGTTTGTGAAGATATAACCTTATTACAAAGCTCACATGATACTGGATTTGATATGTTTTTGTTCATAGAACAGTGATATTTCATGTGTTTATTTAAGTAACTTGGTGAAGAAATAACTTTATTACAAAGTTCACATGATGCTGGTTTTGATTTGTTTTTGTTCATAGAACAGTGATATTTCATGTGTTTATTTAAGTAACTTGATGAAGATATAACCTTATTACAAAGCTCACATGATACTGGATTTGATTTGTTTTTGTTCATAGAACAGTGATATTTCATATGATTATATAAGTGACTTGGTGAAGATATAACCTTATTACAAAACTCGCATGATACTGGTTTTAATTTGTTTTTGTTCATAGAACAATAATATTTCATGTGTTTAATTAAGTAACTTGGTGAAGATATAACCTTATTACAAAGCTCGCATGATGGTTTTGATTTGTTTTTGTTCAAAGAACAATAATATTTCATATGTTGATTTAAGTTATGTTGTGAAGATATAACCTTATTACAAAGCTCACATGATACTGGTTTTGATTTTTCTTTGTTTTTATAACAGTGATATGTCATGTGTCTGTTTAGGCTACATTGTGAAGATATAACCTTTTTACAAAATTTACAAGATATTTTAATAGAATTAGTGTCATGTCTCTTGATATGTTTTCGTAAAGTATCCTTGTGGACGAAATCTCTCTTACATATATCACATGTGTACCGTTTATTATTTATAGCCTTTGCAATAACATCTTGTTTGAGCCTTTCAAGCCTTACAGTACAACAATCATAGTTGACATCACAATCTGCCGCATCTGTTGAAACAGAATCAGTGTTCGTACAAGTTTGTTGTATTACCTCTGGTCCAATAACTATTTCATCCTTTATGATATGGTCTTGATATAATTCCTCATATTCTGTTTTGAGTATTATATCTTCACGTGTATTTACTAGTTCAGAGTCAGATTCAACTCTATCTTGCATACATATATCATGCTCTTGCTTTATTTCTATATCATCAAAGTCCTTTTTGTTTGTTGTCGTTTGTTTGTCTTCCATATTAGTAGAACACAAGTATTTGGTTGCCTGTAACAAATGGTTTTCATTTGATCCATGATTCTATACACAATATTATAAGGAAAGTATTTCTGCTTGATCTTTGCATGCACGGATCAATCTCCTTCATTAATTGAGTTGTAATGTGGCTCAGAGAGTGTGACACACATCTGATATGTAGCAATATAACATTATTCTCTTATATACAAAAAGGTGATCTCAATGAAATTACAAATTACAGACCAATAAGCTTATTATCTTGCATATATAAATTATTTTCCAGCATAATAAATCAAACAATAAGCGATAAAATAGAAGCTAAACAACCCCCGGAACAAGCAGGCTTTAGGAAAAATTTCTCAACAATCGATCATATCCACACATTAGAATTAATAATTAAAACAAATCAAGAGACACAAAAAACACTCTGCATAGCCTTTACAGACTACCAGAATAGAGGAAGATATAAAAGCAACGGGAAGTTGATACTGTGACCACCTTAAATCACATTCCAATCCCCTTGCCAGGGACTTATAGAGAACCCACAGCCAACAAAACAGTTGAAGAGAGCGCAAATATTCAACAAACTACGACCGGAAGGAAGAGGGGCTGATAAGCCTGAGCCTTAAACAACATCATCATATAACAACAAATCCTTGTCTTCCTCGTCTGATTACTTTATTGTATAAAATTAAAAACCTTTGACAACAAAAATTATATATCTAATGTTTTAAGAAAATGTTTATCTTAAGTATTCAAAATTGTAGGAATAACATAAACCCAACATATTTGATATCTCCCCCCTTTTTTTGACGCAGGACCTCCTCCCTCTTTCTAACCTTCAACGTTTTTATTATAACATGACAATTTTGACTGGAAGGAAGGGCCCTTCCAAATAATTTTCCACGGGCCTCATATAGTGTAGTTACGCCACTGCAAGTAGGTTCCTAATGATATTGATATTAAGCAAAAAGTTTTGTTGGGCTGTCGGCTTTCGCGCCACTCTGACCGGTCAAGCACAGAGGCGGGAGATTATTCAGGCCTGGGACAGCTGGTTTTCTCAATGTTCCGTTTGGCGCTACTGTGCACTAAAAATTAAAAAAAAAAATGCGCCATCTTGAATCTTACATCTCGACTGTCATCCTAGATCTGTGACTGTCATTCAACTTTGAAACGAGCGCCGGTTTTATCTGAATCCTGTGATCTCCTCGCTTTTTGCTTGAGTTGTAGATCCCTGATCAGCTTTAACTAATTCCCGTAATTCATTGCTTGAATAATTCTAAACTCTAAACTGTTCCTGCACTGTTTTTCGCCATGGTGACGTTAAAATGTTGTGTTGGTGTTTGTGATGCAACAAGCGCTACTCATCGCCTTTCTAACTTGCCAAAGGACGATAAGTTCAGACTTTCTTAGTGCCAATAACTAATCCCCTGCTCATTGGACTTTCTAAGGAGCAACTGCTGAGAAAACGTGTGTGTCACAAACACTTCGAATCTCGTCAATTGGATGGACAAGGAAGAAGGACACGCTATTCTTACCCCTGCCTGTTTACAGCTAAAGAAATAGAACACGGCATGCCCCTAAATTCCGAAGGTGGGTAATAATAATAAATAAATCCATTTATATCTGGCCATAGGCGGATTAAGGGGGGGGGGGGGGGGCAGGGGCCAAGGCCCCTCCCAGAAGCATTGTAGAGATACAAATTTTGCACATATTTCATGGTCAAGATTATAATTTTATTCTCGGCTTACTATCACACACTTATTATTAAGGATATTTGAACTTTCTAACTGTTCAGAGCGAGCTAAACACACTTTTCGTAGTAAAAATTATAATTTTTTTGCGCGTCTGCACCTTGGCCCCCCAGAACCAAATCCTGGATCCGCCAGTGTATCTGGCCATACTACACAGATCACATTATTATGGTTTACATATATAATGCAAATTGTAAAATGTTCTTAGTTTGATATTTTGTTATTTTTCTGTTAGATATTAATTACCTACCTATAGAATATTTTTTCTTTTAACTTTACCAATGGGGACTGCCAGAATACCAGCGCTGTGTGTTTAACTGTTGACACGCAGCACAATGCTGAGGCAGTTCCCATTCGGCAGCATAATGAATGCTCATGTGCATTATTACTATTATTGTTGTCTTGCTTTTTTATTTGTGTTTTATAAGCCGTCGAATAAATGTGTCTTTTTCTATATGTTTTATTAACGGGTCAATATTCCATTGGTGGAACAGTTACACAATTTTTATGTTTAAAATGTGTGATGATCTCTACCAATTCCAGCCATCATAAATCAATACCTAACCTGAGTAATATCAAGCAATAAATAGTCCACCAATAGAGCAAACATTGCAACATGTTGCTGTGATATATAACTAGCTGCGCCCAGTGGTTTTACCAGACCAGCTGTACTATGAATAGAATAGAATAGAAAACTCTTTATTGTTCACACAACAGTACAACAATTACTATGTGTACTATGTGTTATTCCAGGGTCTGAGCTATCTCTATACCAAATTTCAGCTCAATTGGTCCACTTGTTTAGGTGTGAAAGAGTAACTAACATACATACAGACATTCATACAGACCTTAGCATTGTAGAGTACAGCGGGTAAAACCGCTGGGCGTCTCTAGTATTATAATAATATCATAATATTATTAAGATTAATATTTTTATATGGTTTCAGAATATAACACCTTAAGTGAACAGTGTCAGTGGTGACAATGATGAAATGTTACTGGTTGTCGGGACAGAAGGTATTTAAACAATAATATTACCTATTTCTCTTTGCGATCATACAATTCTACATAATTTCATCTTGAATGAAATTTCTACTGCTTAGTATGGGTTTGTATCCATGGACCCTAGAATCAGAAAAATTGGAAACAAATCTGCACAATTTGTTTTTCCACCATTTTTTTAAGAAAGTGTGCTCGGGCACTGGTGGCTGCTATTTCAGAAAACCCTCCATTGTTCATTTGTAGGTAATAATGTCAATTAGAAAATAATATGAATTTATTGGTTTCAGATGGTGATAGTTTCCATGACCGATGATATGCATCATCTACGGGTCAAACTGAACGAGAGAATTTATTCTCAGAGAATATTGCACCATTTATTCCTGAAAATACAAAAACTGACTCCAGCTTTAATGTCTGAAGGTTTGTCAGTGCATTTTATTTGTGACCAAGAATTACAATTACCTACTTAATAAAATATGTAAAAGTTTGGATGCTTGCTACAAATTTACATTAGAAGAGCTAAACAGACTGCTAGTTAATAATAAACCAAGACAATATAGTTGAATATTAGTTATATTTTGGAAGAAAAAAAATCCAATTAAATAATTAATTATGCAATTTTTTTGTTGCAGAACTGAAAGAAAAAAGAGAACTAGAAATTCCTTCTACTTCTTCCAAAGGAATGGAGAGGAAGGAATGTTATATGTTTTCAGTAAATCCAGCAAAGAAAACAGGTTCGAATATTTTTATGTTTTACTCGTAAAAAAATTGCCACAAGGGGAAGTCATAAATATGGCGAATGACGAGTATTTCATCTTTTACTTAGCAGAGATCAATTCAAATGCTATTTTTTATTCCAGTTGCATCTATAACAAAAAGAGTTTGTTCAAAGAATCGAAAGTTTTTGCGAGAAGCAGAATCCATTGCAACTGAACGCTTACGAAAATCTGCTATGGAGAGAATAAATGAAGCCCGGAAACTTTCCCACAATGATGATTTTTAAGTGTGAAATTAGAAAGAAAGTTTTTGGTGAAATAAAGTGTTGATAATACTTTTTTGTTTGTTTTATTTTTTCTTCAAAATTATTTAAAAATTAATACAGGAACCGAACGTCGAAACATTTCGATAAGAGGAGCATCACTAGTTATCGATACTTAGTGGTTTACTTGTTACATCACTAGTTGTCGTTTAAAATGTCAATGTCATAAAGAATATATCCGATGCCGAGTTTTTGGCGGCAAGCCTTGATCATATCATTAGCTCCACGTCTTTTGCTTAATAATCGTGTAGAATTTGATTGTTAGCGTGTAATAATGGTGGAATATTGCGTGTTAAGTGTTTTTGAATGTGCACAGATGTAGGCAAGTGATATGGTGCTGAAATATGAATTTTGGTGCCCCCTCCAAAACTCCTCCGAACTTTCAGTAAAATTCCACCCATTTTACTGAAAGACTCACGTGACTAGACGAGCTATTAAGCTCACTCTGACGCTGACCTGACTAACTACCTTATTACTTAAAAAATAACATTTAACTTGACACTGGCAAAACACGAAAGTGGAGACCATAATTTAATATCCCGTGAACATTCACGAATTTTACTCGACACTGGCAAAATGCACATGTTGCCATATTATTAAAAAGAAAAAAAAAATATCCGATGCCAGCGCCAAACGGAACACTGCGAAAACAAGCGATTCCGCGCCACTGTCGCATCTGTACGTAGTACTAGTATAGTGATCTGTGAGATTATTCCTCGACAACGTTCTCTCCAGCCAGCCGGAACAACAAAACTAGAGATGAATACTCCTCACCCACAATCAATCAGGCCGTGGAGTCACTCCCCAACAGCCCGCAATAAACTGTGCTGCGGTGTTAGCATTATTTTCTTCTCTACATGCCAAATATGTGATGATGACTTACCAATTATTATACTCTTTATTCGTACTTCCTTCACTCAACAAGTTTGTCTTTTCAAGAAATTAATATTTCTAAGAGTATTGCTAATAAATCCCTCTCTTAGGTACGAAATATTATAATTTTATATTAATAAATTTCTTTCGAATTTGTACATTGTACAACGTACATTCATTTTACCACAGATTAAAATTAACCAAGACGCACCGCAAGATACAAATTACAAAATCCACAGATAATAAAACTGAGAGCTTATTCACAGATGTTATATCACGCCTTGTTATTGCTGTCAATTTTATAATTAATATTTTGTAAATCATGAAATAGTGCTTTTCACGAATAGAAAGAATTCCCTTTCACGAGGACGCAACGCATAACATTATAACGTACAACATAATATTTATTTATTTAGCTCACAATTTCTTTATTTCAAAACCTATATTACTGATTCATAATTATAGTAGAAGTATCTTACCAATTTGATAAACGCTAAAGTTTGTAAGAATGTACAATGTACACCTATGGATGTCTGGATGAATGTTCGTTACTCTTTTACGCCTAAACGGATGGACTGGTTGAACTGAAATTTGGTAGGTATTGAGATAGCCTAGACCCTTTTTTTTTTTTGACCCAGGAAAAATGCGTTACCGCATCATCACCCCACGCCGGGGGGCGCGGGGCGGTAAGTGGGACTCCCCCGCTAAAGATGGAAGCAGCGGGGATACCCACTAAAAAACCTGGGGTGTTTCCACCTCGCGCCTTAGTGCCGGGGCAACGGGTACGCCGAAGCACTCGTCCGCGGCCCCAGCGGCGTTGGTCCTAAGGGACCCCACCCCTCACCGAAATGGCGCACGGAAACACCGCGCGCGCCACCTCCCAGACCTGTTCAGTGACAGCGAACGCCCCCGCATCCTCCGTCCAGGTCCTGGGATTCAGAATTGGACTCTCCAACCCCCCCAATGCATACCACCCTGCAAAAGAGAAATCAGAGAGTCCTCTTCTTCCTCCCCTCCTCCTACGGAGCGCCGGAGATGTCCGGAAAACGACATTCCTCTTATCGCCACCAGACACCTCCCGCGATCCAGCGCCACCCTGCTCGCCGCCTAACGGCCGAGCCCTTTGACCAGCCTCCCGGGCCTGGTCCCACCCGACAAGGGGCAGTGGTGTGGCCCATCACTACGCGAGGGATACGTAGGTATGGTCTACCGGTCCACTGCCACCTTCCGCCACGGCGATGCTCGCGATGAGCCCGCTCGCGCCATCCACTGTGCCCTATGCTGCCTTCATAGGGACACGCGGAGGCGCAACACCTACAACACACATCGGCCGCAGAGGATAGGGAGAACGGCGCACCGTAATACCGGCACTCGTCTTCCCCTGCGGCCATCAAACGGTGGCGACCCCGTTTGGGCCGCGGAAGGCAGGGAGAGTGGCGCATCGTGATACCAACACTCCTCTCCCGCCGCGGCCCCCGCCATAGACCCACGGTGCGATGGTCAACGCACCGCGGTCCACCTCGGTTGGGATGCCCCTGAAGGAGGCACCGCAACCCACTCGGCCACACGCACACGGGCTGCTGGAGGTCAGCTCGGCGTGGAGCGGCCGACCGCCTCGGGTTCCTCTTAGTTTCACCGTGGTCTCCTCTACCACGGCTACTTATCCCCACCGCCACGCAAAGGCGAGAACCCACCGGGGGGGAGATAACCTAGACCCTGGAATAACATAATAGGCTCTACTGTGCAGCAGGTAAAACCGCTGGGCGCAACTAGTCAATAATAAAACACAAATATATCATTTATACAAGTAACTATTTATTTTCTTTATAAGTACAATAAAAAACGTAATATTTGGTTGAACAAAGAGATATCAGTAGAATGGAGGAGAAAAACGTGTTGTGCCGACCCTACCTAGTGTGGGATAAGGGCAGGAAGATTATGATGAAAGAGATATAAGTTATTATTACAAGTAGGTACTTAAATACGTACTAACTTACGCGTCAGAAGTTCACATATAATATGGTGCATCGTATATGATATTACTGGCAGGAGCTGCTAGCACAGCCACAGCCATTGCCAACAGAGTAACAGAGGGGGAACACAACAATTAGAGTGCTTTACACTCAATAAATTAAAAATAATAAAATACAGACTAATTTTGAACGAAACCCTCAGTGGGTAGTCCGACTTGCATTTGTACTGTTTTTTTTACAAGTTGTGTTTTTTCTCTCTCTCTAGACTAAAATGGAAAACGTCCTGACTTATAACGTTTCAGAATCCAATCTTTACAATCCCCATTTTGCCTTAGTAATTGCAAATATCATCCTTTAAAAAGATAGCACCTTATTACAAAGCTTTTGTTCGAGGAATCATAATTATCGTTCATGTAGCTGTTCGTTTTATTTCGTGAAGATATAACCTAATAGAGTATTACACTCCATGTAAGAAAACATCTAAATACATACAATCGACATAGCTTAGGCAACAAGAAGTTTTATAATGTTAGCTTTAAGTTCATTAACTTGCAAAATAATTTTTAAATTTGTTTCAAAGTTTAAACATTTTTTATCTGTCCTTTTATAAACTTGAATAATACCCTATTACAATACGTACATTATACTGGTGTTGCTTTGTTTTGTTCACGGAACAGTGATACGTCACGTGCTTGTGTAGACCGCTACGTGTACATACAGGGTGTTTGGTAGAGGGTTGGACAAACTTAAATATGGTTCAGGGCCCTAAGACGCAAATAAAACTTGGCTATAAAAATCCCAGACCCCTTCTTTTTTAATTTTTTTTTGTGATTTTTTCGTTTTCTGCCCAAATCCTATATATTAAATCCCATAACTTTTACAAAATCCATTTCTTAAAACGAATAATTTATCAAAATGACGGCTGCCCGGCTCTCTACCGAAATATTGTACGCGAGCACTCAGATAGTGTGTTTCCAAATTCTTGGATTGGAAGACGTGGCCCGCTCGAATGGCCCGCACGTTCCCCAGATCTAACACCCCTTGATTTTTACGTCTGGAGACATGCTAAAGAATTAGTGTACGAGGTGGAGATCCACACAAAAGAAGAATTAATAACGAGAATTAACGACGCGTTTTTAAAGAGATCACGCTACAAACAACTCAGAACAATCCTAACATGAACTACAAAACAAATTCGCCGTAGATGCCGGGCGTGCATACGTCATAGAGGAGCTGTTTTTGAACACGATTTCAAATAAACAATTTTCATTCGTTTTTTATTTTCTTTTTCATCTCATATTAATTCACAAGCTGATACGATTATAACCAACTAAGTATGTCATTGTAATGAGGGATAAGATAACAAGTTTTTGCCCCGAACCCCCATTTATGTTAGTCTAACCCTCTACCAAACACCCTGTATAACCTTATTGCTAAACCCACATGACACTGGCTTTGGATTTAGTTTTGTTTTGTCTTTGTTCATGGAACAATAATAGTGTGTGTGTTTAGGATTTTTCGTGAAGATAAAACCTTATTACAAACTTACGTACTGATTTTGTTCACAGAACAGTGATATTTCATGTGTTTGTTCAGGCCTTTTTGAGAAGATATAACCTTATTACAAAGCTCGCATGAGACTGATTTTGATTTTTTTTTGTCCAAAGAACAGGAATATTTAATGTGTCTATTTAGGCAATTTTGTGAAGATATAACCTTATTACAAAGATCACATGATACTGGTTTTGATTTGTTTTTGTTCATAGAACAGTGATATTTCATGTGTTTATTTAATTGACTTGGTGAAGATATAACATTATTACAAAGCTCACATGATACTGGTTTTGATTTGTTTTTGTTCATAGAACAGTGATATTTCATGTGTCTGTTTAGGGCTGATTGTGAAGATGTAACCTTATTACAAAGCTCACATGATACTGGTTTTGATTTGTTTTTGTTCATAGAACAGTGATATTTCATGTGTTTATTTAACTCACTTGGTGAAGATATAACCTTATTACAAAGGTCACATGATACTGGTTTTGATTTGTTTTTATTCATAGAACAGTGATATTTCATGTGTTGATTTAAGCGACTTGGTGTAGATATAACCTTGTTACAAATCTCACATGATACTGGTTTTGATTTGTTTTCGTTCATAGAACAGTGATATTTCATGTGTCTGTTTAAGGATATTTGTGAAGATACAACCTTATTACAAAGCGGACATGACACTGGTTTTGATATGTTTTTGTTCACAGAACAGTGATATCTAATGTGTCTATTTAGGCAATCTTGTGAAGATATAACCTTTGTACAAAGCTTACATGATATTGGTTTTTTGTACGTAGGACAGTACCTATCAATGTGATTTTTTAATATTGCTTGTGTTGAAAATACGTTTTTACAAAGCTTGCAAGATAATATTTTAATTGAATCAGTGTCATGTCTCTTGATATGTCTTTGTAAAGTATACTTGCGGACGAAATCTCTCTTACATATATCACATGTGTACCGTTTATTATTTATAGCCTTTGCAATAACATCTTGTTTGAGCCTTACAGTACAATGATAATATTTGTCATCACAATCTGCCGCATCTGTTGAAACAGAATCAGTGTTCGTACAAGTTTGTTGCATTACCTCTGGTCCAATAACTATTTCATCCTTTATGATATGGTCTTTATATAATTCCTCATATTCTGTTTTGAGAATATCTTCACCACATGTATTTACTAGTTCAGAGTCAGATTCAACTCTATCTTGCATACATATATCATGCTCTTGCTTTATTTCTATATCAACAAAGTCCCTTTCATTTGTTGTAATTTGTTTGTCTTCCATATTGATTGATCTCTTGATATACACAAATGTTGGTTACCTGCAACAAATAAAATCAATATTATGATTATATTATAGCGCTACAAAGATAAAACACATAGTTTGAATGATAAAGGTAAAGTGTGATTGATCTAACAATACAGTTTCAACTTCTAAATTAACATTTTTTTATACAAAGTAGTAAGAAGACGAGCAACATGCTCTCCTGATGGTAAGAGATAACGCTGCCCATAGTTAGTACAATACTACCCATGATTTTACAAAGGTAAAATCCTGGGCACACTTCGCCAACGCTTCTTACTTAAAGAGTCATAAGATGTTAAGACTCTTCAGCCCAGTAATTTCACTAGCTGCAGTGCTCTCCTACCGAAGCACAGTAATGTTTGCACATCCCTGCTCAGGCGGTAAAAAACTGGCACTGTTGGGGTACCCGCCTAGTCGAGCAAAGGAAGTCTACCCCCGGTAATAAATATGTTAACAGTTTTTTATTTATTTAAAAACTTGAAATGTAAATGATATGAAATGTATTCATTAAACATGAGTATACACATTAGATGTAATATTGATTAAACTTTAGTCCTCCATGTTTTACCTTTCGGCATACAAATATTGAATTTACCTACATATTTATTATGTTATACCACATTATTGACAGCATCATAGCGCTTATTAACCAAATGAAATCTTGCTTTAATCTAATAACTTAAATCTACATTTATTTTACACATTTACAAACTACTTATAAATTCTAATTATACAGTATGTGCATACATTATTATTTTTATTTTTATTTGGGGCTTATTCTCCAACAGAACAGGTTACCTTACTTACACTGTCAGATTTAAATCATAATTCATTTATTGTGTGTACAACCCATATGTTGCAATTTCAGGTCACCGTTACAAGGCCTGCAACATGACCTAAGGACTGCCTCCTACATATTTTATAGGGAACAGCCGGAGCCTACGATTTTACGTGCCTTCTGAAACACGGTAGCATCCAGGCGAAAGGTATTTGCCACATTCAGATTTGAACCCAGAGCCTGCGGGTTACAAGTTGGATGTGAACGCTACATAAGCTAAGTCTTCATTGGAGCATTAAATCATTCCACTGATTCGGAATTATATCGAACTATTTGTATAATAGACAAAGCTTGGATTCTGGATACACATAATAGATTTTACTCCAGAGTCAAAATATGTTGGGCAAAATGTGTATAAGTCATACTTTAAGTAGCTCTACTTTAAAGTACCATTACAGATGTACGGATTACCACTGAATGGATTAGGTTAAAATTTGGAACACAAATAGCTTTAAAACATTGGCTGCGGCTAGTTTCTGAACTATGCCAGGTGCCTGAAATTAATTTTGTATGGAAAATCCTTTGACAAAACACAATGTTTGTGTTTTACAGCACTCGTGTTCCGACCTCAATAACACAGCTGTTGTGTTTTCAGCAGTCAATGTGGTAAAAGCCCTTAAGCAACTGGATGCTCATTCACTCGCTGCGATAATTTCATAGAACTAACTTTTGAAAATCCCTCAAGTCTTGTTCAAAATTAGTTTATTTTTCTATTATTAGAGCACAACAAAATTTATTTTTAATAACAAACTGGAAATACTTTAAAAATGTGTGCAATTATAATCATTGTGCAGGGCTTCTCTTGAGGAATTTTCTAAAAGTTAATTCTATGAATAAACATTTTGAAAATTCCTCAATAATGTTTCAAAATGTATCAAATAGTGTGAGCGAGAGAGTGTCCAGTTGGTTGCTGTTAATGATGTCCACCTTCACTATTATTATTATTATGAAATAGTTCAGGGGGTTTATGCCGCTTGGAACATGACTGATCTATTGTGACATACACTTGAACTATATTTCACTCCCATAGAGGCGGGGATTGTGCCTCGTCAGCGTTCACTCTAGCCGGGGGTGAAACAATACTGGAGATGAATAGGATCCTCACCCACCATCATTCAGCAGAGTTATTCCGAACCACAATAGCTTCTCTTTTTACTAACGTGCACTGTCAAATTTTAATAGAATTATGAAAAAAATCTTGAAAATTCTTACGATACCAGTTCAAAACCTAATGCACCTAATGCACCCATTTATTTTTAATTTAGCATCGTTGGTCGCCTCAATGTGGTGATTCTAAAATATGTGTTTAATAGGTTATTTTTTGGAACGTTTTCTGCGCCGTCGTTTGTTTTTTGTGCAGAATCTAGGCCCAGGCCCTAAATTCTGGTCAATTTAACAATTTGCAAGCCGCAAGCAAAACGGAAGCAAAACGAGCGCCGAGCAAGCTGGAGGCAGTGCATTGCTGTCAAAAAAATTGGTATTCTTGGAGCCCATCGCATTGCGTCGCAATCGCTCCAGCTCACTAGCGCCATTAGCAATTTAGCGGCAATTTGGTAACCTATAGTCGGGTCAGTCTAAGGGTCACAACTCACTCGAGCCACCCGGCACCGCCTCGCCCCGTGCGGTTAGTATTCTTTATATGGATTTGTATGAACATGCGCTCACTACATCAACTCCGTAACGCCACTGGATCGCCAGGGACACGGGGGTTCCGCAGGAGGGAGTTTTTGTGGCCCGGCTCGCGCGTCGAATGTTCGACTGCGCTGATAACGGGCCACACTCCCACTTACACAACATCGCGCCGCATCATGCCCGCCTACCTGAGGCGCCCCTGCCGCGCGACATTCCTCCCCCCATGGGAGAATGAAGACAGAGCCCGGTGAACAACCCGAAGCGGCCGCTGTGACGCGCCCGACATTTTACTTGGCTGACGCTCCAGCGGCCCCCAATGCCGCCTGGGTGAAGGGGAAAACCCATTCTCTCACCCCCCCCCCCCCTGTGGGTGGACCACTTGGTGACAATTCGCTGCTCGCATGCTTACCCTGCGTTGGTCCCAAGTTGACCGCACGCTACTCGCGAATCACGTTCATCGTATTTGAACTTATTGCTAATATTTACATTTAAATTTAAAATTTGTAAATCCAACAATCTAAAATGTTCTGAGTGTGAATTTTCCTTTTGTTAATATTAATTTTAAGAATATAATAGGTATTTAATCATTATAAAATTACATGCTTGACGGAGAGACATGGAGTACTTATTATTTTTAAACAATAAGATCTGTAAACATGTAAGCGAATAAAGGATTTGTATTTGTATCACGCGGCGTACACTCGTCAATTGCGCTGGGTCCACCCGTCGTCAATGCGTGGACGCCGTGTGATAAGGCGGTGCGGAGTGGCCTGCCGGGTGGGTTAAGTGAGTTGTGACTTGTGACCCTAAAAGGCCACATTTGACATTTCATTAAATTTCCCTTACAGTATGTTCTAAAAATTTTACTTATTTTTACGAAGTTGTAATGCTCATATATGTAAGTATCTATACTTAAACGTTAAATTGAATCAGTTCTAAGTATAAGGAACCCCCACAATTTATTGTTGTTTTTTCTCTTTTTTGTGAAAATCTTAATACGATTCACAGAATACATCTACTCTTAAATAATATGCAATTCGTAATTTTGTAGTGGCGGCCATCTTGGATTTGAAATGTATCATAATAATGTGTAGTATTCTACTAGTCAAGCCCTTTTATATGATACCCATTTTGCGAGAGTAATGAAAAATATAATATGTAATACGCCTTTTCGTAACGGCGATTGTATGTCCAATTTCCACCAAACATAAGTTCCACTAAACTAAGAATATTTCCGACTAATTCATCTTTCAATAAAAAATAAACCTCCGTTAATCCTCTTGGCTGCGATGTCACAGATAGATACATACACTCATACACACACAGACAGATAAACACGTTAAACTTATAACACCCCGTCGTTTTTGCGTTGGGGGTTAAAAACTTTAGGCGAATAAATAGAACATCCCATACAAAGTTACGTCAATCGGTTTTTATTTTTAAAACTCTAAAGAGGCTACCCATTAAAATCGAAAAACCGAAATTTGAAATGTAGAATCGAATGCAATGATTACTTGTGACCAAAGAGTTTGTATTTACTAGAGCCACAGTCTTTAAATATATATTTTTTTAATGTAGAGAAGTAAGAAGACGAGCAAGACTCTCTCCTGATGACGCTGCCCATAATCAGTACAGTGCTACCCAGTTTTTCACAATTATGTGCAATTCTAGGTGCACTGCACCAATGCTTCTTACCCAAGAGTCATAATATGTTAAGACTCTTTAGCCCAATAATTTCACTAGCTACAGCTATTAACTATCAAAAAGTTGCCGAGTGGCGTATATCATGGATTTATAGATCACATTAAGACACATTTTTCGTATTTAGACGTTAGTATTTTTGCATAAGTTTTACTATCGTTTGAACGCAACTACTGATGGACACAATGAAACGTCAACTACTGATGGATAGAACAATGGAGTAATGGAGTCGCAATTAGTGTATAAAATAAAACAATTTGTTACTCAGAATATACAATAAAGGCATATATTTTTAATTACCAAGTTAGTAGTTTTTCAGTCAGTCTGTAATCAAATATTGCAAGTTTAATTTGATCCATTTCCCAGTTTCTGATTGAAATTTTGCATATATTTATGTATAAATCGGTTGACAATGCAATAATATTATGATGGAGCTGATCGGTTCGGAAGCTGGAAGGTGGTTAAACGACGCAACCCCATCAAGTTTGGGCTTATTTGATTTGTCTTGACGCGTGGTTTAGCAGTTTAGTGCTAGATGATAATATAATAAAGCTTGATTTATTTATTTTTTATATTTAACTTGGTTTATGTCTGATTACGAAAGTTACGCGAAAATTTTTCTCTCATTCTAAATCTGAACGCTACGGCATTATTATTAAAATATTGTTATGTGTTTCTTTCAAATTCTGAATAATAAATAATAATAATAATAAATCAATAACACACACGCAGAGACTCGCACGCATACACACACACTCCTGCTATTTTGTTACAGGCGAAAAAGGGAAATAAACACAAACAAAATTGCTTTCGCGTTTTTTGTAAGTCTATTTCTTGTACTTTTCTACCTTTAGTTGTTTATACAACATGTTTGAATCAGGAAAGTGATTGAAGCATAAATCCAAGCCTTTACATGGCTTGTAATTTATTTTTATTTTGGGCTTTCGTTTTGAGCCGTCCACTCGGAATTCCTTATATGATTTCGTGGAAATCTAAAAATAAGTTTATTTAAAAAAAACACACACACATACTTTCCGACTACTTAAAAAATATCATACAAACAATTGGGATTGAACTTCGAATATTATAATATGTGATTTTTTTTGTAATCGACTTTATAGTTTTTCTCTCGAACAAATGTACTATTACCTGTACCATTTGCTGCCATTTTTATTTGAGACAGAAAAATAAAAAAATACTCAAGTTTATAACAGAAACATGCACTGAGGTAACATAAAATTGTATTTTTTTAAAAATCCTTACTTAATATATGAAATACCATCTTTTTTACGCACGTAGTTTGCGTTATTAGAGCAATTTCTTCAGCATCGCAAGACGTTGTAGTCAGACCGTGGCTGGTTGAGGACTAATCAGTAAAGGTTCACATTACGTTGAAGTGATGCTTTTTGGTTCGGACATTTATTTGATCAGATTGTTAATAATCTGATCATATCCTATATTATAATTTTATTTTGTTAGATAAAATAAATAAGTAGGTATTTAAATAAGTAATTCAATTTGAGCAATTATAAAGAGTTAATATGTTATGGATATTTTAATTTTTAAAATGTGCGATAATGGCGTCCCGCGAAAAGGACTCCTTTCGTGAAAAGCACTCTGGTACGAACTTTTTGAAGCTAGGTACATAGAGTTCTTTCCATAGAGTTCTTTGATCTGAGGTTCTATGGGGAATGTGTATATATCATCTATGGCAGTCGCTTTCAATTGGGTATGTCCAAAATATCTCGACCTCCTTTTTTATTTTAAATTACGAAAATATAGAGCATTTTAAGAAACTAATTTGATTTATTTTGTTATTTTCGTCGTAATTATTTTTTAAAACATTTTTAAAGT
Organism: Hemithea aestivaria; assembly: GCA_947507615.1. Taxonomy (NCBI): domain Eukaryota; kingdom Metazoa; phylum Arthropoda; class Insecta; order Lepidoptera; family Geometridae; genus Hemithea; species Hemithea aestivaria. The sequence continues at coordinate 8,790,421 of OX382350.1, read as the reverse complement.
TTTTAGAATAATTCACGATGATGACGTCATCATCGGGTTTATAGATTGAGATGAGACTGTTGCCTCGAATAAAAAAAAAATGTGAAACACATCTGTCAATGTCATTTTATCAGTGATAGGGATGTGACATTGTACATAAAAATCGATTTTTAAATTATCGTTTTTTTTGTAGCATGAAAAATCGATTAATAAATAATCGATTATTCTTAAGAAAATAATCGATTTTGTTATGTTAATAGTTTTTTTTCTAATTTGTCAATTAATTTCAAAATAAACGCAATAAATATTATGATGTCAATAGATTAATTAATTAAAAATAAACAACAATTAGTAAGTTCTTATTATAATCAACAAAAATCAAAGTTTTCGAACAATCAAATTATAAAAGGTTCAAATTAAAAAGCTTTTCACATAAATAAACAAAATTAATTTATGTACATAACTTTATTATATAAAACTTTTAGAAAAGCCGTTTAATAGTGAAACCTACCTATAGTTTCAACTTCGAAATCATGGTGTGGCGTCGTAAGTTGAGCCAAAATCAGTATAATAATTGATACAATGATGATAAAAAAAAACGATTATTCTTAAAAATAAAATCACGTATTAAAATCGATTATTTCCAAAATCGATTATTTTTTGATCACAACCCACCTAATCTGACATTTAATCTACATTGACATTTGACATCTTCATGACATACAAGGTCATTTTTCTTTTTTTTCTGTTTTTGATGGTTCGCATACTTTTTCCATTTCCACAACTGTGACGTCATCAGAGGTCAAATGAAGGTTATTCAATAAAAGCCTAAAATAATAGTAATCCGTGATTATTTTCGGTTTCTAAGTAATGGGTAGTGATCAGTAACCTTATTCCTCGAAATGATTTTGAAATTACTAAAAACAAAAATAAATGAACATACCCAATTTGCAACAAAAGATCGTAGGGAATTCCAAAGCGCATTGCTGCGAGCCTCGAAGTATGGTGCTTTTAATCCCAAATTGTTCCGCAAGTGGGCGTGAAAAGAGGTGTCGCAAATTGTTGTCCCTGAATACGAAAATGACAGTAATGACAGAAATTTCTACGCAGAACTAGGCTTACGTTTTGCGGCGCCGACGAACAATTCCCATGTGAATTAGGCCCCAGATCGTGAAGTCACTCCTCCCCAACAGCTCACCATAAGCTGTCATGCGGTGTTAGTATTATTTTCTTCTCTAACAATATATGTGATTACTTACCAAACTCTTCACTCGTACTTCCTTCACCTAACAAGTCTGTCTCTTTAATGAATTAATATTTCTGAGTATTCCTAATTTACCATTACGTTACAATTTTTATTTTGTGTAAGCGTTACATAGATTCGCACGCATTATTTTATTTTATTTGATTTTGTTATTTCTACCATTGACGTAGACAGAGAAAGAACTATAGACTTTGGGATGTGTTCTATCTCATTCGCACGAGAAAGAGAACAACTTATGCGAAAGCTGTGTAAAAGAAAGAAATAGAATGATGCTATTTTTTGTTTCATACAGCGTGCCGCTTTTTTCGTGTTTCGCAAAGTAGTTTGCGAAACAAATTTTGACAGCTAGCTGCAAAATATTGTAGTCGTCTTGATTAAAATATAAATTACTGATTTTCAGCAAAGATTTTTTTAATGAAATTACTTGTAAACGATAAAGACTGAATATATATCTACAATTTAGGTTAAAAAATGGTGCGGTGTAGCGTGATAGGGTGTAAAAGTGATAGTGAAAAGAAAATGTTCGGATTGTCTTTTCATTCGTAAGTATTATACTATTTTTTTAATACAAGCATTTCGTAACAAAATTTTAATCATTAGTAATTGTGTTGTATGCACTCTAGACGTAACTTAGGCTTTATAAAAAGCTTAAATATAAAAAATAATTATTATTATAACCTCAAAACTGAAAACGCTTGTGTTGCCAACTTTTTTTATAAATATAAGACATTCATTGAAAAATAATGGCTTGACTTATTATTTATAATGTATATAGTAGTCAACTCGAACACGAGGGTGTGCTATCGGCCGTCTGAAAAAACCGTAGACAGAGGAAACTAAAACAATAAAGATAAAAAAAAAAAAAAAAGATGTTTTGATTAAGTTTTTTGGTCCATGAAGTCATCAAAATCCGTAATAAATATGATTAAATTTACATCAGGTATTAAAAATACCCAGGACTACCTTTTTTTTTGCCCTTGTCAATATCCCTATTCATAACAATAATTGACTTGAACGAGTGGCTGGGGCCCTGGCTTCCTGTCACATGTGGCGCAGTGGCGCAGATAGTGGCTTGTGGGTCGTACACTAGCATTTAGAATTTTTGGATTGAGTGCTTTTCACGAAAGGAGTCCCGCGAAATTTAAAGGAACTAAATAGGTATTTCTACGTTTTTTACCTCAACGACGTTTTTTTATTTATAAGTAGTATTTAAATCATTGCTTAATAGTTAGGTGATGTAAATACTTTTTCATAGTTGGTTTAATCTTAAATACATACATATATAAAATATTGAAGAAATAAATGCTTGTAAATAAACAAGTGAAATTAAAAAAAAACTTAATAAAAACAAGCTTTTATTATTATTATTACCATCTAGCACCAAAGTATTCGCCAAGACGAATCAAATGAGCCCAAACTCGATAGGGTTGCGTCGTTTAATTACGGAGTTCCTATGGCCACCTTCCAGTTCTATCATCAGATCAGCTCCTCGTCATAATAATATTGCATTGTCATCCGATTTATATATGGTTGCAAAATTTCAGCTCTATCGGAAACCGGGAGTGGATCTAATTAAATTTGCAAGATTTGATTACAGACAGACAGACAACAGACAGGTGAAAGTAAATAAAAGCTTACAATAAAAAGGTTATCTCTTAAAATTATAAATTATAACCAAATACCATCCCATATAAAAAATATAGACTCATTTCCCGTGTTTAAAAAACAGCTTACATAATATCTTACCTCTAGGTATATTGTACCAACGAGTTATATATTGTAGAAAATAAATTTCTTATATGTTTAACTCAAACATTTAAAATTATAGGAATATGTATATTTGAATTTATCTCATATATTTTGTATCATGGCAAATATCGTTGATAATATTATAACCTTCCTGACCTGAAAATTATCTTTGTTTTTGAAACGAAGTATAGTAACTACCTTTTTTCCCCCCAGGAAAATGCGTTACCCGCGCATTGTCACAAAGCGCCGAGGGGCGCAGGGTGGTATGTGGGACCCCCCGTCGAAGATGTGTGTGGCGAGGATAACCATTAAAAAACATGGGGGTGTTCCTGCGGAATGCCATATCACCGGGGCTGCGGGTACACCGAAGCACTCGTCCGCGGCAACTAATAATATCTACCCTATCTTGTAATCTTATTATTTAAGTTTTATTTAACTTGATGATTGTGACGACTAACGAAATAATAATTGTTATGTACCAAAGTGTGTCTTTGTTGATAATTATTGATAATAAAGATCTTTAAAACCTCAACCTTATATCTTACCATTAGGATAAAGTCTAACTCACAGAGTACATTTTATATATAGTAAGTCTACCTCATATTTTACTTAATAAATGGTTAGGTACTTATTTCTAAAAAATAAAGGAACATGCACAAATTTTGGTTTAATTTTCTTCGTATGGTAACCCGAAATATGGTGACGTAATATTTCTTGTCCCTTTTAGCGGCACGCTTTGTGATAGTCTACAGTAGTCTATGACCATTGACCATTTTATTTTGTACCACAGCCACAGATTAAAATTCAACAAGATACAAATTTCAAAATCCACAGATTAAAAAACCGAGGCGTTATTCACAATGTTATGTCACGACTCGTTATTGCTGTCAATTTTTAAATAATATTTTGTACAACTTGAAATAGAGTGCTTTTCACGAAAGGAGTCCTTTTTGCGGGGCGCCACAATCGCACATTTTAGTTAGTGTTTTTCACGAAAGGAGTCCTTTTTGCGGGGCGCCACTATCGCAAATTTTAAAAGTTAGCATATTTATAACTTTTTAACGCCTCATAATTTCTTAATTAAATATGTATTTATTTTGTCTAACAAATAAAAATTATTATTATTCTCTTGGGACGAGCGGCGGGTGCGGTCGTGACAAAATCATCGCGCGTTCGGTTATACGTGGCTGTGTAGCTAGCTATATTCGTGCCTAGCTATTGTGATAAGATCGTGCGACTATTTTATTCTCTCGTGTAATTACAATATCGTGATTTGTTAACCTACAAAGCTGTTTCATTGATCCAACATACCCACCATCGCCCACAAGTGTTAGAAAAGGCATCCTAATAGACCATCCTGATGAAGGTTACACTCCAGGTGTAATCGTTATCATAAATTCTGATGGCAGGTGTTGTGGTACACTCGTCATGAGTAGTGGAATATCATGTGACAGCGTGTACTCAAGCCGTCATATATAACATTTTAATTCCTCATATATCATTTCTTAATCAAATTGGTATTTATTTCATCTTATAAATTAAAATTATTTATGATATGAAGTCCAGTAATAATCGATAAGATTAAATTTAGTTTTGCTAAATTCCGAGGGACCTCATTCGTGAAAAGGACAATACATTTTGACTTCTCGTAATATCTCATACTTATTTTATTACATAAGTGAACAAGTTAATACTTACCTATATTATTATTAATTAACTATCTAATAAATAAAAATAATATAGGCACTGAGTTTTTAAATATTGGGTATTAAGTAATCATAGATAAAATGTTATTTATAAGCAAAATTCCGCAGGACTCCTGTCGTGATAATGACTACCCTACAGTTCCAATAAATAAAACACATTTGACCAATATTATAAACGGGAAAGTTTGTACGAATGTACACCTATGGATGTCTAGATGTATGTTCGTTACTCTTTCACGCCTAAACGGGTGGACTGGTTGAACTGAAATTTGGTAGGTATTGAGATAGCCTAGACCCTGGAATAACATAATAGGCTCTACTGCAACAGGTAAAACCGCTGGGCGCAGCTAGTCAAGGCCATAATAAAACACAAACATATCATTTATATGTACAGATAACTATTTATTAAAAATAAATTTAATTGTACATACTTAGTCTGTCTGTCCGCGAAAAAAAAAGCAAGTCCTAAAAAGCTGATTTTTTTTTCACAGAGGAGGGTAGTGATCAGGGTAAGAGAACGATAACAAAAAAAATCATTAATTATTTCAAAGTACCTCCCATTTACGTTAGATGGGGATGGCATTTTTTCTGGCTGAACCCATCATGTGGTGTATCTTTGAACATGTATTACAAAATGAAGGATGGGTTGGTAAGAAACTCTTTCGATTCAGTGTTCCGTATGACAAATATTCAAGTTTAAAACTCTTTTGAGGGCCCTCCCCACCCCACCTCTCTAATAACCTGAACTCAGGCCTTCAAATAATGAAAGAAAATCAACAATATGGTTGCAACCATGAACTTTCCAGAAAAACTATAGCTGTTAAGATATCTTTATTAATTTTAAATATATGGTTGACGAAAGTTAAGGCAGTTAATATTGTATTTGCCAGTACTACGGAACATTGCTCGTAGCCCGACTAGCGCTTGGCCTACTTTTTAATTGCATGTAGAATAGTACATTTCCACGTGATTTTTTAATCTTGCTTGTATTGGTATGACCTTTTTACAAAGCTTACATAAATATTATAATAGAATCGGTGTCATGTCTCTTAATAAGTTTTTCTAAAGTATACTTGTGGAAGAAATCTTTCTTACATATATCACATGTTACTTTGGATGATTGTTTTGATTTGTTTTGTTCATAGAACAATGATATTTCATGTGTCTGTTTAGATTTACTTGTGAAGATATAACCTTATTACAAAGCTAACATGATACTGATTTTGATTTGTTTTTGTTCATAGAACAGTGATATTTCATGTGTCTGTTTAGATTTACTTGTGAAGATATAAGTTTATTACAAAACTCACATGATAATGGTTTTGATTTGTTTTTGTTCATAGAACAGTTGTACTTCATGTGTTTATTTAAGTCACTTGGTGAAGATATGAACTTATTACAATGCTCACATGATACTGGTTTTGATTTGTTTTTGTTCATGGAACAGTGATATTTCATGTGTTGTTTTAAATTACCCAGTGAAGATATAACCTTATTACAAAGCTCACATGATACTGGTTCTGATTTGTTTTTGTTCATAGAACAGTGATATTTCATGTGTCTCTTTAGGGCTATATTTGAAGATAAAACTTTATTACAAAGCTCACATGATACTGATTCTGATTTGTTTTGATTCATTGAACAGTGATATTTCATGTGTTTATTTAAGTTATGTTGTGAAGATAAAACCATATTACAAAGCTCACATGATACTGGTTTTGATTTGTTTTTGTTCATAGAACAATAATATTTTATGTGTTGATTTAAATTATGTGAAGATAAAACCTTATTACAAAGCTTACAGGATAATATTTTAATAGAATCAGGGTGATGTCTCTTGATATGTCTTAGTAAAGTCAAAGAATAGATACTATTACTACGTAAAGAAGCGACACTCACCTCCCCCCGCCAAATTTTTTTCCTCCCCGCCAAGTGGTCTACGAGTTGGCTACATGCACAGGGTTGGCAGTTGGCAGTAATCAATAGCGCGTATATAATAATTTTTAATTTTAATATACAACATTACATTATAAATTGGGTTTTATCGTTCGGTGTATGAATGATATTACCAATCAGTTATTCCAACAAAAATCTGAAGTTTTTTTAGATTCCAAATGGGTCCTAAATGTATTTACAGCCCTAAATGTATTCAAGTAGGTCCTAAGTGTATTCATTTTCCACAAATTAAATATTTCAAAACTAAAAATAACATTACGTAGCTAATAATTATAATTTATGGACCCTGTGGGATATTGCAAAAAGCGCCATCTAGTCGATTTAATACGTACCACTTGCTGCAAAGTGAGTTTCGTAGCAACCCTACGTAGTTTACACACACTATGATGAGTATACGCACGTTACGTGTTCAATGTAGTAGTAGTAGGTAATTACTGGTCGACAATTGTACCGAATGTCATGGGCCTGGTAAAGTATACTTGCGGACGAAATCTCTCTTACATATATCACATGTGTACCGTTTATTATTTATAGCCTTTGCAATAACATCTTGTTTGAGCCTTTCAGTACAATGATAATAGTTGTCATCACAATCTGCCGCATCTGTTGAAACAGAATCAGTGTTCGTACAAGTTTGTTGTATTACCTCTGGTCCAATAACTATTTCATCCTTTATGATATGGTCTTTATATAATTCCTCATATTCTGTTTTGAGTATTATATCTTCACGTGTATTTACTAGTTCAGAGTCAGATTCAACTCTATCTTGCATACATATATCATGCTCTTGCTTTATTTCTATATCACCAAAGTCCTTTTCATTTGTTGTAATTTGTTTGTCTTCCATATTGATTGATCTCTTGATATACACAAATGTTGGTTGCCTGCAACAAATAATAAATATTATGATTATATTAAAGGGCTACAAAGATAAAACACATAATTTGAATAACAAAGGTAAAGTGTGATTGATCTAACAATACAGCTAGCAATGCAACTAGGTGGTGCCCCAACAGTGCCAGTTATTCTACCGCCTGAGCAGTGATGTGCAAACATTGCTGTGCTTCGGTAGGAGGGCACTGTAACTAGTAAAATTACTGGGCTGAAGTGTCTTAACATCAATGATGTTGTTATGACTTTCAAGTAAGAAGTATTGGCTCAGTGAAACCAGAATTATACCTTTGTAAAATACTGGGTAGCACTGTACTAATTATGGTCAGCGTTATCTCTTACCATCAGGAAAGTGTCTTGCTCATCTTATTAATTCTTTGTAAAAATAAAGCTTCAACTGCTAAATTTATATCATGTTGCCGACTTTTTATTATTTGTTTATATTTTATTTGCTTAAGAACTTAACACTATCATTACAGGTCTTATTAACTTAATGTGATAGTGTTGTAATGTAATAACTTAAATCTACTTTTTATTTGACACAGTTACACCCTACTAATATTATAAATGTGTAAGTTTGTAAGTGTAGATGTCTGGTTGTTACTCTTTCACACAAAATATACTGAATGGATTTAGATGACACTGTAAAAATATTGGTTACACGTCAGAATAACATATTTAGGCTATAATTTAGCAAGTTTAATGTGCTTTTATCCAAAATATAACGATAAATGTCAAATGAATCAGAAAAATTCTGCCATATGCAAGCTATTGTGGTGTGCGCTGCTAAACAGTTAGAGCTATACTAATGACAACCTCTGTGACACGGTGGGCTAATACCCGCCTGTAACGCAGAAGGTTGCGGGTTGGATTCCCACATGGGACTATGGGACAAATGTTTGTGTGATCCACAGATATTTGTTTCTAGTCTGGGTGGCTTTCTGTATCTATTATAAATATGAAGACAAGTATATAAGTTATAAGTATCATATCTGTTATGCTAACCACCATAACACAAGCATTCAGTTACTTAGCTTGGGGTTAGGTGGTCCTGTGTGAAATATTTATTTTATTTCTAATGTATTGTATTATGAAAATGTTTATCTTAAGTATTCAAAATTGTAGGAAATACATAAACCCAACGTCTTTGATATCTCCCCCCTTTTTTTACGTAGGACCTCCCCCCTCTTTTTAACCTTTAACGTTTTTATTATTAACCCCCGACGCAAAAACGACGGGGTGTTATAAGTTTGACGTGTCTGTCTGTCTGTCTGTGTGTGTGTCTGTCTGTGGCATCGTAGCTCCCAAACGGATGAACGGATTTTAATTTTGTTTTTTTTTGTTTGAAAGTAGAGTTAGTCGAGTGTTCTTAGCCATGTTTGGTGGAAATCGGTCCAAGATGGCCCCCGCTACAAAATGGCGGATTACTTTTTTCTTCCACAACCCCCTCAATATGGGTATCAAATGAAAGGGCTTAACGTGTAGGTTACAGTCCACTATATAAAATTTAAAATCCAAGATGGCCGCCATACAAAAAATTGTGAAATACGTATTGCGTTGGGGGTTTCTTAAATTTTTAATTTAATTCACTTGTAACGTGACAATTTATACTGGAAGGAAGGGCCCTGCCATGGAATTTTCCAAAGGCCTCAATATTATAAGTAGTAGTACGCCACTGCAAGTAGGTACCTAATGATAGTGATATTAAGTAAAAAATTGTTGGGCTTTCGCGCCACTCTGACCGGTCAAGCACAGAGGCGGGAGATTATTCCTCGTCAGCGTTCTCTCCAGCCAGCCGGAACAACAAAACTGGAATGAATACTCCTCACCCACAATCAATCAGGCCGTGGAGTCACTCCCCAACAGCTCGCAAGAAACTGTGCTGCGGTGTTAGCATTATTTTCTTCTCTACAAAATATGTGATGATGACTTACCAATTAAGTACTATTCTCTTCACTCGTACTTACTTCTCTCATCAAGTCTGTCTCTTCAAGAAATTAATATTTCTAAGAGTATTGCTAATAAATCCCCTCTCTTAGGTACGAAATATTATAATTTTATTTTAATAAATTTCTTTTGAATTTGTACGACGTACATTTATTTTTCTTCGTTTTTTTTTTTTTTTTTTTATTTATTCTGACCATGGATACAAGTCCTTCAGTCGAAATCTTTATTATAATTTTAAGTTCATTGTTTATTGGAGAGGATATTCCCTCCAATATTCGATAAAGAGTGGGCGTTTATCGAATCACATCGATTCATTTTGAGACGATTCTTGAAAATAGCAGACTGTTGAACTTTTTTCCATTCTTCGACAGTAAATCACATTCACAAACACTCAACGTTTATTAAACCCGCTATTAATACGCGTTTAGCACTTATTGCAAAATTATTATCCAAGAACGCAGAAAATTTCATCCGCTTTCCAAAAGCGCGGCAAAATGAATCTTTTCTTCGTTTTATTATTTGTATCACAGATTAAAATTAAGCAAGATACAAATTACAAAATCCACAGATTAAAAAACTGAGGGCTTATTCACAGATGTTATGTCACGCCTCGATATTGCTGTCAATTTTATTAATAAAGTTTTATATAAATCATGAAATAGAGTGCTTTTCACGAAAGAAGTCCGATTCACGAGGACGCAACGCATTACATTTTAACGTACAATGTTTATTTATTAAGCTCACAATTCCTTTATTTCAAAACCTATATTACTGATTCATAATAGTAGAAGTATCTTACTAATATTATAAACGCGAAAGTTTAAGAATGTACACCTACGGATGTCTGGATGTATGTTCGTTACTCTTTCACACCTAAACGGGTGGACTGGTTGAACTGAAATTTGGTAGGTATTGAGATAGCCTAGACCCTGGAATAACATAGTGCAGCAGGTAAAACCGCTGGGCGCAGCTAGTCAATAATAAAACACAAATGTATCATTTATACAGGTAACTATTTATTTTCTATAAATAAGTACAATAAAAAAAAAACTAAAATTTGGTTGAATAGATATCAGATTATTACAAGTGGGTACTTAAATACTAACTTACGCGTCAGAAGTTCACATATAATATGGAGCATCGTATATGATATTACTGGCAGGAGCTGCTAGCACAGCCACAGCCATTGCCAACAGAGTAAATAATAAAATGCAGACTAATTTTGAACGAAACCCTCAGTGGGTAGTCCGACTTGCATTTGTACGGTTTTATTTATTATTATACAAATTGATTTTTTTCACACTCTCTCTCTCTAGACTAAAATGGAAAATGTCCTGAGTTAAAACGTTTCAGAATCTAACCTTTACAATCCAATAGGTCGCCATTTTGCTTTAGTAATTGCAAATTTATCATCCTTTATTAAGATAGCACCTTATTACAAAGCTTTTGTTCGTGGAATCATAATTATTGTTCATGTAGCTGTTCGTTTTATTTCGTGAAGATATAACCTAATAGGGTATTACACTCCATGTAAGAAAACATCTAAATACATATATTCGACATAGCTTAGGCAATAAGAAGTCCAATAATGTTAGCTTTAAGTTCATTAACTTATTATTATTATTTAATAATGCACAAGCAGCTCTGTGAGCTGATGCGTGCATATGTGTGATCATTCCTGGCCGGACCACGACAGAAATCGTAGATTCTGTTGTGGCACAAATTCATCATTTTAATTGTGCCAATTAGTGCCACTTATCCCAGGAATTTGTGCCTTATACTTTTCGAGAAACAAGACTATGATTGTGGTCCGGCTGGGAGTGACCATTCCTGGCCGGACCACAATCAGATCTCATGAAATACTAATGGTGGGAGGTCGCGTACTATGTCAAGATTTAGTGCCTAATTAGTGCCTCTGAAATATCTACTTCGATTAATCATAACTTTTACGGTTTAAAAGATATTGAAGAAATCCCGCCGCCTTGAAAATGGAAAAAAACTTCTCACATCTAAACGGGAGGCTTTCCGTGAATTATTTTTTTAAGAATTTTTAGTGCCTATTTGGCACTAAATATTTACACTATACTAGTTGCTGCATGTGACTTGGTTTACTTGGAATTATTATTTTTTCATTCCCCATACAAAGTTCCAGGGGCGGACCCAGGATTTTTTTTATGGGGCCAAGTTTTTTTATGACTGCGAGAGCTGCTTTGTGCCTTATGCTTTTTGAGTAACAAGGGTATGATTGTGGTCCGGCTGGAAATTACTTTTGCTGGTCGGACACCAATAGATCTAATGACTTACCAATGCCGAGAGGTCACGTTCTACGTCACAAAATTAGTGCCTCTGAATATCTACTTCGAATCATCACAACATATATGGTTACAAAGATATTGAAGAGCGAGAGGTCACGTTCTACGTCACAAAATTAGTGCCTAATTAGTGCATCTGAAATATCTATTTCGATTGATCATAACTTTTATGGTTTCAAAGATATTGAAGATAAACCGCCGCTGCGCCTTGAAGTTTAAAAATAAATCACATCTAAACAAATTCTTTCAAACCATACGCGTCGTTTATCTTCAATATCTTTCAAACCATAAAAGTTATGATCAATCGAAATAGATATTTTCAGATGCACTAATTAGGCACTAATTTTGTGACGTCGAACGTGACCTCTCGCTACTGGTATTTCATTAGATCCGATTGGGGTCCGACCAGAAAATGTAATTTCCTGCCGGACCACAATCAACCCTTGTTACTCGAAAAGTATAAGGCACAATTCCTGGGATAAATAGAATATTTAGTGCCCAATTGGCACTAAATATTTATTAAAAAAATAAACCACGAAAAAGCTTTTGTTTAGATGTGATTTATTTTAAACTTCAAGGCGCAGCGGCGGTTTATCTTCAATATCTTTTCAAACCATAAAAGTTATGATCAATCGAAATAGATATTTTCAGATGCACTAATTTTGTGACGTAGAACGTGACCTCTCGCTACTGTTATTTCATTAGATCCGATTGGGGTCCGACCAGAAAATGTAATTTCCTCCCGGACCACAATCATACCCTTGTTACTCGAAAAGTATAAGGCACAAATTCCTGGGATAAATAGAATATTTAGTGCCTAATCGGCACTAAATATTCATCAAAAAATAAACCACAAAAAGCCTTTTGTTTAGATGTGATTTTTTTTTAATCTTCAAAGTGCAGCGACGGCCTATCTTCAATATCTTTGTAACCATATATGTTGTGATGATTCGAAGTAGATATTCAGAGGCACTAATTTTGTGACGTAGAACGTGACCTCTCGGCATTGGTAAGTCATTAGATCCTATTGGTGTCCGACCAGCAAAAGTAATTTCCAGCCGGACCACAATCATACCCTTGTTACTCAAAAAGCATAAGGCACAAAGCAGCTCTCGCAGTCATAAAAAAACTTGGCCCCATAAAAAAAATCCTGGGTCCGCCCCTGGAACTTTGTATGGGGAATGAAAAAATAATAATTCCAAGTAAACCAAGTCACATGCAGCAACTAGTATAGTGTAAATATTTAGTGCCAAATAGGCACTAAAAATTCTTAAAAAAATAATTCACGGAAAGCCTCCCGTTTAGATGTGAGAAGTTTTTTTCCATTTTCAAGGCGGCGGGATTTCTTCAATATCTTTTAAACCGTAAAAGTTATGATTAATCGAAGTAGATATTTCAGAGGCACTAATTAGGCACTAAATCTTGACATAGTACGCGACCTCCCACCATTAGTATTTCATGAGATCTGATTGTGGTCCGGCCAGGAATGGTCACTCCCAGCCGGACCACAATCATAGTCTTGTTTCTCGAAAAGTATAAGGCACAAATTCCTGGGATAAGTGGCACTAATTGGCACAATTAAAATGATGAATTTGTGCCACAACAGAATCTACGATTTCTGTCGTGGTCCGGCCAGGAATGATCACACGTGCATATCACTGCACTTATAATTATTAAATTTGTTTCAAAGTTTTAACATTTTTTATCTGTCCTTTTATAAACTTGAATAATACCCTATTACAATACGTACATTATACTGGTGTTGCTTTGTTTTGTTCACGGAACAGTGATACGTCACGTGCTTGTGTCGACCGCTACGTGTACATACAGGGTGTTTGGTAGAGGGTTGGACAAACTTAAATATGGTTCAGGGCCCTAAGACGCAAATAAAACTTGGCTATAAAAATCCCAGACCCCTTCTTTTTTATTTATTTTTTTGTGATTTTTTCGATTTCTGCCCAAATCCTATATATTATGTCCCATAACTTTTATAAAATCCATTTCTTAAAACGAATAATTTATCAAAATGACGGCTGCCCGGCTCTCTACAAATGAATGGCCTGCACGTTCCCCAGATCTAACACCTCTTGATTTTTACGTCTAGAGACATGATAAAGAATTAGTGTACGAGGTGTAGATCCACACAAAAGAAGAATTAATAACGAGAATTGACGACGCGTTTTTAAAGATATCACGCTACAAACAACTCAGAACAATCCTAACATGAACTACAAAACAAATTCGCCGTAGATGGCGGGCGTGCATACGTCATAGAGGAGCTGTTTTTGAACATGATTTCAAATAAACAATTTTCATTCGTTTTTTTTTTTCTTTTTCATCTCATATTAATTCACAAGCTGATTCGATTATAACCAACTAAGTATGTCATTGTAATGAGGGATAAGATAACTATAATATAAGGATATATAGGGATATAATATATAAGTTTTTGCCCCGAACCCCCATTTATGTTAGTCTAACCCTCTACCAAACACCCTGTATAACCTTATTGCTAAACTCACATGACACTGGCTTTGGTTTTAGTTTTGTTTTGTCTTTGTTCATGGAACAATAATAGTATATGTGTGTGTTTAGGATTTTTCGTGATGATAAAACCTTATTTAAAACTGATTTTGTTTTTGTTCATAGAACAGTGATATTTCATGTGTCTTTTTAGGCCTTTTTGAGAAGATATAACCTTATTACAAAGCTCACATGATGCTGGTTTTGGTTTGTTTTTGTTCATGGAACAAAAATATTTTATGTGCTGATTTAAATTATATAAAGATAAAACCTTATTACAAAGCTCACATGATATTGGTTTTGATTTGTTTTTGTTCATAGAACAAAAATATTTTTTGTGTTGATTTAAATTATATGGTGAAGATGAAACCTTATTACAAAGCTCACATGATACTGGTTTTGATTTGTTTTTGTTCATAGTACAAAAATATTTTTTGTGTTGATTTAAATTATATAAAGATAAAACCTTATTACAAAGCTCACATGATATTGGTTTTGATTTGTTTTTGTTCATAGAACAAAAATATTTTATGTGTTGATTTAAATTATATGGTGAAGATGAAACCTTATTACAATGCTCACATGATACTGGTTTTGATATGTTTTTGTTCATAGAACAATAATATCTCATGTGTTCATTTAAGTATTTTGGTGAAGATACAACCTTATTACAAAGCTCACATGATACTGGTTTTTTGTACGTAGGACAGTACCTATTAATGTGATTTTTTAATCTTATTTGTGTTGAAAATACCTTTTTACAAAGCTTACAAGATAATATTTTAAAAGAATCAGTGTCATGTCTTTTGATATGTTTTCGTAAAGTATACTTGTGGACGAAATCTCTCTTACATATATCACATGTGTACCGTTTATTATTTATAGCCTTTGCAATAACATCTTGTTTGAGCCTTTCAAGCCTTACAGTACAATGATAATAGTTGTCATCACAATCTGCCGCATCTGTTGAAACAGAATCAGTGTTCGTGCAAGTTTGTTGTATTACCTCTGGTCCAATAACTATTTCATCCTTTATGATATGGTCTTTATATAATTCCTCATAATATTCTGTTTTGAGTATTATATCTTCACGTGTATTTACTAGTTCAGAGTCAGATTCAACTCTATCTTGCATACATATATCATGCTCTTGCTTTATTTCTATATCATCAAAGTCCTTTTCATTTGTTGTGATTTGTTTGTCTTCCATATTAGTAGAACACGAGTATTTGGTTGCCTGTAACAAATGGTTTTCATTTTATCCATGATTCTATACACAATATTATAAGGAAAGTATTTCTGCTTGATCTATGCATGCACGGATCAATCTCCTTCATTAATTGAGTTGTAATGTGGCTCAGAGAGATGTGACACACATCTGATATGTAGCAATATAACATAATTCTCTTATATACAAAAAAGGTGATCCCAATGAAATTACAAATTACAGACCAATAAGCTTATTATCTTGCATATTTAAATTATTTTCCAGCTTTATAAATCAAACAATAAGTGATAAAATAGAAGCTTAACTACCCCCGGAACAAACAGGCTTTAGGAAAAATTTCTCAACAATCGATCATATCCACACATTAGAATTAATAATTAAAACAAATCAAGAGACACAAAAAACACTCTGCATAGTCTTTATAGACTACCAGAATAGAGGAAGATATCAAAGCAATGGGAAGTCGATACTGTGACCACCTTAAATCACATTCCAATCCCCTTGCCAGGGACTTATATATAGAGAACCCATAGTCCACAAAACGGTTGAAGAGAGTGCAAATCTTCAACAAACTACGACCGGAAGGAAGAGGGGCTGATGAACCTGAGCCTTAAACAACATCATCATATAACAACAAATCCTTGTGTCTTCCTCGTCTGCTTGTATAAAATTAAAAACCTTTGATACAAATGTATTTAATGTTTTATGAAAATGTTTACCTTATGTAGGGTAATTTCGCCGGTTTTCCGGCCAGCGTTAGTTTGCGGCCAATCGGAGACTTAGCTTCAGAAATTCTTAGAAAACAAGACGTCTATCTCTATTTTTCAAATAAAATTTAGTCCTTGACAGAGAGGGATAGACGGCTAATCCTTGTCAACATATAACGATCGTATAGCATTATCAGAATTGTAACAAATCACTGTTGATTTTTGTGTCTACATTAAGCGTGTTTAGTTTCGTACAAAATTACAAAAAAAATAGTGAGCACGTGATGCATTTGGAGTAAGTATTTCATGATATATTCATGTATTACTGAGTGATAGTGTTTAAACTGCTTTAATAATAGATTTTTAACGTATTTTAACAATTTTTTAAACAAAATTATGTAAAAATACGTAAAATAATGAGTGGTCGCGAACTAAAATATAATTATAAATGAAATTTTAGTTTGCGGCCATATGGTCGCAAACTGACTACTTGGTTTACTTTTTTATTTCTTTCTGGTTTCCATAATATTGAAGGTATTATAATTCAGTTAACCTTTTTCACATTTGCTAAATGGCTTCTTTGGTTTCATTAGTTTACGGCCATCTAAATATTCGTAAATAGTACAAATACTCCACACATCCACATACAGGTCGCAAACTAACGCCAAGACTTTAGTTTGCAACTTGGATGAACGTCATTTTGCGACCGCCTCAAAATGTATGGAAAATTAATGACCGCTTACTGAATGTGGTCATTTGATGCCTTCATTATACGACCACTTGAATTAAGTTCATATTATTGCAGTTTGTGTTAAAGAATGTGCTCAACACTAAAGAAAAAGGAGACTGAGTTAAAATACGAATTAGCTCTGAGAGTTAACCGTGCAGGAGGATTCGGTATAAGAAAAAATATGTAGAAGGATAAAAGAGTTGACGAATTTAAATATAAGAGGACTAGGGAAAGACGGGGAGAAACAAATAGGTGATAGGTAGGGAGGTCAACGGAGATGAAGTCCAGTCATTCAGGGAAGCCATGGTTGAGCGTATGAGCTTGGCCTGAGAAGCTGTTTCCGATTGGGGAGCAGCTAATTTGGTTAAGTTTAATGCTACAAAAACCCAGGCGTGTCTATTTACCGCAAAAAGGAGTCGATTCATTGAAACTCCTTCTTTCCAAAATGTTTCTTTACCGATAACTAACCAGCTTGAGTTACTAGGAGCTACTCTCACACCTGACCTTAATTTTGGGAGTTACATCGAATCTAAGGCTCAATTGGCCGCCAGGAAGCTGGGTATTCTGGCAAAGGTGAGGCAATACTTCACACCGGGACAGCTGCTAACGCTGTACCAAGCACAAGTTCGGTCGTGTTTGGAGTACTGTTCTCATCTTTGGGATGGTGCTGCCAAGTACCAGCTTCAGGCACTGGAGTCAATTGAGAGACTTACGGAATCTCGGCTGCAGAGCCTTGAACGTCGTAGAATGGTCGCTTCGCTATCGGTCTTCTATAGGATTCATTTTGGAGAGTGTGCGCAGGAATTACACGCACTAATTCCTCCACGCCCATTCTATCGACGGTCGTCCCTACACACGTACAAACATCCCTACTTAGTCGCGCTACCAACAGCCCGCACCAAGCGTTTTGCTTCGTCGTTTCTGATGAGAACTGGTCGCATTCCCCGAATTCGTGTTTCCCGAGCGGTACAACTTGGGTATCTTCAAGGCACGAGTGAATAGGTACCTTTCTAGGCATCATACGTGATCCATCGTCGACCGCATTTTCACTTTAAATCAGGTGGGATGTGGTCAAACGTAGGCCTATTTTGTATAAAAAGAAAAGTGAATGGTTCCTTCCTTACAAAATTAAACAGTGGAACATGATAATATGCTGTGGGATACGCAGATGATATTATAGTGGTAATGATCAATGGCGAATTTCTAGATATTGTATCCAGAATTTTGCTACAGGCTCTAAATATAATGGAAGAATGGTGAAAGTGAAAAGTCACTTTAATTCGGCACAGAGTTGGAATGATCTATGGGTAACGACAAGACGTGAAATATCCCAGTACGTCCTTAGAGAAGGATCTCACATGGAATCTGCACGCCAAGAAGGTGACAGAAAAAGCTATAAGGGTTTTTTTTTTTTTTTTTTTTTTACTATGTGTTGGTCAGCGTATGCCATACCCGGGGACTTCGTCTTCATCTACACTACAATGATACGCCCAATCTTTCCTACGGCAGCGTTTCATGCTGGCTTAGAACCGAACTTACATACAACAGGAGATGAAAGCGTTTTACATACTCCAAGTGCAAAAAAAAAAAATATGTTAAAGTTAAATTACTTATTAGCCTGAATAGGCTAGATTGTAATATGATAACACATCCTAATATCGGGATAGGTTATTTAAAAAAAAAAAAAAAAAACTCCAAGTGCAACCAGATGCAGACTGCCGCAGGCCGCATTTGGTATACAGATGGTTCAAAAACGGGACCCGGTACAGCATCAGGTATCTACTCGGAAACTTTATAACAGTCTGGGTCTATACATTACCGTTTTTTGGTCGGAGATGTATGCCATTATAGCATGCGCTGAAGAAAACATAAAGAGGAATGTGAAAGATAAGATCATATTATCTACATTCTCAGTAACAGTCAAGGCCTTAAGTTTCTGCAGACTCCTCGTTCCTCAGCTCAAAACTAGTCTTGGATGCTGTGAAGGCTTTAAACAAAGAAGGCTGCAGCAACAGAGTACAAGTTTGGGTACCGGGCCATGTTGGTATATAAGAGAATGAGAAGGCTGATGGACTTCTCAGAAGAGGATCAGCAAATGACCAAGTTAGGGTCTGTCAGCATGCACTATCAATAGCCAGCATAGTAAGAGAGAGAAGTAGAACTTAGTGGGGTCACCGCTTTAATTATCCACTTCTTCGAAGAGTAGGAAATGATAAAGCAGGGGTAAACACCATAGATCCCAATGCGTCGATGCGTTGCTGGCTTTTACAGTCGGGCGACACTGGGTTGATGACATCACAGCGATCGGAGAAAAGACCTGGATGCGAACTGCTCGGGATAGAGTTGCATGGCACGAAGGGGAGGAGGCCTTTGCCCAGCAGTGGGACGATATGGCTTGACAATCATGATGAGGTTCCTCGATTTTAAGCATGGTTTTTAAAATAAAATATTTTGAATAATATGGAAAAAAATACAATAGAACATTTCAAAAAGAAGGGAGAGGAGAGGAGGGAGTTTATAAATGAAGATATAATTCATTATATTTTATTTAATAAAATAATTATCGTCATTTTGTTAGAATTTTAGTGGCCGTAAACTAAGATGAGGGTGGTCGCATATTAACAAAAGTGGCCGCAAACTAGTGAAATAGCTACTTTTGGAGAAAAAAAATTTTTTCTTCATATTTTAATACTATTACTACTACTTTTTAATTTTTAAAATAAAACTTGATCATGTATAGATCCGCAAAAAAAAATTTTCATAACTGTCAAGAAGATTTTTCATATTAATAAGCTAACCTAAAGTGGGGAACTCCACTAATCGGTCGCAAACCAGCGAAATGACCCTATTCAAAATTGTAGGAAAAACATAAACCCAATGTATTTGATATCTCCCCCTTTTTGAAGGAGGACCTCCTCTCTCTTTCTAACCTTTAACATTTTTATTATAACGTGACAATTTTTACTGGGAGGAAGGGTACTTCCATATAATTTTCCAGTCCTCATAAAGTGTTGTTACGCCACTGCAAGTAGATACCTAATGATAGTGATATTAAGCAAAAAGTTTCGTTGGACTGTCGGCTATTGGGCGAATATGGCCGGTCAAGCACAGAGGCGGGAGATTATTCCTCGTCAGCGTTCTCTCCAGCCAGCCGGAACAACAAAACTGGAGATGAATACTCCTCACCCACAATCAATCAGGCCGTGGAGTCACTGCCCAACAGCTCGCAATAAACTGTGCTGCGGTGTTAGCATTATTTTCTTCTCTACACGCCAAATATGTGATGATGACTTACCAACTATTTATTTGTACTTCCTTCACTCAACAAGTCTGCCTCTTCAAGAAATTAATGTTTCTAAGAGTATTGCCACGGTAAAGTTTACCGTGGTATTGCTAATAAACCCCTCTCTTAGGTACGAAATATTATAATTTTATATTAACAAATTTCTTTCGAATTTGTACGACGTACATTTATTTTTCTTGGTTTATTATTTGTACCACAGATTAAAATTAAGCAAGACACAAATTACGAAAACCACAGGTTAAAAAACTGACGGCTTATTCACAGATGTTATGTCACGCTTCGTTATTGCTGTCAATTTTATTGATAATATTTTGTATATCATGAAGTGCTTTTCACGAAAGAAGTCTCTTTCACGAGGGCGCAACGCACTACATTAGAACGTACAACATAATATTTATTTATCTCACAATTTCTTTATTTCAAAACCTATATCACTGATTCATAATCATAGCAGAAGTATGTTACCAATTTTAAAAACGCGAAAGTTTGTAAGAATGTATACTTACCTATGGATGTCTGGATGTATGTTCGTTACTCTTTCACGCCTAAACGGGTGGACTGGTTGAACTGAAATTTGGTAGGTATTGAGATAGCCTAGACCCTGGAATAACATAATAGGCTCTACTGTGCAGCAGGTAAAACCGCTGGGCGCAGCTAGTCAATAATAATACACAAATATATCATTTATACAGGTAACTATTTATTTTCTATAAATAAGTACAATAAAAAAAAACTAAAATTTGGTTGAATAGATATCAGATTATTACAAGTGAGTACTTAAATACTACCTTACGCGTCAGAAGTTCACATATAATATGGAGCATCGTATATGATATTACTGGCAGGAGCTGCTAGCACAGCCACAGCCATTGCCAACAGAGTAACAGAGGGGGAACACAACAATAAGAGTGCTTTTCACTCAATAAATTAAAAATAATAAAATGCAGACTAATTTTGAACGAAACCCTCAGTGGGTAGTCTGACTTGCATTTGTATGGTTTTTTTTTAAAGTTGTGTTTTTTCTCTCTCTCTAGACTAAAATGGAAAACGTCCTGACTTATATCGTTTCAGAATCCAATCTTTACAATCCCTTATTTTGCCTTAGTAATTGCAAATATCATCCTTTAAAAAGATAGCACCTTATTACAAAGCTTTTGTTCGTGGAATCATAATTATCGTTCATGTAGCTGTTCGTTTTATTTCGTGAAGATATAACCTATATAAAGAAGGCTTGGGCAAAATACTGGTCCTTGAAGGAAGTATTCAAATCGAACATGCCTATGAAACTTAAAAAGAAAGCAATGGATACAGTGGTACTTCCTACACTACTCTATGGATGCCAGACCTGGTCTCTCACAAAGGATACAACACATAAGCTCCAAGTATTTCAAAGATCAGCAGAAAGAAGTATGCTAGGAATAAAACTAAAAGACAGAAAGAGAAACATAGAAATCAGAGCACATACTAAAGTAATAGACGCTGCAGAACTAACCTGTAAATTAAAATGGCGCTGGGCCGGACATCTGGCAAGGACAACCGACGGGCGATGGAGTGAAAAGATGCTCCACTGGCGACCACGTGAGGAAGTGCGCCCGAGGGGACGCCCCCGTCGCCGGTGGTGTGATGATATTATAGAGACAGCCGGGGTGACATGGCCACGGCTGGCAAACGAAAGAGATAAATGGAAAGATAAGGAGGCCTTTGCCTTAAGAGGCACACTAGCATAAATTTAATTAGTATACCAAATAAGTTAAACAAATGTTTTAAGTTAGAAATAAAGGCTATTTTATTTTATTTTATTATAACCTAATAGGGTATTACACTCGATGTAAGAAAACATCTAAATACATACAATCGACGTAGCTTAGGCAATAAGAAGTCCAATAATGTTAGTTTTAAGTTCAAAAAATCAAAAAAAAAAAAGAAAAAAAAAATGCAAAGGTCAAAGTTTTAAATAATTTTTAAATTTGTTTCAAAGTTTAAACATTTTTTATCTGTCCTTTTATAAACTTGAATAATACCCTATTACAATACGTACACTATACTGGTGTTGCTTTGTTTTGTTCACGGAACAGTGATACGTCACGTGCTTGTGTAGACCGCTACGTGTACATACAGGGTGTTTGGTAGAGGGTTGGACAAACTTAAATGGGGGGTTCGGGGCCCCAAGAGGCAAATACAACTTGGCCAAAAATAATCCCAGACCCCTCCTTATTTAATTTTTTTTGTGATTTTTTCGTTTTCTGCCCAAATCCTACATATTAAGTCCCAAACTTTTTTTAAATCCATTTCTTGAAACGAATAAGTTTTCAAAATGACGGCTGCCCGGCTCACTACCGAAATATTGTACGCGAGCACTTAGATAGTGTGTTTCCAAATTCTTGGATAAGAAGATGTGGCCCGCTCGAATGGCCCGCACGTTCCCCAGATCTAACACCCCTTGATTTTTACGTCTGGACACATGATAAAGAATTAGTGCACGAGGTGGAGATCCACACAAAAGAAGAATTAATTACGAGAATTGACGACGCGTTTTTAAAAAGATCACGCTACAAACAACTCAGAACAATCCTAACATGAACTACAGAACAAATTCACCGTAGATGGCGGGCGTGCATACGTCATAGAGGAGCTGTTTTTGAACACGATTTCAAATAAACCATTTTCATTCGTTTTTTATTTTCTTTTTCATCTCATTTTATTTCACAAGCTGATACGATTATTACCAACTAAGTATGTCATTGTAATGAGGGATAAGATAACAAGTTTTTGCCCCGAACCCCCATTTATGTTAGTCTAACCCTCTACCAAACACCCTGTATAACCTTATTGCTAAACCCACATGACACTGGCTTTGGTTTTAGTTTTGTTTTGTCTTTGTTCATGGAACAATAACAGTGTATGTGAAGATAAAACCTGATTACAAACTTACGTACTGATTTTGTTCACAGAACAGTGATATTTCATGTTTGTTCAGGCCTTTTTGAGAAGATATAACCTTATTACAAAGCTCGCATGAGACTGGTTATGATTTCTTTTGGTCCAAAGAACAGGAATATTTAATGTGTCTATTTAGGCAACTTTGTGAAGATATAACCTTATTACAAAGATCACATGATACTGGTATTGATTTGTTTTTGTTCATGGAACAGTGATATTTAATGTGATTGATTAGACTTGATTGTGAAGATAAAACCTTATTACAAAGCTGACATGATACTGGTTTTGATTTGTTTTTATTCATAGAACAGTGATATTTCATGTGTTGATATAAGTAATTTTGTGAATATATAACCTTATTACAAAGCTCACATGATACTGGTTTTGAGTTGTTTTTGTTCATAGAACAATAATATTTCATGTGTTGATTTAAGTAATTTGGTGAATATATAACCTTGTTACAAAGTTCACATGATACTGGTTTTGAGTTTTTGTTCAAGCAGTAATAATTCATGTGTCTATTTAGACTAACTTGTGAAGATACAACCTTATTACAAAGCTCACATGATACTGGTTTCGATTTGTTTTTGTTCATAGAACAGTGATATTTCATGTGTTTGTTTAGGCCTTTTTCAGAAGATATAACCTTATTGCAAAGCTTACATGATACTGGTTTTTTGTACTTAGGACAGTACCTATCAATGTGATTTTTTAATCTTGTTTGTGTTGAAAATACATTTTTACAAAGCTTACAATATAATATTTTAATAGAATCAGGGTCATGTCTCTTGATATGTTTTCGTAAAGTATACTTGTAGACGAAATCTCTCTTACATATATCACATGTGTACCGTTTATTATTTATAGCCTTTGCAATAACATCTTGTTTGAGCCTTACAGTACAATGATAATAGTTGTCATCACAATCTGCCGCATCTGTTGAAACAGAATCAGTGTTCGTACAAGTTTGTTGTATTACCTCTGGTCCAATAACTATTTCATCCTTTATGATATGGTCTTGATATAATTCCTCATATTCTGTTTTGAGTATTATATCTTCACGTGTATTTACTAGTTCAGAGTCAGATTCAACTCTATCTTGCATACATATATCATGCTCTTGCTTTATTTCTATATCATCAATGTCCTTTTCATTTGTTGTAATTTGTTTGTCTTCCATATTGATTGATCTCTTGATATACACAGATGATGTTTGCCTGCAACAAATAATAAATATTATGATTCAATTAAAGGGCTACAAAGATAAAACACATAATTTAAATGATAGAGGTACAAAGTGTGATTGATCTAGCAATACAGCTACAACCGCTAAGCTAGCCGCATTCTTGAACTAGCAACTGCTCTCAAGAGAAACAAAACCTAAAGGGTCAATGCTTCCCGTAAAATCTGGAATCTTGAAATTTGGTATGCGGCAACATCATATAACTTTTAGCATAGATGAAGGAAAAATTGGAATATAATTTATAAAAAAATATATTTATTTACTACCCCTTTCCTCATGAACGCATATTAAATTGGAATTCATATCAAACACTCAAGTCTATAATATATAAATACCTTTAAACTGTACCAAAATTAAACCTTTATGTCAACACAAGCAAAATAATGCAAGCAGTTTTAAGCCGCATGTTTTCAAACTCGCGACTACTCGCAAGGGAATCCAAATCTACAGGGTATATATACCTACGGGTTGATACGGAACCCTCGGTGCTTGAGTCCGACTCATACTTTTTTTTTTTTTTCCTTTTATATCTTACGATCAGTCTGTTGACTATGAGCAGATGGGTTGTATGCTTCTGGTCTTTTATAGGAGTCGTCTTCCCATCAGGAGTAGCCCCTTCTTTCACTATTTTTTATCATTTGTGGAGTCAGGGATACTACATATCTTTAGGCGCCTGAGTGTACTAGGAATTGTGAGCTGCACAGCCAATTTGTTAGGATGGTAGTTTAGTCGTGACTTGTAGCTTTTTGTAAATGAGTTTATTTTCTCCTTTACTGTGCCAATTGCAAGATGTTGGTGGAGTTCTGTGTTCCTGATATACCATGGAGCATTGCTTAGTTGCTTTAGTATATAATCCTCTGCTCTCTGGATTATTTTTATATTTGTGTCACAGGCTGATCCCCATAGTTGTACTCCATAATGTTCCCCAATAATGTTTCAAAATGTATCAAATAGTGTGAGTGAGAGAGTGTCCAGTTGGTTGCTGTTAATGATGTCCACCTTCACTATTATTATTATTATGAAATAGTTCAAGGGTTTATGCCGTTTCGAACATTACTGATCTATTGTGACATACACTTGAACTATATTTCACTCCCATAGAGGCGGGGATTGTGCCTCGTCAGCGTTCACTCTAGCCAGGGGTGAAACAATACTGGAGATGAATAGGATCCTCACCCACCATCAATAAGCAGAGTTATTCTGGACCACAATAGCTTCTCTTTTTGCTAACGGTGCTATGTCAATTTTTTTTTAAATCTTGATTATTCTTACGATACCAGTCAAAAACCAAATGTAACATCAAGTTTTTTTATTTAGCATCTTTAGGTCGCCTCAAAATGGCGATTTTAATATGTGTTTTCTGCACCGTCGTCTCTTTTTTGTGCAGAATCTAGGCCCAGGTCATGGAGTCACTCCTCCCCAACAGCTCGCCATAAGCTGTCATGCGGTGTTAGTATTATTTTCTTCTCTAACAATATATATATGTGATTACTTACCAAACTCTTCACTCGTACTTCCTTCACTTAACAAGTCTGTCTCTTTAAGAAATAATTAATATTTCTGAGTATTCCTAATTAACCATTACGTTACAATTTTTATTTTGTGTAAGCGTTACATAGATTCGCACACATTATTTGATTTGATTTTGTTACTTCTACAAAATTATTACTGTATTTATAAACCATAATTTTATCACAGATCAGCTATGCATTTTATTTTGTACCACAGCCACAGATTAAAATTCAACAAGATTCAAATTTCAAAATCCACAGATTAAAAAACCGAGGCTTTATTCACAATGTTATGTCACGCAGTCACGCCTCGTTATTGCTGTCAATTTTAAATAATATTTTGTAAATCTTGAAATAGAGTGCTTTTCACGAAAGGAGTCCTTTTTGCGGGGCGCCACTATCGCAAATTTTAAAAGTTAGCATATTTACAACTTTTTAACGCCTCATAATTTCTCATATTTAATTTCTTAATTAAATATGTATTTATTTTGTCTAACAAATAAAAATTATTTAGGATATTAAGTCCAGTAATTATCGAAAAAAATTATTTAGTAAAGCAAAATTCCGCGGGACCTCTTTCGTGAAAAGGACTATAGTTAAAATATCTATAACATTTTAATTCCTCATATATCATTTATTAATCAAATTGGTATTTATTTCATATACATAATAAATTAAAATTATTTATGATATGAAGTTAAGTCTAATCAGTAAGATCTATAAGTTTAAATTTAGTTCCGCTAAATTCCGAGGGACCTCATTCGTAAAAAGGACATAATACATTTTGACTTCTCGTAATATCTCATACCTACTTATTAATTAAATTAACTGAATAGGTAAGTTAAACACTTACCTAATAATTAACTATCTAATAAATAAAAATAATATAGGCACTGAGTTTTTAAATATTGGGTATAGTAATCATCTATAAAATGTTATTTATTTATAAGCAATATTCCGCAGGACTCCTGTCGTGATAATGACTACCCTACAGTTCCAGTAGGTACCAATGAATGAAACACATTTGACCAATATTATAAACGGGAAAGTTTGTACGAATGTACACCTATGGATGTCTGGATGTATGTTCGTTACTCTTTCACGCCTAAACGGGTGGACTGGTTGAACTGAAATTTGGTAGGTATTGAGATAGCCTAGATAGATAGATAGATAGATAGATAACGCTTTATTGATACAACATGAAAGAACTTAGAACTAGATACAATTTGTAATGTAGACAGTGTAACAATTGGGGGTCTTATCGCTAATAGCGATCTCTTCCAGACAACCAAACAGGGAAAGGAAATAAATTACGTACGACGGTGGTTGCATAGATATTAAGTGATGAAAATACATTATATATAGTTACCAAACTACTAAAATACATAGTCACTACATAAATATTAATATAAAAACACCAATACATATAGTAAATATAAAATTAAATATATACAATAACATTATAATATATAATTTTCCTTTATATAATGAAAATATAAACATATATATATATATATATATATATATATATATATAATACACATACTATAGATAATATTATTATAGTGAAAGAAAATGAGCCTTGACACGAAGTTTAAAAGTAGCAAGTGAAGGTGCACGTCTTATCTCCGCAGGGATATTGTTCCATAAGCGAACAGCTTCCACAGTGAAGGATCCACCGTAGAAACCGGAGCTGTGTACTGGACATTTCAGAATTAGGTTCTCCGATGATCTCAGTAGACGTGAATGCGTCGCGTGAAGGAACTCAAAACGTTCCCGAAGATAGCGCGGGGAAGAGGGATTGAACAGAATACTGTAAAGCAGAGCTAATATATGAGTATTCCGGCGAAGGCGAATAGGAAGCCACTTGAGCTTGGAGCGAAATTCGGAGACGTGGTCATATTTGCGAAGACCAAATATAAACCTAATACAAAAATTTTGAAGACGCTCAAGTTTATTTAGCTGATCCTCCCTAAGATCAAGATAGCAGACGTCAGCATAATCAAGAACGGGGAGTAAGAGAGACTGTGCAAGCGCAATTTTAGTGGAGGTTGGTAAGAAGTTTCGCAGTCTACGGAGAGACCCAGCTGAAGCGTACAATTTTTTACTAGTGGTTGTTAACTAGACCCTGGAATAACATAATAGGCTCTACTGTGCAGCAGGTAAAACCGCTGGGCGCAGCTAGTCAATAATAAAACACAAATATATCATTTATACACGTAACTATTTATTAAAAATAAATTTAATTGTACATACTTAGTATTTCATTTTATTTTTACATATAAGGTCAGTTCTGGTCAAGTATTGCACTCCCGTATCAATACAGCACCAACTCGTTTTTTTTTTATAATTTCAAACATAAACAAGAATAAATAAAATTGCAAATGCTGTAAAAATACCTTTTGAGTTGACCCTGTATTGTACTAGGTGTGTGGTATGATAGGTGGTATACACCCAGTACTATCTGGTTTTTCGATTTTCTTAGTCTATCATGAAATGATGCTTTTGCTTTCCTAATAACAGCATAGAAATCATCTATCCTGTTTTCTTATAACTTTATCACAAAACTTAAGTACATGATACTGGATTTTAGGTTTCCGTAGTCTACAAGGAAGCCTTATAGTTTCGATTCGTCTGTCCGCGGCTTTGCGGAGAAAGTATAAGTCCTAAAAAGCTGATTTTTTTTCAGAGGAGGGTAGTGATCAGGGTAAGAGAACGATAACAAAAAAAAAATCGTTAATTATTTCAAAGTACCTCCCATTTACGTTAGATGGGGATGACTTTTTTCTGGCTGAACCCATCATGTGGTGTATCTTTGAACATGTATTACAAAATGAAGGATGGGTTGCTAAGAAACTCTTTCAATTCAGTGTTCTGTATGAAAGTTTAGTTTTTTTTTAAGGGGGCGCCTCTTTTTTGAGTCCTCCCCACCGCCCACCCCTCTAAAAATCTAAACTTTGGCCTTCAATTAATGAAAGCAAATCAAGAATATGGTTGCAACCATGAACTTTCCAGAAAAACTATAGCCATTTAAATATAATAATTAACTTTTTTTTTATTTCAGGCCTCAAGCCCATATTCTGTTAGTAGTATCTACTTACAAATGATTGTTAGTAACATGCATAAAATGAAAACAAAACTACAATGTCTGCTATTGTAACATGAGTGTGCTACAATGCTTCAATAGAGGAGCATCCCATTTGCTGCATATCGTGGCCAGGATGGTGTCGGTGCTCACACGTGTTCTGTTGAGCAGCGATGCCACCTTCTTACGCATGCAGGCATGACATCCATCTGTGTGTGCTTCAGCAAACATGCCAGATGCACTACAGAACCGTGGGAGCCCCAACAACATCCTGAACTAGTTATTATATTGGACCCCAACGGTGTTCACACTTGTTTGAGTAAGAATTATAACTAAACTGAACATAACTATGACATACATAAACAATAACTATAATATAATAATGTGAATTAATGTAATGTAAATATAACGATTAATAATAATAATTTAGCACTAAGAATATAATCTAAATGTTGTATATATTATTATTACATGACATTTAGTATTGTAACTATTATTCATACCACTTACTTCCATAATCACTTTGTGTTGTCATATCAGAAAGTAAAATGATAACATAATGTTCAATAAGTGTAAATAAGATTGCATGCTCGCACACAACAAGCGCCCTAACAGGGTATGTAGAGGACTCATTTAACTTAATTAAGACATCATTATTTGTACCTACGTGTTGATAAAAAAAATTGTGCGTGTACTAGTTTACACACGTAAGAAGTGAAACTTCTTTAATTAAATTAAATTTAAATTTTTTAAATTCATGTTCATTGGAGAAAGTGAAAGTACTCTTCGTCTGAACCAACCGTGGTAGGGGCAAGAAACAAAAGATGGCGCGTAACTGAAAAATGTGACGCGTAACCGAAAAAGTGTGACGGTAAATTTTTTCCAACGCCGATAAAGAAGTTTCACTTCAATAAATATATGACAGGGAATGCGATGAGATGGTGGATATTATTTATGTTTTGGATGAGCCAACACTTTAAAGGTGGATGGACTCCTCCAAATCTCTTCACAATAATTAAAAATCATTACTAAAATAATAAATCGACTGCTCGACCGTTCTGACAAATTATATCTGCCATCCATCCACCTCCTGATCTAGGAAGTGTCACTGGCCACTACGTTGCCAATATTAATTCAAAATAAGGTTGCAATAAAACTTATCAATATCCTCCGCGCCGACATATATGTCCCCACAGATTACTTGTATAAAAAGATTGAAAGAAAGACTTGAATAAGGTGATCTTAACCTCACCTCGTTAAGATATCTTTATTAGTTTAGAAGATATCGTTGACGAAAGTTAAGGCAGTTAATATTGTATTTGCCAGTACTACGGAACATTGCACGTAGCCCGACTAGCGCTTGGCCTACTTTTTATTTGCATGTAGAATAGTACATTTCCACGTGATTTTTTAATCTTGCTTGTATTGAAATGACCTTTTTACAAAGCTTACATAAATATTATAATAGAATCAGTGTCATGTCATGTCTCTTAATATGTTTTTCTAAAGTATACTTGTGGAAGAAATCTTTCTTACATATATCACATGTTACTTTGGATGATTGTTTTGATTTATTTTTGTTCATAGAACAGTGATATTTCATATGTCGGTTTAGATCCCTTTGTGAAGATATAACCTTATTACAAAGCTCACATGATACTGGTTTTGATTTGTTTTTGTTCATAAAACAATAATATTTCATGTGTTTATTTAAGTAACTTTGTGAAGATATAACTTTATTACAAAGCTTACATGATACTGGATTTGGTTTGTTTTTGTTCATAGAACAATAATATTTCATGTGTTTATTTAAGTAACTTTGTGAAGATATAACTTTATTACAAAGCTTACATGATACTGGATTTGGTTTGTTTTTGTTCATAGAACAATAATATTTCATATGTCGGTTTAGATCCCTTTGTGAAGATATAACCTTATTACAAAGCTCACATGATACTGATTTTGATTTGTTTTTGTTCATAGAACAATAATATTTCATGTGATGATTTAAGTTCTGTTGTGAAGACATAACCTTATTACAAAGCTCACATGATACTGGTTTTGATTTATTTTTGTTCACAGAACAATAATATTTCATGTGATTATATAGGCTACGTTGTGAAGATATAACCTTATTACAAAGCTCACATGATACTGGTTTTGATTTGTTTTTGTTCATAGAACAATTATATTTTATGTGATTGTCAAGATTATTTGGTGAAGAAAAAACCTTATTACAAATGTTACATACTAGTTTAGCTTTGTTTTTGTTCATGGAACAGTGATATTTCATGTGTTCGTTTATATTACCCAATGAAGATATAACTTTATTACAACGCTTACATGATACTGGTTTTTTGTACGTAGGACAGTACTTATCAATGTGATTTTTTAATCTTGCTTGTGATGAAAATACCTTTTTACAAAGCTCACAAGATAATATTTTTATAGAATCACTATCATGTCTCTTAATATGTTTTTTTAAAGTATACTTGTGGATGAAATCTCTCTTACATATATCACATGTGTACCGTTTATTATTTATATCCTTTGCAATAACATCTTGTTTGAGCCTTCCAAGCCTTACAGTACAATGATAATAGTTGTCATCACAATCTGCCGCATCTGTTGAAACAGAATCATAGTTCGTACAAGTTTGTTGTATTACCTCTGGTCCAATAACTATTTCATCCTTTATGATATGGTCTTTATATAATTCCTCATATTCTCTTTTGAGAATATCTTCACGTGTATTTACTAGTTCAGAGTCAGATTCAACTCTATCTTGCATACATATATCATGCTCTTGCTTTATTTCTATATCATCAAAGTCCTTTTTGTTTGTTGTTGTTTGTTTGTCTTCCATATTAGTAGAACACGAGTATTTGGTTGCCTGTAACAAATGGTTTTCATTTTATCCATGATTCTATACACAATATTATAAGGAAAGTATTTCTGCTTGATCTATGCATGCACGGATCAATTTCCTTCATTAATTGAGTTGTAATGTGGCTCAGAGAGATGTGACACACATCTGATATGTAGCAATATAACATAATTCTCTTATATACAAAAAAATGTGATCCCAATGAAATTCTTACAGACCAATAACTTTATTATCTTGCATATATAAATTATTTTCCAGCAAAATACAACAAACAATATGTGACAAAATAGAAGCTAAACCACCCCCGGAACAAGCAGGCTTTAGGAAAAAATTCTCAACAATCGATCATATCCACAGATTGGAATTAATAATTGAAAAATATCAAGAGACAAAAAACACTCTACATAGCCTTTATAGTCTACCAGAATAGAGGAAGATATCAAAGTGATGAGAAGTTGATACTGTGAACACCTTAAATCACATTCCAATCCCCTTGCCAGGCACTTATAGAGAACCCACAGCCAACAAAACGGTTGAAGAGAGCGCAAATCTTCGACAAACTACAACCGGAAGGAAGAGGGACTGATGAGCCTGAGCCTTAAACAACATCATCATATAACAACAAATCCTTGTGTCTTCCTCGTCTGATTACTTCATTGTATAAAATTAAAAACTTTTGACTACAAAATTTATGTATCTAATGTTTTATGAAAATGTTTATCTTAAGTATTCAAAATTGTAGGAAATACATAAACCCAACGTCTTTGATATCTCCCCCTTTTTTTTTGACGCAGGACCTCCTCCCTCTCTAACCTTTAATGTTTTTATTATAACGTGACAATTTTTACTGGAAGGAAGGGCCCTTCTAAAGAATTTTCCATAGGCCTCATATAGAGTAGTTACGCCACTGCAAGTAGGTATCTAATGATAACGATATTAAGCAAAAAGTTTTGTTGGGCTGTCGGCTTTCGCGCCACTCTGACCGGTCAAGCACAGAGGCGGGAGATTATTCCTCGACAGCGTTCTCTCCAGCCATTCGGAACAACAAAACTGGAGATGAATACTCCTCACCCACAATCAATCAGGCCGTGGAGTCACTGCCCAACAGCTCGCAATAAACTGTGCTGCGGTGTTAGCATTATTTTCTTCTCTACACGCCAAATATGTGATGATGACTTACCACTTACCAATTATTTATTTGTACTTCCTTCACTCAACAAGTCTGTCTCTTCAAGAAATTAATATTTCTAAGAGTATTGCCACGGTAAAGTTTACCGTGGTATTGCTAATAAACCCCTCTCTCAGGCACGAAATATTATAATTTTATATAAACAAATTTCTTTCGAATTTGTACGACGTACATTTATTTTTCATCGTTTATTATTTGTACCACAGATTAAAATTAAGCAAGACACAGATTACGAAAACCACAGGTTAAAAAACTGAGGGCTTATTCACAGATGTTATGTCACGCTTCGTTATTGCTGTCAATTTTATTGATAATATTTTGTATATCATGAAGTGCTTTTCACGAAAGAAGTCCCTTTCACGAGGACGCAACGCACTACATTAGAACGTACAACATAATGTTTATTTATCTCACAATTTCTTTATTTCAAAACCTATATCACTGATTCATAATCATAGCAGAAGTATGTTACCAATTTAAAAAAAAAACGCGAAAGTTTGTAAGAATGTATAATTATACAATGTATATTTATACACCTATGGATGTCTGGATGTACGTTCGTTACTCTTTCACACCTAAACGGGTGGACTGGTTGAACTGAAATTTGGTAGGTATTGAGATAGCCTAGACCCTGGAATAACATAATAGGCTCTACTGTGCAACAGGTAAAACCATTGGGCGCAGCTAGTCAATAATAAAACACAAATATATCATTTATACAGATAACTATTTATTTTCTTTAAAAAAACTTAATAATATTTGGTTGAACAAAGAGATATCAGTTATTATTACAAGTAGGTACTTAAATACTAACTTACGTTCACATATAATATGGAGCATCGTATATGATATTACTGGCAGGAGCTGCTAGCACAGCCACAGCCATTGTCAACAGAGTAACAGAGGGGGAACACAACAATTAGAGTGCTTTTCACTCAATAAATTAAATATAATAGAATGTGGACTAATTTTGACCCTCAGTGGGTAGTCGGACTTGCATTTGTACGGTTTTATTTATACAAATTAGATTTTTTGAATGTTTTAGAATCTAAACTTTACAATCCAATATGTCCCGATTTTGCTTAAGTACAAATTTATCATCCTTTATAAAGATAGCACCTTATTACTAAGCTCATCTTTGTAAATAAACGGCATTAACTCACAGTGTATTTACTTCGGCTTCGTGCCGACTGTTTCGATCCTGTACGAGGATCTTCTTCAGGGAGCACTCAGTGCGGCGCCGGTGCGGGGCGCGGACGTCGGCGCGTAACCGCAGCTACTCCCTCGTACAGGATCGAAACGGTCGGCACGAAGCCGAAGTAAATACACCGTGAGTTAATGCCGTTTATTTACAAAGATGAATTTTAATACTCACGAATCGTTTAGTGTAAAAATTATTACAAAGCTTTTGTTTGTTGTTCATGAAGATATAACCTAATACACTCCATATAAGAAAACATCTAAATACATACAATCGACATTGCTTAGGCAATAAGAAGATCAATAATGTTAGTTTACAATAATGTAAGTCACAATACCAAAGAAATTTAAAAGACATGTCAGTAATACTACGGATATTCTGCACAGCAATATTTAAATGACTAGAAGATATTTTTAAAAGTCTTTTTAAGTTCTTGGATCTAAAATATCTGAGCCAGAATTTATGTTACTTTTATCCATATAAGTAATTAAGTCGATTAAAGCCATTTGACACATATTTACATCCAAAATGAACTGTTATTACTTACAAGTGACAGTAAAACTATTATAGAAGTTCTAGGCTGTGAGCATTGCGTAATATAGATTGCGGGTGCCTTCTAATCTCTTCTGACATAAATATGCCCATCTTTAATCCAAACATATCCGTGACCGGTTTCCTTTGCTTTTTTTCTTGCTGCAGCATATAGTTTTGTAAGCTGGACTTAGATTTTCTGATATGTATACAGGTTCTTTATTCAATCCATATCCAAGGTGTTGCGTGTTCAGCTTTGAAGACTGATTTTTATTGAACTTGGCGGTTGCAGAGAGCAGTTTATCCCGTAACGCCCGCGTTTTTAATTTAACAATGATAGAGCGAGGTCGATTTGCCTCTTTTGATTGTTTAGCTACCCGAGATACTTGCACAATGTCGGAGTCAGTGATATCGCATCGTACAGTAGTTGCAATTTGCGTAAACAAGCTTGAAAGGTGTTCTTCACGGTTTTCAGAAACTCCATTTATCTCTATATTACTTTCTCTCATGTATTGTTCCACTGATCCCAGTCTATCAGCCATATCTTTAACTGTGTTTAAGCGATGCATTTTCCTTCTTCAAACTATTTATTAGTAGAGATTTCTCTTTGAGATGAGTTTTTATAATTTCATATGTAGAGTTAAAGAATTCAAGTGATTTTTCAAACGCCGTTATTATGTCATGTAAAGACTTTAGTTGTTCCGTGACTACATTGATGGTGACCTTCAAGGTAGAGCTGAGCTCCTCTCTAATCAAAGTACGAAGGTTATCGATTGAAATTTGAGAGTCCTCATTCGGAATATCATCAGAAGATTTACGCCTCGGTTTCTTACTATTCCTTGTAGTCACTAAAGATATTTACAGAGTACCCAATGTATTAGATCGAATTGATGTATTGGTGTTGTCCTTTTTCGGTTCCGTACATCGGCATTTCGGACATTTACAATTTAGTTTACTATCTTTTATCATTGAATGATAGCGTCTTGGCGTTATATTTGCACAATCCAAATCGTAGATTGAACTGATTTTGATTATTGTTTTGATTTTTTTTTGTTCATAGAACAGTGATATTTCATGTGTCTGTTTAAGTGACTTGGTGAAGATATTACCTTATTACAAAGCTCACATGATACTGGTTCGGATTTGTTTTTGTTCATGGAACAATGATATTTAATGTGTCTGTTTAGGGCTGATTGTGAAGATGTAACCTTATTACAAAGCTCACATGATACTGATTTTGATTTGTTTTTGTTCATAGAACAATAATATTTCATGTGTTCATTTAAGTAATGTTGTGAAGATATAACTTTATTACAAAGCTCACATGATACTGGTTTTGATTTGTTTTTGTTCATAGAACAGTGATATTTCATGTGATAACTTAAGTCACTTGGTGAAGATATAACCTTATTACAAAGCTCACATGATACTGATTTTGATTTGTTTTTGTTCATAGAACAATAATATTTCACGTGTTTATTTAAGCAACTTTGTGAAGATATAACTTTATTACAAAGCACACATGATACTGGATTTGATTTGTTTTTGTTCATAGAGCAGTGATATTTAATGTGTTCATTTAAGTAAAGTTGTGAAGATATAACTTTATTACAAAGTTCACATGATACTGGTTTTGATTTGTTTTTGTTTATAGAACAAAAATATTTTATGTGTTGATTTAAATAATACGGTGAAGATAAAACCTTATTACAAAGCTCACATGATACTGGTTTTGATATGTTTTTGTTCACAGAACAGTGATATCTAATGTGTCTATTTAGGCAACCTTGTGAAGATGTAACCTTTTTACAAAGCTTACATGATACTGGTTTTTTGTACGTAGGACAGTACTTATCAACATAATTTTTTAATCTTGCTTGTGTTGAAAATACCTTTTTACAAATTATAGAATCAGTGTCATGACTCTTGATATGTTTTCGTAAAGTATACTTGTGAACGAAATCTTTCTTACATATATCACATGTGTACCGTTTATTATTTATAGCCTTTGCAATAACATCTTGTTTGAGCCTTTCAAGCCTTACAGTACAATGATAATTGTTGTCATCACAACCTGCCGCATCTGTTGAAACAGAATCAGTGTTCGTACGAGTTTGTTGTATTACCTCTGGTCCAATAACTATTTCATCCTTTATGATATGGTCTCGATATAATTCCTTATATTCTGTTTTGAGTATTATATCTTCACGTGTATTTACTAGTTCAGAGTCAGATTCAACTCTATCTTGCATACATATATCATGCTCTTGCTTTATTTCTATATCATCAAAGTCCTTTTCATTTGTTGTAATTTGTTTGTCTTCCATATTGATTGATCTCTTGATATACACAAATGTTGGTTTCCTGCAACAAATAATAAATATTATGATTATATAGCGCTACAAAGATAAAACTCATAATTTTAATGATAAAGGTATAGTGTGATTGATCTAACAATACAGCTAGCAATGCAGCTAGGTGGTGCGCCAACAGTGCCAGTTATTCTACCGCCTGATCAGTGATGTGCAAACATTGCTGTGCTGCGGTAGGAGGGCACTGTAGCTAGTGAAATGGTTTATTCCCTCTACGTCGAGCCGACTGTTCTTGCCCCGCTTCTATTCCCTTTACGTCGACTGCCAACAACTAGTAAAAGTACAGTTAGAATGAACATAGAAGAATAAAATTTTATCATAATAACTTTTTAAACATTTATACACCACAATATTCTAGTAATATAATGTTATTTGTGTTCTCCTATATAAAATATGTTCTTGGACGCCTAGTAGCACATAATGTAAAATTAATAATTTTTAGATTAAATAATCAAGGTATCAGATACCACAATATGGAGGACACATAATTAAACATAAAGTAAGAGATCGCAATATTATATTATAATTACATCTCTTTTATATTTAAAAGATCATCTCTTAACGTTTCTGAGCGCCTATTAGCACATAAGCTAAAATCAGTGCTTTTTAGTTAAAATAATCAAGATATCAGATACCACAATATGAAGGACACATAATTAAACGAAGTAAGAGATAGCAATATAATATAATCAGTACCTGTCTTTTATATAAAAAAAAAACATCTCTATACGTTTCTGGGCGCCTAGTATCATATAAGTTAAATCAATAATTTCTTAGCAAAATAAT
Source organism: Hemithea aestivaria (assembly GCA_947507615.1). Classification (NCBI taxonomy): domain Eukaryota; kingdom Metazoa; phylum Arthropoda; class Insecta; order Lepidoptera; family Geometridae; genus Hemithea; species Hemithea aestivaria. Next base: position 8,752,380 of record OX382350.1, on the reverse strand, counting down.
CAGAAAAAATAATAAATATACTGTCCATTTATTATTATATATTAAATGTATTATGTTGAAATTAATGACGCAAGAGATAGGTAGTAAGTAATATAATATTATAATATTATTAAAGAGATCTATCTCTTTTTCCTTATCAAAAGTCTCTTAATGTTACTGGGTGCCTAGTACCTCGAAAGCAAAAATGATTAAAGGATTTTTTGTTTCTGACTGTACTTTGCTAAATTCAATATAACGGGAATAGAAAATGTAAAAAGCAATATCTTCGGAGAAAAATAAGCTCGAAAACTCGATGTAGAGGGAATAAATCAGTTAAATTACTGGGCTGAAGAGTCTTTAACATCTTTAGTCTCTCAAATAAGAAGTGAAGGTGCAGAGCACCCAGAATTTTACCTTTGTAAAATACTGGATAGAATTGTACTAATTATGGGTTATCTCCATTGATATAAGAAAATAGGAAGATGCGTTATAGCGCTATTGTTGCTATAGCCAAACTCGAGCCTGCTGCACTACATAGATATTTCTCACACACACATTTACAATACGTTATTACGTAGAACATACTTCCGGTGAGCGAGACAGGGTTAAAAGTTCAATTCAAGCGAGACAGAGTCAGCGTGATTTGGAAAGTGACAGATACCGCACCGTTTGACACCCGACTTATTTTTTGATTGGATTTAGGCGCCGCACGGCACGTCTGCGCATTTGCCAATTTTATAATTTATTTAATTCATAATTCATTTATTCCAGCTAATGTATATGTGTATGTATGTATGTATGTGTGTGTGTTCTGTTATATAGGTACAGATCTTTTTTTATATTTAAATATACTACATTTTTTAACCTTTCAGATTCTAGGGCACTGTGGTTAAGTGCAAAAAATCAAGAATATGGCTCAAACCATGAATTTTCTAGGAAAACTATAGCGGTCTTTATTACTATTATTTAAAGTTGACGAAAGTTAAAGGACGTTATTATTCCAGTACTACGGACGCCTAAATTAAAACTTGTAATAAAAGCTTCTGATGAAACAATGAATAAGTGTTTTATTCCATATCAAGAATATTTATATAAAAACGTTTTTATATATTTTTTTGTTTCTGTCGCAACTTAATTTTATTTCCTCATATTTTATGATTTTTATTATGATAATTATACATTACATTGATACACTTATCCTTTTTTTGACAAAAGCGCGAATTTAAAACAAATCTATAAAAATTGGCAAATGCACTGACGTGTCGCGCCAAACTAGAATTAGAAGTTATCATCAAAAAAAAATATGAATCAATAAAATCAATTTTAATTTTGAAAAAAATATAGTGTTTTAGTGTACTTCCGAATGAAAAGTGTTTTTTTTTCGTTTTTGAACTGTTCATTCAAGTTTAAAAACACAAGAAGGCATTATATTATCTTAAATTACCGGAATTTACAAAAAATGTGTACTGTGTGTTATGTATGTTAGCCTAGAGCCTAACTGGAAGTAACTGAAGTACGGTTGTGTCGTATGGACCTGATTGGAACTACTTATTTCCGGTATGTCAATACCCCGTCTTCTAATTTTATTTAAGTCTATGGTTATCTCTTACCATCAGGAGAGTGTCTTGCTCGTCTACTTACTTCATTATATAAAATAAAAAACTTTTGACTTCTAAATTTATGTATCTGATGATTTAAGAAAATGTTTATCTTACATATTCAAATTAGTAGGAAATACATAAGCCCAACGTCTTTGATATCTCCCCCTTTTTTTAACGTAGGACCTTCCCCCTCTTTCTAACCTTTAACGATTTTATTATAACATGACATTACTGGAAGGAAGGGCCTTTCCAAAGAATTTTCCACGGGCCTCATATAGTGTAGTAACGCCACTGCAAGTAGGTTCCTGATGATAGTGGCTTTCGCGCCACTCTGGCCGGTCAAGCACAGAGGCGGGAGATTATTCCTCGTCGGCGTTCTCTCCAGCCAGCCGGAACAACAAAACTGGAGATGAATGCTCCTCACCCACAATCAATCAGGCCGTGGAGTCACTCCCCAACAGCTCGCAATAAACTGTGCTGCGGTGTTAGCATTCTTTTCTTCTCTACACGCCAAATATGTGATGATGACTTACCAATTATTATACTCTTTATTCGTACTTCCTTCACTCAACAAGTCTGTCCCTTCAAGAAATTAATATTTCTAAGAGTATTGCCACGGTAAAGTTTACCGTGGTATTGCTAATAAATCCCTCTCTTAGGTACAAAATATTATAATTTTATATTCAACTTCAACTTCTTTTAATGGCCCGTTGATGTAGCATTGCCACAATTTGCCAATGTCGCCGTGGATAGAGAGAAAAATAAACGAAGGAGTTTTATCAGTTAAATAAAAATATGACCAGTTTTATGAGGCCACAACAGAGTTGAGTACCTGAAAAGAGACGTCACAATATATATAATACATGCAATATAATATTATATTATGTGTTAACATGTTAGTATAAATATTAAGATATATACCTTATATTATAAGACAAATCACAAATATATATATACCTACAAGTATTAGAGTTTAATCTTGTTAATTTGGATAAAGTTAGCTAGGATATAAACAAAAGGAGTAAAAACTAAAGACAATATGTTATTTAGGGATACAGGACGGGGGATATCAGGAGGGAGGTAATCGTAAAAAGAGGAGAGAGATTTTGGACAATTGAAAAATATGTGCTCCGCGGTGCCCTCATCAAGTCCACATTCGCATAAAGAACTGTCCCTTATCCTAATTTTAGCAAGGAATACCGGAGTACAAGAATGACCCAGCCGCAGTCGACAGATGGTAGATGTAACCCATTTCCGATTGTTTTTGAATTTAAAGAACCAGGGTTTTGTAGGAATTGATGGTTGGAGGTTGCCATAAAATTTTCCTTTAAGAGATTTTGATTTGTGCCAAAACATTTCCCAATTTTTTAACAAATTTTGTTGACAGGATGAAGCAAGGTCTGATGGATAAATTTTAAAATGGTCTAAATTCCCAATGTTTGCTGCCTGTTTTGCACATGAATCAACTGACTCATTTCCTGGAATCCCCATGTGTCCCGGAATCCATGCCAGAACAACATTTATACCACTTTCATGACACTTATGTAATGTTTCCTTGATTTTAAAAATAATAGGAGTTCTATTCCTAGTTTTAAATGGGTTAGCTAGGATTGCCTCTAAACAACTCCTAGAGTCTGAAAAAATTATGGTTTTATCTAATTTATGGGACCATATATAGAGTATAGCTTCCAAAATTGCTATTGCTTCTCCAGTAAAGACAGTTGTAAGTGGAGGACATTTAAAACTCAAAATAACTTTATACCTAGGAATCCAGACGGCAGAGCCTGTGTCACTATCCAAAGTCATTTTCGATGCATCTGTATATATAGTAAGCCAACCGTCCCAGTCATTGTGAATTATTTTTTGAAATGCTGTTTGGGCATCATCTGTGTTTTTAGTAATGCCAAAATCAAGTAATATTTTAGGGGTATATATTAGGGCTAGATATGGAATATCCGAAAGGGGATTACTATAAGTGGACTGAACGACAGGGCAAGGTAGTTGGTAAATTTTCATTAGGCTGCGCACAATACAAGGGATCTTATATTCAGGCATATATCCAGAAAAGTTGTAATTTCTGGAAAGTAATTCAATCTTAGGAATTAGAGGGTGATTCGAGAATTGGAAAAGTTTAAACAGGAATCTGTCACTGAGGAATTGGTTACGTAGGTGGATAGGAGGTTCAACACATTCCACCTGCATGGCATTGATTGGCGAGGACTTCATGGCACCTAAAATAATTCGCAGACATTTGGATTGGATTTGTTGTAATTTATTGAAACAGATTCTATTTGCCGTATTTAAAAGGAATGTGCCATAGTCCAGATGGCTTCGCACTATAGCATTATATAAGAGTTTCTGGGAGTAGGGATGAGAACCCCACCATACACCAGATAAGGCTCGTAAAATATTAATATTCTTTTCACATTTTTTGACAACATTATTAAATTGGGGGACTCCGTTTAATCTGCAATCTAACCACACACCCAAGAATTTTGCGGAATCTTGCAGCGGAATGCTTTTTTCATTAACTGTGAGGTTTATGTGAGGAACTACTCTTTTTCTCGTGAAAATTACAGTTGAACTTTTATTTACCGAAATGGATAAGCCATGATCAGTCAACCAATCCTCAAGGTATCCAAGTGCTGTATTCAATCTTGTCTCTGCCACTTCAATTGACCCAGAGGATACATAAAGGGCTAGGTCATCTGCATATTGAAGTACTTCACAAAAAGAATCCACAGTAGAATCCAGATCTCTTGTGTAAAGGCTGTATAAAAGAGGACTTAAAACCGAACCCTGAGGAAGCCCTTTCCAAATGGTTCTTGCAGGGAGTAATTTATCTTGGGATCTAATTCGTATTGTTCTTGGCATAAGGAGGCAGCATATGAATCGTACTAGCTTCGCGGGAATGCTCAGCTGTAACAATTTGTTTCTGAGCAGAGGAAGAAGCACGTTATCATACGCCGAGGCAATATCAAGGAACACAGCCACCAGGTACTCCTTGTTATTAAAAGACTGGAGTATATCTGTTGTTAAAATGGCCAGGCTATCGAACGTCGACATTCCTTTACGGAAACCGAATTGGGATTTAGCGAGGAGACTCTTGTTTTCGACCCACCATTCCAGTCTATTTTTTATTAGTCGTTCAGCAATTTTAGCCATCACTGAAGATAATGCAATGGGGCGATACGAATTAGGATCTGAAGGATCCTTACCGGTTTTTAAAATTGGTATAATTATCTGGGTATTCCAGGCCTCTGGGATAATGCCTTGATCAAAGAAGATATTTATAAGATTTAAGAGATATAGTTTGGTTTTATCGGAGCTTTTAACTATGAATGAATATGGTATTCCGTCTATCCCTGGTGAGGAATCCACTAGACCATTGATGACTAATTGGAATTCAGGGAATGTAAATACATTGTCGAAACTAGAGGGTGAAAAATTGTTGATAGGGGGGGCCATGGGCAATGGAACAAAGGGAGGAGCTAACCTAGAAGCAAATTCTTCCAACCAGGAGGAATTGTCGCAAGATGTGATATTTGGAGAATTACAATATCCGCGATACCTACGAATTTGCTTCCATATAAGGGAGGGAGGAGATGCAGGTGACAGTCCTTCACAAAAAGATATCCAGCCTTGTTTCTTCTTTTTGGAAAGAGTTTTTCGAGTTTTAGCTGCAGTTTTTTGATATTTCAAGAAGTTTTCCCTAGTCATGCTTTCATTATAAACCATTTCCGCTTCCTTACGGCATCTAACACTGTCAGTGCATTCGCTGTCCCACCAGGGAGGGGAAGCTAGAGCGCATCTACTTTTTTTTGATGGAATATTACTGTCAGCACTTCCAATAATATCCTCAATAAACTTTGAGTAACATTCTAGGGCATTCTCTGGATTAGGTGAGATTAATGAATCTATTTTAATGTCAAGATCAAAAGAGTACATACTCCAATCAGCACGGGAAATGTTATATTTTAATAGTGGGTTAACGGAAGATTGGGGAGTGACCCGATAAGGGAAGTTAATTACAATCGGAAAGTGATCACTGCCATATGATAATGGTAAGACTCTCCAAGATAGGCTGCAAGCAAGAGAAGGAGAACAGACAGTGAGGTCAACAGCACTTTTTGGATTTTGCGTAGGCAGAACTCTACGAGTAGGGGATCCATTATTAATGACACACACATTAGCTTCATCGAAGATTTCTAAAAGAGAGAGAGAGAATAGGTCACATCGGTCAGATCCCCAAGAAGTATGATGGGCATTAAAGTCTCCCATCACTACAACAGGGCCTGGAACTGATAGTATGACAAGAAGTATATCAGGAATAAGAGAAGAGTTAGGATGGGGAATATATATAGATATAAATGAGGTGTTACAGGCCCTCACAGCGACAGCATTAAATTCTGCACTATGATTGGGCAAGGTGAGCTGGGAAAAGGGAAGAGGATATTTAATAAGCAGGGCACACCCTGCATACCCATCCTGACGGTCATCCCGAAGACAGGAATATCCTGGAAATCTGTAATGAGTTCCAGGAACCAACCATGTCTCAGAAATGGCCACCAGAAATGGGGAGAATGTATTAGTTAAATAAAGTAATTCAGTTTTTTTCCTGCGGAGACTTTTGCAGTTCCACTGCACTATCAGGGATTGATCCATTATGATTGAAGAGGGATGTGAGCTGGCATATCATTTCGGCGACGTTGGACGGTATTCCAGAGTTCTGGGATAAAATATTAATTAATAAAGAAAGTAGCTGCATCAAGAGCTGGTTTTGAGGATCTTGATCTGATTGAGAGGATTGGGCTAAATTTAGGGCATGGCCATTTGGCAGTGTTGATGGCTCTGTAGCCACAATAGCATTATGAGCTAATTTGTCGTAGGACTTTCCTAGGGGAGCTCTAGGGCGCCGCTGAATATATACAGTTTTTCTGTAAGATTGATTTTGATGAATAGATGGGGGGGAGGTTGGAGATGAGGCCAGAGGAGCAGACAAAACTTCGTTAAAGGGGCGGGGAATTTTAGGGACATGGGTCACTGCCTCGACATATGAGATACCTTCTCTTGACATTGTTGATTTTATCGCTTTCTGCCTATCCTGCTCTGGGCAGGACAAACTAGTGGAGAAATGACGCCCAGAGCAGCTCAGGCAGGTAGCCTCCGCTTCTGTGACATCACATTCATCACCACAGTGAGGTTGAGCGCACCTATAACATCGAGGGGCAGACCTGCATTGCACTTTTATGTGCCCAAATCGGCAGCAATTCTTGCATTGAATTGTGGGGTAAATATATGGTTCCACCTGAAGAGACGAATAGAAGGAATATATTTTCTCTGGCAAATATTGACTCCTGAATGTAAGAACAACAGTCTGAGTTGGCTCCCAGGATATATCCGCTCCATTCCTCACTTTTCGGTTTAACCGCCTAGCCTTTAATATAGTAGCAACCCTATTGCCTGACAACTGTATAGATCCTACAAAGTCTTCCATGGACATGTCCACTGGGACACCCCGTACTAATCCCATCCTAGTTACATTGAAGGTCGGAATGAAAGGCTCATATTTATGCTGTTTTACAATGGGATTCTCCAGAAACTTATTTGCCCCTGATGCAGTTTTAAAATTTATTGACATTTTATTTCTGCCTATCTTTTTTACTCCATCCTGGCATACATCTTGAATCTTGTTTAGATGTAGAAATTGCCCAAACGTAATGGGTTTCATTGTCGTACCTGCGGCTGGGTCAGTCACTGTACGCGACACGTGGACAATGTAAGGACCCGCGTCTGTTTCTAAATAACATCTTATACCAAGGACAGACATGGCCGGGTCAGTATACACCGTTTGAATTGAGGCAGATGCTAATTCTATATTACCAATAACTTTCTTAGGGCAAATGTTAGTCTGGTCGTCTGAATGACGCTTTTTGGGTGTGCTAATAATGGAAATCTCCATTGGCGTCGATGAAGTAGGGTCAGGCGGAGCCGGGTCCGGTTCAGGGGAAATGGCCTCCATTTCCCCTGATTTATGGATAGTTAGTACACTAACTACTTACCACCACCTCAAACACACAAAATGGCAAATGACTCTGTAGAAAAATCAAGGCAAAAAAGCCAATTTTTACACAAATGAAACCGAAACTCTCTAACACGTGTATCCACTCTCACACCGAGTTAGCGACCCATAATTTTATATTAATAAATTTCTTTCGAATTTGTACGACGTCTGAGTACGACGTACATTTATTTTTCTTCGTTTTATTATTTGTACCACAGATTAAAATTAAGCAAGATACCAAAGAGCATATAAGAAGACAAGATATAATTACAAAATCCACAGATTAAAAAACCTGAGGGCTTATTCACAGACGTTATGTCACGCCTCGTTATTGCTGTCAATTTTATTAAAAATATTTTGTAAATCATGAAATATAGTGCTTTTCACGAAAGAATTCCCTTCCACGAGGACGCAACGTATTATTACGTACAACATATTTATTTATTTAGCTCACAATTTCTTTATTTCAAAACCTATATTACTGATTCATAATTATCTTACCAATTTTATAAACGCGAAAGATATATAAATGTACACCTATGGATGTCTGGATGAATGTCGTTACTCTTTCACGCCTAAACGGGTGGACTGGTTGAACTGAAATTTGGTAGGTATTGAGATAGCCTAGACCCTTTTTTTTATCCCAGGAAAAATGCGTTACGCATCATCACCCCACGCCGGGGGGAGCGGGGTGGTATGTGGGACTCCCCCGCCAAAGATGGGAGCGGCGGGGATACCCACTAAAAAACCTGGGGGTGTCCTGCGGGACGCCATTATGCCGGGGCAACGGGTACGCCGAAGCATTCATCCGCGGCCCCGACGGCGTTTGGTCCTCGCTGACAGGAGGACCCCTCCGCGGTGGGGTGAAGAGGAGTTTCACCCCACCCTCTCAAGGGGCGCGCGGAAACACCGCGCGTGCCACCTCGTGGGTCTGTGCTTGCGGCGACGAGTACCCCCGTACTCGCCACCTAGACCCAGGTTATGGGGGCTGGAGAAGGGCGTGGAAGATACGCCTCCGACGCCCCCTTCTCCGGGCACGCATCGGGAGGTCGGTGGTGACCTCCCGTTCGCGTTCCGCGATCTCCTTCTGCGAGATGACACTCTCGCAGAACGAAACCGCGGCCTGCCACGACTCCTCGCTCGCAACCATGGCTCTTACCATGGTTGCCAGCGAGAGTTCGTCCCCCATAACAGCGACGAAGGCACGGCGCTCACTGACCCAAGCTGGGCACTCCTCCAGTGTGTGTTGCGCCGTATCCACGTCGCTACCGGCTACCACAGTGGTGGCAAGCAGGGGTCGGTTCCCTGCCGGCTACGTGGTGCAAGTACTTTCCGAAGCATCCGTGCCCGGAAAGCACCTGCACGAGCCGGAAGGTCAAGGACCCGTGCTCTCTGTCCGTCCACTGCTAGAGTAGTGGACGGACTGCCACCACTGTCCAGCTGCCTGCTCGAGGGTGGGCCAGACGCGTACTCCACCTCTCGAGCAGTGCCTCCTTGGCTTCCTCCTTCCACCTCTCTACCTCCCTGGGAGACGCGGTGAGCCCGCGGAGGCGGAGCGCCATACAGCTCCGCCTCCAGGTCCCAGGGGGGAGATCCTACCAAGAGGCACGCCGCCTCGTAGGAGACCGTGCGGTAACCCCGTATTACCCCGACGGCCATCACCCACTGAGGACGTCTCAGATGGGCGACGGTTTGCTCCGTCAGGGCATCCACCCATACGGGGGCTCCATACAGAGCCATGGACCGCACGACTCCCGCGTACAGGCGACGGCAGCTGGTCCGAGGTCCGCCTAGGTTCGGCAGCAGCCGCTTGAGAGCGGCCGCCGCACCCATCAGGCGGGGAGCCAACCGGGCAAAGTGCTCCCGGAAGTTCCACCGCCCGTCGAGGACGAGTCCAAGATATTTCATCGAGGGCTCGACCCCGATGCAGACCTCCCCGATAGGGATAGTGGAACCCCTACTCGGGGCGCTCCGAGGCCCGTGAAAACACAGGGCCTCGGTTTTATCGAGGGCCACCCGGAGTCCCAATCTCCCTATCCGTGCCACCACCTCCCCCACCGCCACGGTGGCAAGGCGGGCAGCCTCCTGGAATGTCCCCCCCCGGGGCCATGACGAGCGTGTCGTCCGCGTAACATGTCACGCTGGCCCCCGGGGGAAGATCCCCGCGCAGCACCCAGTCGTATCCGATGTTCCACAGGAGCGGTCCTAAGACCGAGCCCTGTGGAACACCGCACGACATCTCTCTCCGCAGCGTCCGCCCATCGTCGCCCGGATAGGTGATGCACCTATCCGAGAGGTAGGCCCCGACAATCCGGCTCAGGTAGGGAGGCACATCATGGTACTTCAGTGCCTCCCTGATGACGGCCCACGGCATGGTGTTGAACGCGTTGGCAATGTCCAGGGACACCGCCAACAGAACACCGCCGCGGGCGACCACCATGTCCGAGTGGGCCTTGACGCGCTTGGTCGCGTCAATCGTCGACCGGCCCACCCGGAAGCCGAATTGTCGATCGGACAAATCCGGGCCTACCTCGGCGATATGCTTGACGAGGCGGCAAGCCACCACCCGTTCAAACAACTTGTCCGCTTCGTCAAGCAAGACGATGGGACGGTACGCTGCGGGAGAGTCTGCTGCGCGCCCCTCCTTTCGGAGGAGCACAAGGCCGCCCGCCTTCCACCGCGAGGGGAACCGCCCCGACTCCAGACAGGCATCCATGAGCCTTCGGAAGCGGTCCCCGAGGGCGTCCAACGCCAGGACCCAGGCGACGCCGGGAATGCCATCCGGCCCCGGAGCCTTGCGCTTACCGTGCATCCGGGACACGGAATATCCCAGCTCGCCCGCCGACACTGGTGGCACCGCAGTGTCCTCCTGGCGCGCCCTCTCGGGAGGCGCCATCTCCGGGGGCTCGTACTCCACCCCGGAGGGAAAGAGCGAGCTAACCACCTCCTCTAGAAGGCGGGGCTCCAGAGTCTCCGTCAGTGGGGGGCCCCATGGTCGGAGTTTTCCCCTGACCATTTTGTAGGGCCGCCCCCACGGATCGCGGTTCAGAGACTCTAGGAGCTCCGCCTTAGCCCGCTCTTTGGAGTCGCCAATCAGCCGCTGCAGAGCCTTCTTGCGCTCCGTATACGCGTCGTGCAGCTAAGATAGCCTAGACCCTGGAATAACATAATAGGCTCTACTGTGCAGCAGGTAAAACCGCTGGACGCAGCTAGTCAATAATAAAACACAAATATATCATTTATACAGGTAACTATTTATATTCTATAAATAAGTACAATAAAAAAAACTAAAATTTGGGTTGAACAGATATCAGATTATTACAAGTGGGTACTTAAATACTAACTTACGCGTCAGAAGTTCACATATAATATGGAGCATCGTATATGATATTACTGGCAGGAGCTGCTAGCACAGCCATTGCCAACAGAGTAACAGACAATTAGATTTTTCACTCAGTAAATTAAAAATAATAAAATGCAGACTAATTTTGAACAAAACCCTCAGTGGGTAGTCCGACTTGCATATGTATGGTTTTATTTATATTTATACAAATTAGATATTTTTAAAAGTTTTAGAATCTAATCTTTACAATCCCATAGGTCTCCATTTTTTGCTTAAGTCCCAATTTATCATCCTTTATAAAGATAGCACCTTATTACAAAGCTTTTGTTCATGGAATCAAATCTGCCAACCTTAGCATACAACATAAATGATAATTGTTTTGGTTTGTTTCTGTTCATAGAATCGTTAATTATATTTCGTGTTTGTTCAGACCATTTTGTGAAGATATAACCTTATTACAAATATTAACTACTTTACAGTTATAGTGTATGTGTGTATTTAGGCTGTTTTGCGAAGATAAAACCTTATTACAAAGCTTTTGTTCATGGAATCAAATCTGCCAACCTTAGCATACAACATAAATGATAATTGTTTTGGTTTGTTTCTGTTCATAGAATCGTTAATTATATTTCATGTGTTTGTTCAGACCATTTTGTGAAGATATAACCTTATTACAAATATTAACTACTTTACAGTTAGTGTATGTGTGTATTTAGGCTGTTTTGCGAAGATAAAACCTTATTACAAAACTTACATACTATACTTCTTTTCAAAAGCAAAAATAATTTTTGCAAGGTGCAAAGGATCAATATCTTAATAAAATCGATATGTATAGGATATTAGCCATAATATATTAGATATATATCATAATATATATCGGATACAACAGTTTTTGTGAATATATCAATGATATAACGTTTGAACCCTGCCAAAATATATCTTTGTTTTTGAAACGAAGTACAGTTTTGCTTGTTTTTGGAACAATGATAGTTCACATGCTTTTCTAGACCCCTAGGTGTACATATAACCTTATTGCAAAACTTACAAGATACTGCCTTTGCTCTATTTTTATCATGGAAGTGATATTTCATGTTTTTAGGCTTTTTCGTGAAGATGAAACCCTATTACAATGCTTACAAGATACTGTTTTTGCTTCGTTTTTGTTCATGGGATAAGAATAAAGCTTACATTTTTATCCTGGTTTTGCTTTGAGTTTGGCATTTTGTCACGTAATCGTATCACGTAACAACTGTTGAGGCCACCGAGTGAAGATATAACCTCATTACATCACTGACATGATACTTTTGATTTAATTTTGTTCAAAGGACAATGGTATTCCATGTGTTTGTTTAGTTTATTTTGTGAAGATATAACTTTATCACATAACTTACATGATACTGGTATTGGTTTGTTCATAGAACAATAGTATTTCATGTGTCTGTTTAGGGCTGTTTGTGAAGATTGAACCTTATTACAAAGCTCACATGATACCGGTTTTAATATGTTTTTGTTCATAGAACAGTGATATTTAATGTGTCTGTTTAGGACTGTTTGTGAAGATAGAACCTTATTACAAAGATCACATGATAATAGTTTTAATTTATTTTTGTTCATAGAACAATAATATTTAATGTGTTCATTTAAGTTATTTGGTGAAGCTACAACCTTATTACAAAGCTCACATGATACTGGTTTTGATTTGTTTTTGTTCATTGAACAGTGATATTTAATGTGTCTGTTTAGATCCCTTTGTAAAGATATAACCTTATTACATAACTTGCATGATACTGGTTTTTTGTATGTAGGACAGTAATACTTATCAATGTGATTTTTTAATCCTGCTTGTGTTGAAAATATCTTTTTACAAAGCTTACAAGATAATATTTTAATAGAATCAGTGTCATGTCTCTTGATATGTTTTCGTAAAGTATACTTGTGGACGAAATCTCTCTTACATATATCACATGTGTACCGTTTATTATTTATCGCCTTTGCAATAACATCTTGTTTGAGATTTTCAAGCCTTACAGTACAATGATAATAGTTGTCATCACAATCTGCCACATCTGTTGAAACAGAATCAGTCTTCGTACAAGTTTGTTGTATTACCTCTGGTCCAATAACTATTTCATCCTTTATGATATGGTCTTTATATAACTCCTCATATGCTTTTTTGAGTATTATATCTTCACGTGTATTTACTAGTTCAGAGTCAGATTCAACTCTATCTTGCATACATATATCATGCTCTTGCTTTATTTCTATATCACCAAAGTCCTCTTTATTTGTTGTCATTTGACATTGTTTGTCCTCCATATTAGTAGAACACGAGTATTGTGGTCTCCTGCAACAATCAATTTACTTTATACATATCTATATTCTCTATACATTACATTATTTAAGGTAAAACATCATGAATTACATTAAGTATTCCTGAATAATGAATAGTCCAGTAATAACACCCCAGACTTACTCGATAGGTGCGACCAAGGGGCAACCACGTAACTTGAATTTGCATAAGTGGGGGTTCAACCATGCATAAAGTCTTTGTTATGGGGAATCGTTATTTCGTCTCATAGTTTCATTTAGATGTGCAAATGATGAGATTCCACGAGGAAAATGAAAGAACTTGTCAATTGAAGTTAAATTATAAAATTATTTTTATATAAATATGCATGTAGAAATCAAAAAGTTCCTAGGCTAGAGCTCACTGCAAGCGTTGAGAAAGTTCTTGACTGAAAAGAGTGTGCACTCTACTTATTCTGAGTGCTAAGAAAATTTTACAAGTCATACTAAAAAAAGTGTACATTGAGCTCGCACTGAAGAGCAAAAAATTTAAAAAAATCAAATCATTTATTCATACAACCCATATATATAGCACGTCAATATTTGTATTTAGGTATTGTAATATATGGAATATATAATATTAACATTGAACATATTACATTGGTTTCCAGGCATCCTTGTCATTTATATATTCATTGGTGGTGTAGAGCAAATAAAAACAAGTAAAATTAAAAAAATCTTCTAGAAATAAGCTTTTACTATATTATTACCATCTAGCACCAAAGTACTCATCAAGATGAATCATATTAGCCCAGACACAATAGGGTTGCGTTTAAATACGAAGCTCTTATGGCCACCTTCCTACTCCCAATATCCAATCAGCTGGATATCATGAAAAAAATATTGCATTGTCATCTGATTCATAGATGCATGCCAAATTTCAGCTCAAACAAAAATGAGGGAAAGGAACAAATTAAACTTCCAAGATTTGATTACAGACCGACAGACAACAGATAGATGAAAGTAAGAAAAAGCTTGTAATAAATATTCTTATTAATAAACGTGCGAGCAGCTTGCTACCAGCGCTCACAATAAATTATAATCCTGATTATGAAGTAATGTGGGATACACACACACACAGGTCAGAGCCAGGGTGAGGCGAGCACCCCACTCTACCCCACCGCGGCTACTATGGCATGAGAACAACTCTTTGTTACAATATATATATTGGATAAACCTAAGCTAAACCACCAGCGACCGGCCACTCCTAAGATTAGTCGGCTAACCCCAGGTGTAGGTGAATTACTAGCAGGTACGACTAGATGGTGAAACCAAGGCCAGATAGGCCGGATATTAACCAAATATACATTTCATCAGAGCAGGAGCAGATCACAACTTGCTGAGTCTGTCTCTAATCACACTACATAATATTATTGAGGCGAAAGTTTGTGTGTTTGTTACTTCTTTATGTCTAACAGGGGTAGACTTCCTTTGCACTCGGTCAACTAGGTGGGTACCCCAACAGTGCCAGTTATTCTACCGCCTGAGCAGTGTTGTGCAAACATTACTGTGCTTCGGTAGGAGGGCACTGTATATAGTGAAATTACTGGGCTGAAGTGTCTTAACATCTTATGACTCTCATGTAAGAAGTGTTGGCGCAGTGCAGTGTTTGTAAAATCCTCGGTAGCACTGTACTAATTATGGGCAGCGTTATCTCTTACCATCAGGAGAGCGTCTTGTTCGTCTTTTTACTTCGTTGCATAAAAAAAACGGATGGACTTTTTGAGCTGAAATTTGGTACAGAGATAGATATTTGGTACCAGCTTAGACCCTGGAATAACACATATACAAAAACTTAAAAACTTAACTCCGCCACCTTTGTGTCGTATGGCCGGAAGAGGAGGGCCATCAGACGCTAGGTGCTGGTCCTAAGCCCAGACAAAGGAGGAAGGCAAAGAGTTGCATTAATGATAGTTGTCTAGGCAACTATTAATAATGCAACTCCACTTAGCAGGCTGGGTCGGAAGAGGGTGGGACCTATGCCTGCTCAGATCTACCGGCGAACGAGGACGTAACCGGTGGACTATCACGTCCTCCTGTACTAGGACCTGTACAGTAGAGCGCCGTAAGCGGGGAAGACGGAGTCCTGGAGGGCTGAGCTGAATGGTGGCGGGGTTTATACCACCAGGATGCAACACTCCCTCTTTGGTCCTTATTTCACGCGAAACGGTGGCCGTACCTAGTAGCGCAGGTGCGGAAATGGCCACGATGCCCGTCAGAGGGTCATCAGCGAGGAGGGTGGGACGACAGAAGGCCAAGTTGACGATGTGAGGGATGGCTACAACGGTGGATGACGGGTGACCTGCCCGTACTGAAGCCAGGCCTGAACGAGCGACTGATACTCTGGCTGGAGTCGTCCTGTTTTCCTATCTCGTCCCCGGTAATCCTAACGTCTGCAAGACGTTCCCAAAGGTGCGGGCTCCATGGAGGGTGGGAGGCCGGGGGTGACGAAAATTTTAACTAAACACGACATGGATTTCAGGTCAGAAAAACAAAACCCGACAGCAGATCCCGTTAAGGTGATCGCGTCAAACATGGCGGAGGACGGCTCGACGGCGCAAGCCTCGAGCTCAAGAGCCGCACAAACATCAAACGAAGCTGCAAACAAATCTGTAAAGGGCGACGCTGCGGAACTACCGCCGTTACCTGACAACAGATTTGAAACCTGGAGAGTAGTGAAACGGAAGGGGGCGGCTAAACCTCCCGCAAGGGGGACGCAAGCCACGCCACCTGTAAGTTTCACTGGAAGAGCTCCTCGATCAGAGGAAGCCAGAGCCAGACGAAAAACTAGAAGGGCACAAAGAGCCGTGAAACGCAAAGAAGAGGCCGCTGCCCGCCGTGCCGAGGATCCAGCCAGGGTAGGTGACTTGGGTCAGCCTAGGGTAGAGGCAGGGGCAACCCAGCCGACACCCGTGGCCTCGACCTCGAGCGCCGCCCCGGGCAAGATATGTCGGCCGGTTGAGGTACAGGCGAAGGGGAAGAAGGGGGAGCCACGCGAGCGACCGAGACCCGCGGCAGGGGAAACCCAACCGCAGGCCACGACCACGCACGCAGGAACTCCCTCGACTTCCACTGCGCCACAGCAAGGGCCACAGGCAAAACGTCGCCCGAGCCGTAAGGAGCGGATCGCTGCCAAACGTGCACGCCAGGATGAGACTATAAGTCCCAGAGGCGAGCACAAGAAGCAGCGCCTACATACTCCCGGACGGACGCCCAAAGACAGCTATGCCAAGGTCGCACAATCTGAGCTGGATGTCGCCGTCGTAGACGAAAACACCGGGCAGATTAACCAGGAGATAGCAGAACGCGTCCTTCATGCTCTCCAACGCAAACAGCGGGTGGAATCAAGGTCCCAAAACCCCACACCGGGAGGCCCGCCAGTGTTCAGGGGGAAACCCTCTTTCGCTGACGGAGCCCTGAAGCTGTGGTGCATGAACACCTTCACTAAGGACTGGCTCAAACCAATAGTGGCTAGCGTGAAAGAGGAGACAGGCTTAAACCTGGTTCTTAGACGCCAGTCCGAATTGAAGAAACGAGTGCGTTGCGGAATCGTGATCCCCGATCTACAGGGAGTGTGGGAGGAGGAGATAGACATTGCCTACGGGCTGTCGTATCTGAACCCATGGATCGAGGTGAATCAGTGGCTCATGCAATTCGCTCAGAGACAGAAGGACAACTGGTTCGTAATTTTCACCATCCCCGAAGACCACGTCCCCATCATTATGAATAGAGGTAGGAAGATGGAATTCGGTGCCGGGACCGTATATGTAAAGTTCCAGGGGAAGGGTGGTAAATTCGAGAGTGGACCACCATCGCTGGAGAACGACACCAGTTGCCCGTCAGACACAGCGGACGCGACGTCAACACCGTCGACGTCCAAGGAACACACCGGTAGACCTGCGAGGCCACAGGGAGACGCAGAGAAGCCGGAAAAACAGGAGGAAGTCGACATGGAGACGGAGTTACTTGCCGGATCCGACGACGAAGACGAGCCACCAGGGTTGACTCTGTCAGAGTTAAACCTGGGGGAAAAGGGGAAGTCACTCTATGATGGCACCCCCTTCCTCAAGTCTTAAAGTACTCCAAGCCAACCTCCAACACAGTCAGACCGCCACGGCTCAGGTGCGGAACTGGTTGGAGGTTCAAGACGCAGCCGTCGTCCTGATACAAGAGCCGTGGATCAGGACCGGCACCGTGCAAGGTCTCCGCAGCAAGCGAGGTAAGCTTTACGGTGACAGAGACTCACCAAGAGCAAGTATACTCACTACCGGTAACCTAAAAGCCCAGCCTATAACAGAGTTCTGTTCTAGAGATCTGCAAGCGATAAGGCTGGCCACACCGCAGCAGGGACTCGATGCGCTCGTGTTCGCCTCAGTGTACATGCACGAGGAAGTGGAACCACCACCACATGAACTGGTAAGACTCGTCTCATACTGCGAACAGTCCGGTCTCCAAATTATCATTGGAACGGATTCTAATTCACACCATCCAATCTGGGGGATGCCATCAAGCAACAATAGAGGTAAAACTCTTGTAGAATACTTGCTCACAACTAACCTTAATATAATAAATATAGGGTCAGAACCAACCTTTGTAACAAGACGAAGCAAAACCATAATCGATATCACGCTCGCTACCGATGACGTTTCAAACCTCATAGTGGGGTGGCGGGTGTCGGACGAGGCATCATGCTCCGACCACAGGTGGATAAGATTTGACTTACAGGTAAATATACCAAAAACACCCCCAAGGAGAAATCCCCGCAAAACCAACAAAATCCAATACCAAAAGGCAGTGGCGGAAAGGTTAAGCGGTGACGTTAACATAACGACATTGGAGGAACCTGCACACATTGAAAATCAGGTAACAAACTTAACCAGTAAACTTATAGAGTGTTACCAAGAAACATGTCCACTCCAGACCCCCCCAAGCACAAGGTCTGGGACCCAACCATGGTGGGGACCAGAGCTGGAACGATTGAGGAAAAAGGTAAGGAGGCTTTTTAATAGGGCAATGAACACAAGCAACGACAATGACTGGGACAAATATAAAAAATCCCAATCGACATATAAAAAACGAATAAAGTTTCGTAGCACTGCAGGTTGGAGAAAGTACACCAGCAGCATCGAAACATGTGTTCAAGCAAACAGGGTAAGGAAAATACTGACCCAACAACAACCGCAAGGTTTAGGATCAATCCGTAAACAGGACGGATCCTACACTAAATCTGCAGCAGAAACAGAACGAGTGCTCCTAGAAACACACTTTCCAGGATGCAGGTTCATACAAGAGGTTAGCTGGTGTGATACTACCAGCGCTCCGACGGAAAGAAGTTGGGGCTCCGCCCAAGAGGTGGTGACCGAAGAAAAACTAAGGTGGGCCATTAATAGCTTCCAACCATACAAAGCGGCAGGACGAGACGGCATCTTTCCTGCACTTCTACAATGGGGAGGAATACCCGTAGTAAACACACTAATGACCATATTCAGAGCCTGTCTGGCACACGGTTATGTGCCAAAGGCATGGAGGGAAGTGGTGGTAGTGTTCCTACCGAAACCAGGTAAGGGTGATTACACAAACGCAAAATCCTTTAGGCCAATTAGTTTAACATCATTTATGCTTAAAACTCTAGAGAGACTGTGCGAAAGGGCACTAAGGGATAGTGCGCTCATAAACATACCCATGCACCGTAATCAACACGCGTATAGCTCAGGTAAATCCACAGAATCAGCTCTTCATAAAGTCATAGGAAAAATTGAGGAAGCTCTGAAAAATAAACAAATATGCATAGGTACCTTCATAGATATAGAGGGCGCCTTCGATAAAACAAACTTCTCCAGTATAGGGACAGCCCTAGAAAGACACGGATGCGATGCCGTAATATCAAACTGGATAAGAAACATGCTCAGCAAAAGAACGGTGCGGACAGCAGGTGAGTCGCAGTCTGCACTGGTGGCGAGAGGGTGTCCACAAGGTGGAGTCCTCTCGCCACTTCTGTGGAACATGGTCATTAACGACCTAATCACTAAACTCAACGCTCTGCACTTCTACACTATAGGTTATGCAGATGACCTAACCATCCTCATACAAGGTAAGGTAGCAAGCACAGTATGCGATCTGACTCAGTCTGCGCTGAGAACAGTGGAACGATGGTGCACAGAATATGACCTAACGGTAAATCCAAACAAGACTGAACTGGTAATGTTCACTCTAAAACGAAACTTGGGCGTCTACAGACTACCCAAGCTCCAAAACATCGAACTCCAATTTTCAGAAGAGGTAAAGTATCTAGGAGTGACCCTTGACAGGAAACTGGCATGGAACAGTCACCTAGAGAAGAAGATCGAAAAGGCAAGTATCATACTCTGGCAGTGCCGGAGAATGATAGGTAAACGATGGGGCCTGACTCCTAAAATTACACTGTGGCTATATAAAATGGTCATACGACCATTGATATGCTATGGAGCAATCGCTTGGTGGAATAAGGTAAACCAAACTACGGCGATTAATAAACTACAGAAATTCCAAAGACTAGCCTGCCTAGCGGCGACCGGGGGCATGAGGACAACGCCCACTGCAGCTATGGAGGTAATGCTAGATCTACCACCCTTACATCTGTTCATTAAACAAGAAGCGACAATGGCGGCTATACGCCTAAAATCACTCGATCTGTGGACATCTAATGGCACACCTCATACGACTTGTTTGGATGAGGTGTACATGGATGAGCCAGTCCTGATGGCAATACACGACCGGATCCCGAAACGATTTATCTTCGACAAAAAGTACAAGATACAGCTCGTTGAAGACAAACACCTCTACGATGGACTGAGCCCAAGGGAGCTCAGAATATTCACAGACGGGTCAAAAACAAGCTCAGGCACAGGTACAGGGGTCTTCTCAGAAGACCTAAACATCAGTATCTCAAAACCCCTAGGTATACACAACACTGTATTCCAAGCAGAATGTATGGGTATACTACTAGCAGCCACAGCCATAGCCGACAGAAAGGTAAAACAACACTCTATAAGAATACTCTCTGACAGCATGGCAGTTCTACAAGCACTGGACAGCAATATTATGCAATCAGGGCTAATATACAACTGCTACCAAATACTTTCAAAGGTAAGCCAGCTTAACAATGTCACCCTACAGTGGATCAAAGGACATAGTGGCTCAAGAGGTAATGATGCGGCGGATGAACTGGCCAGAAGGGGCTCGGATGCTAAGGCAGTGGGCCCGGAACCCATAATCCCGATCCCCTTCAACCAGATTCGAAGCTTACTCAGGCAAAGAACCCGGAGCCAACACTCCAACTATTGGAGAGAACACAGTGAATGCCGGCAAGCGAGGGAAGCAATTCCCGAGATCAACCGTCGGCTCTCACAGGCGCTGCTTCGTATGAATAAACCCCAAATACGGATGATGACAGGTGCCATAACAGGACACGGTTCGTTCAATAAACATCTCTTTGTTCTAGGGATTACAGACAGTCCCCTATGCAGAGCATGCATGGAAGAGGAGGAAACAGCGGCTCATGTTATTCTCGAATGTACAGGAGTGGCATCATACAGGGCACAACACCTCGGATCTCCGGGGTCGCTCTCCGATGTCGTCGGTAACCCCAGAGGGCTGCTGAGATTCTTCGGAGAGCTTGGGTGGCTCGAGTGATACAGCACCCCCACCCGCACGCAAAATGGGCCAAGAGGCCTAGTTGCGGAAAAATCGCCCGCGTACCAGTACCAGTACCAGTAACACATATACAACACCACAGCGGGTAAAACCGCTGGGCGCAGCTGGTCTCTAATATAATAAGAAACATTCTTTAGGTTATTATATTTCAGGTAATAATTTCATTAAGCATTGTTGGTTAAATAATAGCTATTTGCGAGTGAGCCAAGAGACCCTCCGGGCGTACAATATAATACGGAGACTCAAACAGATATTAGGCATCGTTTATATATCTGGCGGTAATATTGTAAGTCCACGATCTAGTGTTTATTGATCCGCTACGAAGATCTGACAGCTTGCAGACACATTATATTGAATTGTTAACATAGTAACAAAATTGTCAACACTTACCAATAAATTATAAAGGAATACACAATATATTTACAAGAGTTTATTACCAAATTTTACTGCGTGTTATTTATTATTTTCATTTTTTCTATGTGAATATGTGCGCGATGCAATAGACTATAAACTAGTTTCCAGTGTTGCCAACTATTAACTATAGCAAGGCGAAATGTGCTAAAGTGTGGTAAAAAAAATGCCAAAAATATGCTAGTTTTGAAAAAAAGTGCTAAAATAAAATGCTAAATAAAATTTTAGTAAAAAATGTATTAAAAAATTACATTTTAAGCGTTATGCCTACATTTCGAACAGAAATTTGTCGACTAGGTCTTCTACATCTGCAACTGTAGTTGGAGATGTAGAAGGCTGTGATAAATCTGGTTAGAAACAACACTGGTTAGAACAAAAGAGCATGCTTTAAGTCGATTCATGTTTATAATAATATTATTAAGTAACGAAAAAACGGAAGAGGTTTACAAGTGGATGCGTGTACAGTGTATTTTTTGATTATTGCTTCGATATTATTTATTCTTTTTTATATTTCCTATGTTCTTCGATACAAATTTAATTCAATTTAACTATTTATATAATGCTAAAAAATATGCTATATGCTAAACTACAAAATAATGTGCTAAACAGAGAGAAAATATGCCAAATTTAGCATATAAAATGCTAAATTGGCAACACTGCTAGTTTCACAGATCAAACATAAATTCAATCAAATCCACAGATTAGAATAAATCTGTAGCGATATTCAAACTTGTACATGTCACGTCTCGTCATTGCTGTCAAATATAAACCTACTTTTCACAAACCCACATCGCCAGCGGGGTTATTCCGGAGCAAAATCGCTTCTCGTTTTGCTAACGTCCACTGACAAAATTTTGAAAAAATCTTGGAAATTCTTACGATACCAGAACAAAATTAAATGCAACTTTAATTTTTTTATTTTTAGCAATTTTTACCTATCCTCTATGTGGCGTTTTTGAAAATAAAAATGTGTTTTTTTGCTCACGTTTTGCTGCGCCGTCGTCTCTTTTTTTGTTTGTGCAGAATTTAAGAAACAGGTCCCGCGGAATTTAGCGGAGCCTAAATACAAAAATACTAACATATTCCTCCTATAAAACTCATAGTTTTTAATTATACTGTTTAAAACAAAAAAGTGTACCTACGGCTAAAACACAAAAGTGCATATATCTCAAATTGACACCTTTGTGGATTGGAATATTTTCGTTTAACTACGTCCATTTAAAATATCTAATAATGATTTTTTTCCGGTACCTAGATTCCTATTCGCCCTCGGCTGGTAATAAATTCCAAGTTTTTGTGAGATGATGCAACCTACACAGCAGTTAAAGCGATTAATAGTGAGAATAACCTCCAGTCGCCATTCAGTAGTGATTGCCACCTGGGAGAAACCGATGTGGGGGCGACTGGGAATATACCATTTAAACATTATACTCACCATTAATAATACAATATATCTATCGTTTGGAATCCTACGAAAGTTTATAAATTTCCTAGGAAATTTTAAAGTAACAAATCTTGTTATTTTCCAATTATTTACCAAATTTCAGATCAATCGGTTGCCAGGGAGGGTGAAATTTTAGCTTAATTTGACCCAAGAGAAAAGAATATAACAGAGTAAGCTAAATAAAACCGTTTAATAACACAAAGTATTTTTTTACAATGTAGTGCATTTATATTAAGGTCGACTTAATTCAAAGTGATTCATAATGCATAATTCATTTAATCACAAGCGAAAATGGGTATACAAAAAGGTAACAGTAGAAATGTAAAAACATTCAGATCGCCATTATCTACCTTTCGGCATGCTGTGTTGAATACAATAATAATTACATAATATTAATAATGATAAAAGAATGTCAAAATAAATACAAATTACATTAAAAATAACATCTTCAATGTCAAGGTAAAAATTAATACATTATGTCAAAAGAAAATAATAATAATTTAAAAATAAAAATTCATTACATTATAAAAATCACATTAATCATTTAAATTTTGTCTGATAAGAAGTCATGGACACTGTAGTATGCTTTAGATAGTAATAACAACTTGACTCTTTTTTTAAACATTACAATTGTTTTAGCCTCAAGTATAGATCTGGGCAAATGGTTGTAGATTCTAGGAGCCATACAGAATACGCTTTTGTTGTGTAGCGCCGTCATGTTTAAAAGAAAACAGAATTTATGTTGAAGGCGTCTGCTCCTAAAATTACTATATAAATGTAAAATTAGACGCACAAATATGACAGTTTCTAAAATATATATACGGGTCATTTTCAAAAAAACTGTACACTGCGGAAAAATTGATGAAAATTTGTAAGATCGTGGCAAAGCATTTATTATGGCCAATATATATTAATTAATCATTTAATTATGAGAAATAAATAGGTATTAAAATAAATAAATTTAATAGATTTACGGATAAATTAAGATTTTACTACACTCAGGTATCACAATATATTCCATTCCGAAACTACTTATTAATGTTGATAAATAATATAAATAAAGCAAGTTTTGCAATAAAAAGTTGTTTAATCAGTGTAATGTACCTTAAAGTTTATAAAAAATATATAAAATAATAAAATCAACTTAACAAACTCAAGGAATTGTATATTAAGTTTCCATTACGTTACTCTTTGGATAAAAATGAGGAATAAATTTACTTTTTTTCTATTATTGCAGCACTTAAGAGCTATATAACTAAATTACTATTGAGAGACCATAAATATTAAACTATTAAAATAAACGCACCATAAAAATCACATAGAACTTCGTTAATAATTAAAACTTAGACAAAATTATAAATGGGACAGTCACGGAACGGAGTGCATTGGTAATGGAAAAGATTTCTTAAGCCTAAGACATACTGACAGTAAAAATCATCAAGCAATGAATTTAATTATTACAATCAATAATATCTTCACCAAAACATTTTCGACGTATGAAATCATAATTATTATTGCTTTCATTGCACGTATAACACAAAACCAACTTAAAAATTCGCCATACATTTTGCTAAATAAACAAACCTGAAAGCTATATTTTTCTTACATGCAAAGCATAGAAAATTTGAGATATTGCCGACCTAATAGAAGGGTTTTTATTTTAATGGCTGTTTCGGTTTATGTCCGTAATACAACATTTTTAAACTATGCTTAATTTCAATTGATTTTTTTCTAGGCAACGGTGTTAAAAACCATTTAAAATGACTGAAACTAAAAAACCAATTTTAATCTAACCACAATGTAGCAATTTTTATAAAAATGCACACACTTTGCTAGTTTTTAGTCACAATTAAATCGGGACTTCCATTCCGACCAACTAAACCGACCAACTGAAATTGATCAACTATTTTCTTTCCTAACGAATCAACTTTTTAGTTGGTTGAATTGGTATATTTTAAAAAATAAAATTTATTCTTATCTACACAACTCAAAACTGACCAACTATTTTTTTTCCCAACCGAACAACTTTTTCATTGGTCCGAATAATGTTTTTAAACCTCTTCAACGTGAATTATTGTCCTAAATTCACAGAATGTTAAATAAAACCAAAGCGTACATACATGACAGATGACAGCTGTCAACCTTAAAATGTCAATATCTCGAAAAGTACTCGTCCTAGAGTGACACTGTCATGGAAGAAATGAAAGGTCTTGAAGAGATCTTCTTTTCAGATGACAGCTGTCAAACTTAAAATGTCAATATCTCGAAAAGTAATCGTCCTGGAGTGACGCTGTCATAGAAGAAATGAAAGGTCTTAAGGAAATCTTCAAATCAGATGACAGCTGTCAAACTTAAGATGTCAATATGTCGGAATGTTCTTGTCCTAGAGTGACGCTGTCATGGAAGAATCGAAAGGTCTTGAGATCTTCATTTCAGATGACAGCTGTTAATTTCGGAAAGCGCTGGTCCTAGGCTGATCTCGGTCCCGATGACAGCTGGCATTTGAAATGAAGATATCCTCAAGACCTTTCATTTCTTTCATGACAGCGTCACCCTAGGACGAGAACATTCCGAGATATTGACATTTTAAGTTTGACAGCTGTCATCTGAAATGAAGATTTCCTCAAGCTCTTTCATTTCTTCCATGATACCACTCTAGGACGAGTACTTTCCGAGATATTGACATTTTAAGTTTGACAGCTGTCATCTGAAATGAAGATTTCCTCAAGATCTTTCATTTCTTCCATGACAGTATCACTCTAGGACGAGTACTTTCCGAGATTTTAACAGCTGTCATCTGAAATGCTTAGCCTAGGACGAGTACTTTCCGCGATATTGGTATTTCAAGATTGACATAATATTATTATGTGTTTAAAAATATATCTTATAGACCAACTAAATAGTTGGTTAGTTGAGAAAGAATACAGTTGATCCGTTTTGATTAAGAATTTCAGTTGATCCGAACAGAACATTTTTGTTATAAATAAAATATCCGATCAACTGGTTGGTCCGATAAGAACAAATCGATTAATCGAGACCATTCTGACCAACTAGTTGATCGGTTCAATTGGTCGGAATGGCAGTCCCGATTATGTGTTTAAAAATATAGGTATCTTATGGACCAACTAAATAGTTATTTATTTGAGAAAGAACACAGTTGATCCAGTGTCATAAATAAAATATCCAATCAACTGGTTGGTCCGATTGGAAAAAAATGATTAATCGAGTCCATTCTGATCAACTAGTTGATTGGTTCAGTTGGTCGGAATGGCAATCCCGAATTAAATAATAAAAACCATTCAAGTACGAGTCGGATTCGAGCACCGAGGGTTCCGTATCAGCCCGTAGGTATACCAAATTTCAAAATTCTAAGCTCAACGGAGTGTACCCTGTAGGTTTTGATTCCCTTGCAAGTAGTTGCGAGAATGAAAATGTGCGGCTAAAAATTGCTGTTTCTTTTGATTGCGTGGACATAGAAATTATATTTTATTACAGTATAAGGATATTATAGACTTGTGTATTTGATATGAATTTCAATTTAATACCTCTACGCGTTCATGAGGAATCTGAAAGTAAGTATAAAATTATCAAAATTTAATTTTGTCAAAAAACTCATTTGTTATTAAAGAACATTCGAGTGGTGCCATCTTTATGTCACTCACTTTTGCCAAAATGTACAGTATGTATTAAGCTTTATGATTCCATTCCGAATTTTTTTACTTCCACTTCTACGTTACCTGTGTTTTGGTTTCGGAAAAGAAGTAACGGGTATCGAGATCGCAACAACATTAATTCGTTAAAAATATATTAATGTTGTATAAATTAAAAATTGAATATTATACACGATTCCATGATATTTATAGAATTCATCAATACATTTTGTAGAAATTTGACTATTTTCCTTAGCTTTCTTTTTGGTTTCGGTTTCGGAAAATCAAAAATGGACCATTGGTCATTTTCACTGTTTTGCTGTTGCGATCGCCCTCCAAATGAACGAATCTAATATTGCCGCTGTTTAAGTGATAGACTTAATGTTGCTCTTGATATATAAGCATTAAATTTGGTAAACTTATAAATATATAGCCTAAAAAGGTGGTTTCGGAATGGAATTTTCCACATTTCATGAATTACGTCCTCAATTAAATTTATTAATTAAATATAATAATAATGAACTTAAAAATATAGCGTTATTTTAAACTAAAGCAATAATATCTGTATTTTCCGAAAATATAAACATAAGTATAACTTATATTTGATAAAATTTGAAATTTAAAACTTTTATTGCGTAACTTGTAGTGTGGGACATTGTAATTTTTAATGCTTTGCTACTAATATATTTTAATATCTTTGTTGGTAACTGTGTTGTTTATGAAAATAATATATAAAATACTTTAAAAAATACCGATAATTATATTTTTTGTACTAATTCTACTTAGACTTTACAAATATTAATTATAATTACAGGTCAAGTAATGGGACAACCATAAAAATGAATGTACAATTTTTTTGAAAATAGATAGAGATAGATAGATAACTCTTTATTGGAACACAGAAAAATATACAGAGATAAAACTTAAAAATAAAACACAATATCATAATCTATGTGTTACAATTGGCGGTCTTATCGCTAAAAGCGATCTCTACACCCACAAACCAAAAAAAAACCGAAAATGACCCATACACGGTAGAGTCAAAATCTTTAGGCTTAAAAAATATGGCTTACAACTGTCCGTTTGTTTCAATTTGCAAATAGGCCTAATGCATCTCTTTTGAGCCCTAAATACACGCTCCTTGTCAGTGCAATTGCCCCAAAACATGATACCATATCTAAGACACGATGCTACATAGCCATGGTAGGCTGTTATTACCGTAGATGATAGAGTTTATATTATATATTTATTTATTTATTTCAGATAACTATTAATTATAATTATAATCCATATGCAAATTATTAATTAATTTTAAGAGAATTGCATTTGTTCTATAATATAATCATTTACCATATTGCTTACTGGCTACTATTTCATCAGTACCAGAGCATGATGCCTCAACATAGGGCAGTCCCATTCACCTGTACCTACATAACAATGAAGATACTTTATTGCGCATGATGGCAGCAAATGCATCAGTGCGAGCTTCCATAATGAATAAAGATATTTATTTACATAAACATAGCTGACGCATCAGCACCCAAAAGGCATATTGTACCTACACGTATGTAGAGAATGAAGGGTTTCCGAGTACATGCTGGCCACAAGCTGCTGGTATGTTATGGATCGATTGACAAAATGATTTCCTGTGTATTAGATCGAATTGGTGTATTGGTGTTGTCCTTTATCGGTTCCGTGCATCGGCATTTCGGACATTTCCAATTTAGTTTACTATCTTTTATCATTGAATGATAGCGTCTTGGCGTTATATTTGCACAATCCAAATCATAAATTGAAATGATTTTGATTAATTTTTTGATTTGTTTTTGTTCATAGAACAGTGATATTTCATGTGTCTGTTAAGAACTGCTTTTGAAGATATAACCTTATTACAAAGCTCACATGACACTGGTTTCGATTTGTTTTTGTTCATAGAACAGTGATATTTCATGTGTCTGTTTGTGAAGATATAACCTTATTACAAAGCTCACATGATACTGGTTTTGATTTGTTTTTGTTCATAGAACAATAATATTTTATGTGTTCATTTAAATTATATGAAGATATAACTTTATTACAAAGCTCACATGACACTGGTTTCGATTTGTTTTTGTTCATAGAACAGTGATATTTCATGTGTCTGTTTAGGGCTCTTTGTGAAGATATAACCTTAATACAAAGCTCACATGATATTGGTTTTGATTTGTGTTTGTTCATAGAACAATAATATTTCATGTGATTATTTAAGTCACTTGGTGAAGATATAACCTTATTACAAAACTCACATGATACTGGTTTTGATTTGTTTTTGTTCATAAAACAGTGATATTTAATGTGTCTGTTAAGAACTGCTTGTGAAGATATAACCTTATTACAAAGCTCGCATGACACTGGTTTTGATTTGTTTTTGTTCATAGAACAGTGATATTTCATGTGTCTGTTTAGGGCTGATTGTGAAGATATAACCTTATTACAAAGCTCACATGATATTGATTTGTTTTTGTTCGTAGAACAATAATATTTCATGTGATTTTTTAAGTCACTTGGTGAATATATAACCTTATTACAAAGCTGACATGATACTGGTTTTGAGTTGTTTTTATTCATAGAACAGTGATATTTAATGTGTTTATTTAAGTAATGTTGTGAAGATACAACCTTTTTACAAAACTTACAAGATAATATTTTAATAGAATCAATGTTATGTCTCTTGATATGTTTTCGTAAAGTATTCTTGTGGACGAAATCTCTCTTACATATATCACATGTGTACCGTTTATTATTTATAGCCTTTGCAATAACATCTTGTTTGAGCCTTTCAAGCCTTACAGTACAATGATAATAGTTGTCATCACAATCTGCCGCATCTGTTGAAACAGAATCAGTGTTCGTATAAGTTTGTTGTATTACCTCTGGTCCAATAACTATTTCATCCTTTATGATATGGTCTTTATATAATTCCTCATATTCTCTTTTGAGAATATCTTCACGTGTATTTACTAGTTCAGAGTCAGATTCAACTCTACCTTGCATACATATATCATGCTCTTGCTTTATTTCTATATCATCAAAGTCCTTTTTGTTAGTTGTCGTTTGTTTGTCTTCCATATTAGTAGAACACGAGTATTTGGTTGGCTGTAACAAATGGTTTTCATTTTATCCATGATTCTATACACAATATTATAAGGAAAGTATTTCTGCTTGATCTATGCATGCACGGATCAATCTCCTTCATTAATTGAGTTGTAATGTGGCTCAGAGAGATGTGACACACATCTGATATGTAGCAATATAACATAATTCTCTTATATACAAAAAGGTGAACCCAATGAAATTACAAATTACAGACCAATAAGCATATTACCTTGCATATATAAATTTTTTACTAAATCCAATATCAAGACTTAAATCTTACGCTAAGATCAAGACTTAAATCTTACGCTAATATCAAGACTTAAATCTTACGCTAAGCGCCTAAACCGCCATCCAAACGAACTTGCCTCTGACCTCATGAACACACAGACAGTGACATTTTCAAGGATTAAAAGAAGAGCTCCTCAAGACATCCTTAAAGATTAGGAGAATCTGACAATTTGTGGTTGAGTCACTGGAATCATACCACTCACGACACGCTGCAACTACGACCAAACTCTCGCTCAATGCCCGTAAGGGCAGATTGCAAGAAAAGAGGATGACTAAAAAAAAAAAAATATATATATAAATTATTTTCCAGCATAATAAATCAAACAATAAGCGATAAAATAGCTAAACAACCCCCCGAACAAGCAGGCTTTGGGAAAAATTTCTCAACAATTGATCATATCCACACATTAATTTAATCATTGAAAAATATCAAGAGACAAAAAACACTCTACATAACCTTTATATACTACCAGAATAGAGGAATAAATCAAAGTGATGAGAAGTCTAGACTATGACCACCTTAAATCACATTCCAATCCCCTTGCCAGGCACTTATAGAGAACCCACAGCCAACAAAATGGTTGAAGAGAGTGCAAATCTTCAACAAACTACGACCGGAAGGAAGAGGGGCTGATGAGCCTGAGCCTTAAACAACATCATCATATAACAACAAATCCTTGTGTCTTCCTCGTCTGCTTACTTCGTTGTATAAAATTAAAAACCTTTGACTACAAAATTTAAGTATCTAATGTTATATGAAAATGTTTATCTTAAGTATTCAAAATTGTAGGAAAAACATAAACCCAACATATTTGATATCTCCCCTTTTTTTTACGCAGGACCTCCTCCCTCTCTTACCTTCAACGTTTTTATTATAACGTGACAATTTTTACTGGAAGGAAGGGCCCTTCTAAAGAATTTTCCATAGGCCTCATATAGAGTAGTTACGCTACTGCAAGTAGGTATCTAATGATAACGATAATTAGCAAAAAGTTTTGTTGGGCTGTCGGATTTCGCGCCACTCTGACCGGTCAAGCACAGAGGCGGGAGATTATTCCTCGTCAGCGTTCTCTCCAGCCAGCCGGAACAACAAAACTGGAGATGAATACTCCTCACCCACAATCAATCAGGCCGTGGAGTCACTGCCCAACAGCTCGCAATAAACTGTGCTGCGGTGTTAGCATTATTTTCTTCTCTACACGCCAAATATTGATGATGACTTACCAATTATTTATTTGTACTTCCTTCACTCAACAAGTCTGTCTCTTCAAGAAATTAATATTTCTAATTAATATTTGTTAGACCTCTGTTGTAGTTCAAACTAACCTTTATATTAATTTACTCGTTTTATATGTTTGAATATGGAATATGTTTTGTTTATGTCTTATTGAGAAAATTACATTGAATTGGACCAACGTAATGTTCGTTTTACTTCCACGGAATAATATAATAAACTAGTTATTTTCATCAGGTTATGGTCCTTTCACGAGAACATGGCTTCAACAGCAGGTAATCCTGCAGCAGCAGCTATACCAGTAATTGAAAAATTAAAAGGGTATGAAAATTATGTAAACTGGAAGTTTCAATTGAAAATGCTGCTCATACATGAAGACCTGTGGGATGTTATCTCCGAGGATGAGGCTGAAAGTGCTGAAAAAGACCCAAATTTTAAGAAAAGGTCGTTGAAAGCACTGGCAAAAATTTGTTTGTCAGTACAGCCAGCTGCATACATGCATGTCCGAAAGGCGGAGACAGCCCGTGAAGCCTGGTCCAATTTGAAAAAGGCTTATGAGGATAAAGGCCTTACGCGACGACTGAGTCTCCTCAGAATATTGTTTGCCACCAAATTGAGTGACTTCAAAGACATGGAGGCGTATATTGCAAAAATTTGTGATGTGAGTCAACAATTGAGCGACATTCAGTCACCTCTTGATGATGATTTTGTCGCGGTTATTATGTTGAGCGGTTTGCCTGCCGAATATGATCCCTTAATCATGGCACTAGAAAACTCAAATATTTCACTATCAAGTGAAATTGTAAAAGCCAAATTGATGCAGGAAGTACAGCGGCGCGGTGACAAAAATGAAGAAGGCTCAACAACAGCGCTTGTTTCACATAAGAAAATAAGATGTTTCAAGTGTAAGAAGTTAGGACACACATCAAAACAATGCAAGGGGGGAGCAAGTAACAAGAAAGAGAATAGTAACGGAGAGGCGATGTTAACTGCATTATCGACGTGCGTGCGTAAGGATGTGTGGATTGTCGACTCCGGTGCCAGCAACCACATGTGTAACGACAGGGACATGATCACTGATTTTGTGCCTGGTTTCATAACTGAAGTGAAAGTGGCGAATGGTGAAAAACTCTTTACTCGCGGTCGCGGCAATGTGATAGTAACCTTAAAGCATAGTATAAAGACAATAAGTAATGTCTATTACGTGCCAAATTTGGCAACCAATTTGTTATCTGTCAGTGCTTTGACAAGGAAAGGTTTCAGAGTTATTTTTATAGATGAAAATTGTAAAATATATAAAAATGATACCTTGATAGCGTCAGCTAAACGCGAATGTGGTGTGTATAGGCTTGAAACTGTAGAGTCTGAGCGGAGTGATACATCAGTTGTAGGGCATAATAATTGTTCAGCTTTTACAGAATGCAACGAGGCTGTGTCGATGGAGAGTCAAACAGGCTCAAAAGCTTCGCCAGCGGTGCAAGAGGATGTATCACAAACCCAAAAGGCGTCACAAGTAGAGTGGCACAAACGACTAGGTCACCTTAACGTGCGTAGTATGCAAGTCCTAAAAGGTATGAACTCTGGAATAGATTACGATACTTCTACGTTCGAGTCTTGTATTTCTTGCATTCAGGGTAAACAAATTAGATTACCGTTCCCGAAAAAGTCTTTCAGTCGTGCGACTGAGATATTAGGGCTAGTGCACATGGATTTATGCGGGCCCATGCCGGAAAAATCGATTGGTGGTTCAAGATATTTCTTTTCACTTATAGATGATTTTTCGAGAAAGACTTTTGTTTATTTTCTGAAAACTAAAGATGAAGCTTTTACTAAATTCATGGAGTTTAAGGCTTTAGTTGAAAATCAGACCGGGAAAACACTGAAAAGCATTCGTAGCGATAACGGCACTGAATTTATTAATACTCGTTTTCAGAATTTCTTAAAGAAACACGGTATTCGCCATGAGACGACTGTTCCTCACTCGCCAGAACAGAATGGTGTGGCAGAGAGAGCCAACCGCACCATCGTGGAGAAAGCCAGGTGCATGCTTCTTGGTGCCGGGCTGGATCAAAGCTTCTGGGCGGAAGCTGTAAACACCGCCGTATATTTGAAAAATAGGTCCCCCACGAAAGCTGTTAGAGGAACTACGCCCGAAGAAAAATGGTCCAAACAAAAGGTACATCTAACTCACCTTAAAGTATTTGGATGTATGGCTCATATACGGATAGAAAACAGAAAGAAGTTTGATGCAAAAACTAAACCGTGCATTTTTGTAGGATATTGTCAAGACACCAAGGGCTATAGATTCATTGACCCTACGAGCATGAAATGCATAACGAAGGCCAGAAATGTAACATTTCTGGAAAATGTTTTCTATCGTCCTGAGAAGGATAACGGTTCTTTAAAAGAACGTGATGTACTTGTCCACATCTCTCCATCTAAATGTACCTAACTGTCAGCCTGTTAGTGTAGTAGACCCTGCACATTTAGATTCAAATGATGATTCTATAACTCCAAGTAATGCTGGAGCTGATGAATCAGTTGGGCAGGCAGATGGAAGTAGAGATATGTCTCTAGATGTTACTGACAGTAGTGAAACAGATGATTTTCGCGATGAAAATTATATTCCAGATGAATCGTCGTCGTACGAGTCGTTGGAATACGACGAGAACGCTCAGCTGGCATCACAATGCATCTTCGTGGCTGAAGTAGATCGTGCTGACGACGAGCCACTCACTGTGAAGGAGGCGCTGGAAGGCGAGGAATCTGCGAAATGGAGAGAGGCGATGGACGATGAGTACAAGTCATTTATTGTCAACAAATGTTGGACACTGACTGATTTACCGGCAGGACAAAAGACTGTGAAGAGTAAATGGGTGTTTAAGAAGAAAAGAGGACTTAATGGTGAAGTTTTGAGATTTAAAGCTCGTTTGGTAGCCAAGGGCTATACACAAAGGTATGGAGAAAATTATTTTGAGACGTACTCACCTGTAGTCAGATACTCAACTGTAAGGACAATACTTGCTCTAGCCGCTGAACATAACATGGAGGCGGATCATCTTGATGTTAAGACAGCGTTTTTAAATGGTGATCTGTCTGAAACCATTTATATGGAGCAACCAGAAGGATTTCGTGACAAGAGGAATCCTACAAAAGTATATCGCCTAAATAAGGCAATTTATGGTCTTAAACAAGCGTCCAAAAGTTGGTATGACAAAATAAATGACGTATTAGTAAGAAAACTGAAATTTAAGAAGTTTTCGTCGGAACCTTGTGTGTTCATGAGAAATACTGCTCGAGGTTTGAGTTTTATTTGTCTGTATGTTGACGATATCATCTTATTTTCAAATAATGAGATTGATAAGTCTACAATCAAGAAACAGCTGATGTCTCAATTCGATATGAGAGATTTAGGGCCAGCGCATCACTTTCTCGGCATGAGACTTTGTAGAAAGGAAGAAGGTGGTTTCACCTTGGATCAGTCAAGTTACATTAAAAATGTTTTACAACGGTTTAATATGGCCGAGTGTAAACCGGCTGTTACCCCAATGGAGTGTGGTTTGAAACTGTTGAAAAATGACTCCAAATGTGAAAACTTGCAGTATCGAGAGTTGGTGGGTTGTCTGATGTTCATAGCTGTTTGTACAAGACCTGACATTTCGCACGCAGTGAGTGTCCTCAGCCAGTTTAACGAAAGCTACGGAGAGGATCACTGGAAGGCTGCGAAGCGAGTATTACGTTACCTGAAAGGTACACTGAACCATTGTTTAACTTATAAAAAGAGTGGTTTGTCTGTCAGTGGATATGTAGATGCAGACTGGGGCTCTGATGAGCTGGACCGGAAGTCATTTACTGGTTACATCTTCAAGATTGGTAACTGTGCTATCAGCTGGCAAAGCAGGAAACAGAAAACAGTAGCACTTTCAAGCATGGAAGCGGAATACTTAGGTCTATCAGATGCTTGTAAGGAAGCTTTGTTTATAAGGAGTTTTATGCATGAATGTCTTGGCGTTAACGTTACTGTACGTATCTATAATGATAATCAATCTGCGTTGGCCAGGGCAACAAACTCGATGTATCACTCCCGAACGAAACATATTGACATTCGTCATCATTTCGTACAAGACATTGTTAAGCAAGGGTTTGTTGATCTGCAATATATGTGTACGAATGATATGATGGCGGACGTATTAACTAAACCTCTTAGCGGGGATAAAACGCGTAAATGTGTTAACCAACTTGGGTTAAATAGTAATGTAGTTGGTTAATGTTTGATATATAGTAAGTTTAGTTTGAGGGCCAGTGTTAGACCTCTGTTGTAGTTCAAACTAACCTTTATATTAATTTACTCGTTTTATATGTTTGAATATGGAATATGTTTTGTTTATGTCTTATTGAGAAAATTACATTGAATTGGACCAACGTAATGTTCGTTTTACTTCCACGGAATAATATAATAAACTAGTTATTTTCATCAGTATTGCCACGGTAAAGTTTACCGTGGTATTGCTAATAAACCCCTCTCTTAGGCACGAAATATTATAATTTTATATTAACAAATTTCTTTCGAATTTGTACGACGTACATTTATTTTTCTTCGTTTATTATTTGCACAGATGAGACATAAATAAGGTAAGGGGTGCGGGGGGATGCGTCACATTATTTGGCAATTTTTTTTTTTTTTTAAATAAATTGTAAGCGCCGTGCGGCCTTACTTTATCCAATAACCTTTTGCCCTTACTTTATCTAATTACCTTATTATAAAATAAAAACATACTATTTATACAACACATATATAATTCAAACCAAGTACACAATTGTCTCATACGCGTTATGAATGAGATTAATAATCACATTAGTTACAACAATAAATAATTACATATTTACAAAATAATTACCAAACATAATTATTAACAACTGTATACAGAAATTCAGTAGTAACAAGTGAATTAAATTAAAAATTTAAAAAACCCCCAACGCAATACGTATTTCACCATTTTTTGTATGGCGGCCATCTTGGATTTTAAATTTTATATAGGGGACTGTAATCTACTCGTTAAGCCCTTTCATTTGATACCCATATTGAGGGGGTCGTGGAAGAAAAAAGTAATCCGCCATTTTGTAGCGGCGGCCATCTTGGACCGATTTCCACCAAACATGGCTAAGAACACTCTCGACTAACTCTACTTTCAAACAAAAAAAACAAAATCAAAATCCGTTCATCCGTTTGGGAGCTACGATGCCACAGACAGACACATACACACACACACAGACAGACAGACAGACAGACAGACAGACAGACAGACAGACAGACAGACAGACACGTCAAACTTATAACACCCCGTCGTTTTTGCGTCGGGGGTTAATAAAGAAGTATTGTAGACTTCTCATGATTAACGACTTTAAATGTTTCACAAAATATGTACTTTAAATTGAACTATTACAGAAATCACATAATTAATCATTGTACACAAGTGAATTAAAAATATAAAAGTAAAATAAAAAAATTAAAAATATAACAAGCAGTTCACCATTTTGTGGCGGCGGGTGTCTTGGATTTTATATATATACCATCTTCTTCTTCTTCTTAGCGTATATCCCAGCTAATAGCCAGGGTCCGCTTTCCGACTTCTTTTTCTCCACTTTGCTCAGTCTTCAGCATCTTCCACGTTGAGTTCATTGGCTCTCATGTCGTCCCTTACGAGGTCAAGCCAGCGCCGTTTCGGCCTACCGCGAGGTCTTGCTCCTGTGACATTAAGGTCAAAGCACCTGTTTCCCACATTCTCCGCTGGTCTACATAAGACATGACCGTACCATCTCAGGCGACTCTCCTGGAGCTTATCCGCAACGTCACGTACGTGAAGGCATTTTATATATATACCATATAGTATTCTAATAGTCGAGCCGCGAGCCCATACATTTGATACCCATAATGACGAAGTTGTGGAAAACAAGTATTCCGCCATTATGTAGCGGCGGCCATCTCGGATCTATTTCCACCAAACATGATAAAAAACACTATCGATTAACTCTACTTTCAAACAAAAAGAACTAGATCAAAATCAGTTCATCTGTTCAGGAGCTATGATACCACATAGACACACACAGCCATAGACAATCACGTCAAACTTAGCACATCGTAATTTTATGTCAGGGGCTCAAAACTAAATATTACATAATATAAAAATTGTGATCATTGATGATGGTAAACGGCTGGTTTTCATTTCTCGTGATATCCCCAGCAGACCTAATCCATGTGCTTGGTAACTGAAACAATAAAATTATAATGAAATGAAAGAGCAGAATTAACACTTAATATTAAATAATAACTAATAATTGAATAACATTTTTTTAATTTTATTTTAAACATAATATGTATATAACATTTTATAGTGTTTTATAGAGACAAAAAAGTTTTATGGATTTTAAATAACATATATAATATGACTTCCATGTGCTACTGTAACCACTAATTATGCAGAGCTAGCCACGTGGTCATACCAAGTTTCATTGGAGTCAAATTGGCTTTGTGAGTGTGTGAATGAACCACAATCATCAACATACGCAAATACGCACACAATCAAATATACATATTTAATAATATTTTTTGTGGACTTATGTATTATTTTCTGTTATGAATGTAATCATTGTTAATGCTCGAATAAACATGTTTCTTTCTTTCTTTACATATCAGGCCATGCTTTAGAAGCATGGCCGTACATGCTTGTTCATAAATTGTATTAAAAATAATATGGGCAAATGGTATTTAAATTTAAACAAGTGAAATTTTAAAAATACTTTTTAAAAACAAGCTTTAATTATTATTACCATCTTGCATCATAAAGTACTCGTCAAGACGAATCAAATGAGCCATAACTCAATGGGGTTGGGATGTTTTATGACGGAGTTCCTATGGCCACCTTCCAGCTCCATCATCAGATCAGCTCGATGTCATAAAAATATTGCGTTGTCATCCGATTTACACACGCATGCAAATTTTCAGCTCAATTGGAAATCGGGAAGTGGGTCAAATTAAACTTGCAAGATTTGATTACAGACAGACAGACAGACCGACAGACAGACAGACAGACAACAGATAGGTGAAAGTAATTAAAAGCTTGTAAAAAATGTCAGCTAATTATACAAATTTATAAAATTGACAACATACCTTTAGGAGTAGGTAATTGATTTTTTTCTCAGTCCTCTTTTTTTAATCTTCTTTCACGGCATCATGAGCAACTTTTATATATATTATTAAAATACAAACTTTAAATAATATGTGCAGATTGAACTGGTTTGGTTTTATGACAGAACTCCCGCTGTTCTGAATGGATTTGTACTATAATCTGCTCTGTAGCATCTGAAACATAAAATTTTTACATTTTAAATTTATTTTGTAAGAATATAAGTGACTTAAGACCACAGAATAACTAAAAGTACTAACACACTATGGTCTAGGAACTATTTTTTATTGCATTAATTTTTTGAGTGCCAAAATTTCAAAGCAATCTTGTTACATTTAGACAATCCTCCTCTGTTATAAGAGACACCAATTATTGTATATTTCTAATGAGCAGACTAAATAAATGAAAACATGTAAAGCCCCGGACATTGTTGTTTGTCCTTTAACAATTTATTTGCACATAGATTATGGATATAGAAAACTTACAGTCTGAATGTAATTTGGCAATGTCTATCCTTGGAAGAAGATTTAGGAATCGGTAAACTGTTTTCCTCCGGTGATGCTCTTAAAAACTGAAATAGAACAAATAAGGTTACAGATATTTTGTTTTCATTTTTGCTTTTTAATGATGATTGTTAATGAGATCACAAACAAATATATTACATTATAAACTATTTGTATAATTAAGAACTACAGCATTATAGACAAAATTTTGTTTTTTTTATTTGGTCTAGTTGAAAATATCTATTAGGTACATCTAGAAATATAAAATAAGGTAAAAAAATTTAGTCGAGAATAATAAAGGAACATAACCTCTAAAAGTTTGTTTTCGAAAATCATGAGGAACTTCTTAAGTGGTTTTAGTATTATTCAAGTTAAATTACAAAAAATGATTGCGCATCATGTGCTAATTAAGGTTTAATTATAAAAAACTTACTTTTCCATGATTATTATTGTTTTTTTTTCATTCTGAAAATATCCATAATTTTCCTGCTTTCAATCGATATCCACATTTTCATTTTGTAGTTTTAGTTTACCTATTTTAAAACCACACAACAATACAAACTACATAATACTAAATAAAAACATATTTTTCGTCGATATTTTTCGTTGATATGTAAACAATATGGCCGAATAGTTTTGTGTTGCCAGCTGTCGCAAAAATAGTCCCATAATTCCGATTTTTTTAGAAAAAAATCCGGGGCAGGCAAATCCT
Organism: Hemithea aestivaria; assembly: GCA_947507615.1. Taxonomy (NCBI): domain Eukaryota; kingdom Metazoa; phylum Arthropoda; class Insecta; order Lepidoptera; family Geometridae; genus Hemithea; species Hemithea aestivaria. The sequence continues at coordinate 8,712,794 of OX382350.1, read as the reverse complement.
TTTTTAACCCCCGACGCAAAAACGACGGGGTGTTATAAGTTAAACATGTCTGTCTGTCTGTGTATGTGTGTGTGTATGTGTCTGTCTGTGGGTTCGTACCTCCCAAACGGATAAACGGATTATGATTTAGTTTTTTTTGTTTAAAAGTAGAGTCAGTCGAGAGTGTTTTTAGCTATGTTTGGTAGAAATCGGTCTAAGATGGCGGCCGCTACAAAATAGCGGATTACTTTTTTTTCCACGACCCCTTCAATATGAAAATCAAATGAAAGGGCTTATCAAGTAAAATACAGCCCACTATATAAATTTAAAATCCGAGATGGCCGCCATCAAAAAAATGGTGAATTAAATAGGTACGTATTGCGTTGGGGGTATTTAAATTTTTTAATTTAATTTACTTGTTATTAATTTATATAAAAGTATTTAAATTTCCGATTTATAGAATACGTGCAATTCTCGATGCGTGGGATAGTATGACGTCATCATACATAACTTTCTTAGTTCGTTCGCGCACTTAGCACGGTGTCGTCTTAAGTTTCATCAGAAATAGTAAATAGGTACCTTAATGTCTAATTTAATTACCAGGAAATTATGTGCTATGCCGAAATGTACTTAAACAACCATTAATACTACTAAGCGGAGCGATGTTAATTGACATCAAATGTCACGTGGTTGTTAGCGAGCTTGACGTGGTTGAACTTGTTTTTTATTACGAATTCTGGACAGACCGACATCAGTTGATGAGGTTAGGTATGAACAATGATTACAAATTTCGATCCGAGCGAGCGTAGCAAGCGTGCTGCCGTAGCAGACGGCGAAGCACCAGATCCGACTTGTGCGACTTATTCCAGAGTTCTCAATCATGCTAATTTTGTAGCGAGCACAATATAATAACATTTAAACATGTTGATAACAACATCTATCACGTTTTAAAGGATTGAGGCAGAAAAAGAGCAGGTTTCTAGGATTCCGTAGCCAAATGGCAAAAAAGGGAACCCTTATAGAATCGGCATTTCTGTCCATCCGTATGTCCGTATGTTTTTACCGAAACTATACTCTTGAACCTTGGTAAGTAGATGTTTTCAGTAAACCGCATTAAGATTTAAACACAAAAATAGAAAAAAACAATTAATTTTTGGGGTTTTCCATACTTTTTAATGAAACTCATTTTTTTTCTTCAAATTCAGACTTGTGGAGTATATATGGACAGGTCTTAAAAATAAAATTGAGGTTTCTAATATCATTACGCTTCAAAGTGGAAAAATGTGTCCCTGTAAATTCTAAAATGAAGCAATGAATCTATGTGCAAATGAAATGTAAAAATAATATAAGATGTACTTTACCATGCAAACTTCCACCGAAAACTGTTTTGAACAAGATCTAATAATTCATTTTTTTAACGCGTTATGAATCATTAACCGCATTTTACCTTTCATTCAGTCAACTCAAAAGCTACAACGAGCTACAAGAACTTTTATATTATGTAACTTGCTGCTACGGAACTATTCATGGGCGGGTCCGACTCGCACTTGACTGCTTTCTTTAAAGTATGACCCCGCATAGATTTTTACAGGGTAGTTAGATTTTAAATATTCAGAGAATGAAAAAGAGGTAGAAAAATAGAGGATCATAGTTTGTTCTCTTATATCACGAGTATCAAATATTGTAAAATAAAGCTTTTAAGCAAAAACATAAACTCTTCAATAATAATTATATCCCTCAAAAAGATTTGCTCGAAAAAAATTTCACACATGTTAATAAATCCTCAACTTTTGTGGAGTTACCTTCAGTCTGGCATCACTGAAATATACGGAAATAGTAAATCCACAGACTAAATAGGAAAACTCATACCGGAAGTCGGATTTTGTAGTGTTACCATTATATATTTTTAAATTATCTGTGATGATCATTCCTTTATTCTGACGCAGCGCGCCGCTGACGTTTTTTTTTTTTCATGGGAGATTTTTATCTATATTTAATTTGTACCACAGATTAAAATTAAGCAAGACATAAATTAAGAAAACCACAGGTTAAAAAACTGAGGGCTTATTCACAGATGTTATGTCACGCTTCGTTATTGCTGTCAATTTTATTGATAATATTTTGTATATCATGAAGTGGAGTTTTTGGCGGCAAGCCTTGATCATATCATTAGCTCCACGTCTTTTGCTTAATAATCGTGTAGAATTTGATTGTTAGCGTGTAATAATGGTGGAATATTGCGTGTTAAGTGTTTTTGAATGTGCACAGATGTAGGCAAGTGATATGGTGCTGAAATATGAATTTTGGTCCCCCCTCCAAAACTCCTCCGAACTTTCAGTAAAATTCCACCCATTTTACTGGAAGACTCACGTGACTAGACGAGCTATTAAGCTCACTCTGACTCTGACCTGACTAACTAACTTATTACTTAAAAAATAACATTTAACTTTGTACGGGTGTGTGAGGCGGGATCGGCGCAAATATAAATAATAACACTGTCTGCGATTCGATCTTTATAATTCACTATAAAGTACAACGAATTACATTCTTTAAATTAGATAAATTATTAATCTCGTAATTAATTATTAAGCACATTACTGTTGAGGTTGACGACCGGAAAAAAGGGGAAGAGAAAGGGAAGCAGCCACAGATAAGGTAAAAAGTATAGACAATGAGGCAGATTATAAAATGAGCTACAGATCTCTAACACTTCCCCTTAAGGTGCCTCATGCTCTAATACACAAAGAGTACATTATACATTACATACATTTTGCTTTACATGCATACAAATCAATACAAGTTCATGCTTCTTATAAACTGAGTATGCTTAACAGTACTAAGGGCTTTTGTAAGTACATCTGCTATCATTCTATTAGTTTCTAAATATCTAACACATACAACATTCTGTTTCACTAGATCTTTAACAAAGTGATACCTTAAATCTATGTGCTTTGTACGTTTATGACAATATTCCCTGACTTCCAATAACTTCTGTGCACTCTGATTGTCATTATATATAATAATATTAGATAAGTCAGGCATGATCTCTGATATAAAATTCCTAATAAAACATATATCTTTACAGACATCACTTATAGCTATATATTCCGCCTCAGTACTTGATAATGCTACACACCTTTGTTTACGTGACTCCCAGTTAATAGTATTACTACCTAGCTTCACTACATATCCCGTATATGACTTACGGTCTGTTTGATCATTGGCCCAATCGGCATCTGTGAAAGCAGATATACACAATTTCCCACTTTTAACAAAATTTAAAGAGTAGTAAATTGTCCCCGCTAAATAACGTAATATACGTTTAGCTGCTTGCCAATGACTTATATCAAAGCTACTACTAAACTGGCTTAGCTGACTACAAGCATATGAGATGTCAGGCCTGGTTGTAACCGATAAATAATTTAAACATCCCAAAAGCTGCCTGTAGTTATATGTATCATCACATAAACTATTGTTATCAGACTTGACTAGCTTACAGTTAAGTGGCATTGGTGTGGATACAGTCTTACAATTTTCCATACCAAATCTATAAAGCAATTTCTTAATGTACTCAGATTGGTCAAGTTTTAAAACACCCTTTACTCTATCTCTAATTACATTTATGCCTAAACAGCTCTTAAGTGGACCCAAATTTTTAACATTAAAATTACTTTCTAATATGGGTAACAAATTGTTGTCCTTAGAGCTGTAAAATATATAAAAATCATCTACATATATTGCAATTATAGTAAGTTCCTTGTGAGACTTATTAATATAGACACAAGGTTCACATTTACTTTGATTATATCCGTTATTACATAAAAGAGTGTGTACTTTTGAGTTCCAGATTCTACTAGCTTGCTTAAGACCATATAGGCCTTTTAACAATAAACAAACTTTATCTTTATTTCCATCGTCAAATCCAGGGGGTTGTTCCATATAAATGGTTTCCGTAAGGTCCCCATTAAGAAATGCTGTAGTTACATCAACATGATCTATATTAAGATTTAGTTCAGTAGCAAGAGAAAATAATATTCTCATAGTAGAGTGACGAACTACAGGGGAAAAAGTATCATGATAATCTACCCCTTGAATCTGAGTAAAACCTCTAGCAACCAGTCGAGCTTTGTATTTGTCAAATTTGCCAGAAGCATCATGCTTCTTTTTATACACCCATTTGCATTTTACAATATTATTATTATTAGACGGCCTATCAACTATTTTCCATACTTTGTTAGCAATAAGAGAATCATATTCGGATTGCATTGCAGCTTGCCATTCATGGCTGTCTTGTGAGGACAGAGCTTCCATGTATGAAATAGGCTCATCTAAACTATGTGCAAGCATAGATATATCAGACTCAAAATCTAACTCATAGTCACCATACCTTTGTGGTGGTTTACCACGTGTAGTACGAACCGAACGTGGGTTTATGAGTACTGGTGAATCAGCTTCCCCTGCAGGTGACATCAGGCGCTCCTCGAGCGCGTCAGCAGCGCCCCCTCGCTGTGGCTCACGCTCGCTAGAGACAGCGTCTGGCGAAGTGGGTCCCGAACTCGATCCGCGCGCACTGCACGGAGAGTAGAACTCATCTGAATCTCCTGCAATTACAGAGGAATCATTATTAGAATTAATGCAACTAGAGCTCGGCCCAGCTACTTGACTAGAACTCAGTTCATCATTAACAATATTTTCTAAATTTAAATCATTATTATTATCATTAGAATTAGAAATTAATTTATCATTATTATATGTCAATTCATAAGATAAAAATTCATTACTATTACTACTATCACAGTTAGTAAAATCTTTGTAAAACTTATTTTCTATAAAAGCTACATTTCTAGACAATATTACTTTCTTGGGGTTCTGAGGATCAATTAATCTAAAACCTTTAGTTGTCTCAGAGTAACCAGCAAATAAAAACATTTTACTTTTACATTCTAGTTTGCGACGCAGTTGACTTGGTACTAGTGAGTATGCAATACAGCCAAACACATGGAGATGACTAAGATCCGGTTTGGATCCGGTCCACACTCCTTCCGGTGTCTCACCCATCAGTGCAGATGTAGGACTTCTATTTTTGAGATAGATTGCTGTCATTAAAGCCTCGCCCCAATAGCTCTGAGGTAGACCTGCTGTAAACAGCATACACCTTACTTTCTCAACTAGAGTGCGATTAAGGCGCTCCGCCACACCATTTTGCTGTGGGCAGTACGGCACAGTAGTTTGATGTACAATGCCTTCTTTCCTTAAAAACGCTGCAAACTCAGAACTGGTATACTCACCCCCATTGTCTGAACGTAAAATTTTAATTGGTTTACCCTGTTGCTTTTCGACCATATTCTTAAATGTAATAAAAGCAGACATTACCTGTGATTTATTTTTTAGTAAGTATCCAAATGTTTTTCTAGAATAATCATCTGTAAAGCTAACGAAGTACTTCGCACCACCTAGGCTGTTTTCTTCAAAGGTACAAACATCCGAATGCACCAACCCCAATGGCTCGCTAGCACGATGCCCCTCGACTGGAAACGGCTTGGCAGCTAGTTTTCCTTCAAGGCAAGGCACGCACTCCTGCATCTGTTTATCATTATTCTGAAAACTAATACCAGTTGCAACACCATTTTTAAGAGCTGTCAAAGATTTAAGAACTAAATGTCCAAGTCTTCTATGCCAAATCTCTATAGGGGCCGAAACAGCAGCCACATTAGCACTCTGTGATCCCTGTCTATTACACAGGGACATGGAAGAGCACACTTTTTGCGAAATCTTTAAAGCTTTATCCCTACTTACATTAATGTCTAATCTATAAATACCATTAATAAGAGAGGCAGTCGCTACAGGGTTGCCAGAGCTTTTACCATCATAAATAAAACATCCCTTTTCATTGAAACAGACCAAAAATCCCTGTTGTGTCAATCTACTTACAGAAATGAGATTAGCTGAAAGCTGTGGAACAAACATAACATCTTTAATTTGTCTTACCATAGTGTTGGTGTCTAGAGCAACATCTCCTATTCCCATACATTGAAGTTTGTTATTGTTTGCAATAGTTATTTGAGAATGGTTAGTTACTGACTTAAAGTTCATAAATAAGTTTCTGTTGTTGCACATGTGTGAAGAACACCCACTGTCGACAATCCAGCTGGAATTATTAACTTGAGCGAGGAAAGCCAAAAATGTTTGGTTGTTGTCCGTGTTCACATTATTTTTCTTTTCACGCTTCCATTTGTAACATTTAGATTTTATATGTCCCGGCTTTTTGCAGTAATTACATATAACTTTCTTGTTGGGGGAGTCGTGTCTCACTGCAAATGCTGAAGGATCTCCATTCTTTCTAAAATCTTCTTGTAGAAGCCGAGTACGAACAAACTCACTCGAAATACCACCAGCTAAGCATGTTGTTTCCAAATTTGACACAAGGGCATCATGTTTATCAGTTAACCCACTGAGCAGTATCTCTGCAACTTCCGCGTCTTCAATAATTTTTCCAATATCCGCTAGTTGATGTACCAGCGACATAATCGAATCAATGTAATCACTCATGGAATTTCCAAGTTCAACTCTATGTAGTTGTCTTAGTAGAAGTACTCTACGATATAAACCTTTACTTTCGAAGATTGATGCCAAGGATTCCCAAGCAGATTTTGCACTATTTGATTCGCGAACATATTGATAACAGCAGGGCTTGATACTTAAGCAAATACGCGCCAACGCACGCTCATTGCGCACGGGGTCAATGTCCGTTCCAGTGACACACGGCCACAATCCCTCCAGTTTGAGTGCCATTTTCATGGCAAATTTCCAACCATGATAATTGTTTGAGCCTTCTAGTTTCTCAATTCCAATATGAGAATGATAATTATTTCCAAGAGCAGCGGGCACAGCTTCAACGACCGGCAAATGGCCGACAGCGTGTCGGCCGGCGAGATTATCTTCTATATTCGCCATATTATCACGTTGCGCCATCGTCGAGGCAGCCTAGCTTGCAGGAAAACGTTGCGAATCGCAGACTTATAGTTATTATCCCTGTGCTAATCAATTTCTTGAATATTTCAAGCACTTGTAGATTTTATCTGGGTCCTAACCTGTACGGGTGTGTGAGGCGGGATCGGCGCAAATATAAATAATAACACTGTCTGCGATTCGATCTTTATAATTCACTATAAAGTACAACGAATTACATTCTTTAAATTAGATAAATTATTAATCTCGTAATTAATTATTAAGCACATTACTGTTGAGGTTGACGACCGGAAAAAAGGGGAAGAGAAAGGGAAGCAGCCACAGATAAGGTAAAAAGTATAGACAATGAGGCAGATTATAAAATGAGCTACAGATCTCTAACAAACTTGACACTGGCGAAACACGAAAGTGGAGACCATAATTTAATATCCCGTGAACATTCACGAATTTTACTCGACACTGGCAAAATGCACATGTTGCCATATTATTAAAAAGAAAAAAAAAAAAAAATCAAGAAGTGCTTTTCACGAAAGAAGTCCCTTTCACCATAGATTAGGTAGAGAAACCTTTCACGAGGACGCAACGCACTACATTAGAACGTACAACATAATATTTATTTATCTCACAATTTCTTTATTTCAAAACCTATATCACTGATTCATAATATCATAGCAGAAGTATGTTACCAATTTTAAAAACGCGAAAGTTTGTAAGAATGTATACCTATGGATGTCTGGATGTACGTTCGTTACTCTTTCACGCCTAAACGGGTGGACTGGTTGAACTGAAATTTGGTAGGTATTGAGATAGCCTAGACCCTGGAATAACATAATAGGCTCTACTGTGCAACAGGTAAAACCGCTGGGCGCAGCTAGTCAATAATAAAACACAAATGTATCATTTATACAGGTAACTATTTATTTTCTATAAATAAGTACAAAAAAAAAAAAAACTAAAATTTGGTTGAATAGATATCAGATTATTACAAGTGGGTACTTAAATACTAACTTACGCGTCAGAAGTTCACATATAATATGATATTACTGGCAGGAGCTGCTAGCACAGCCACAGCCATTGCCAACAGAGTAACAGAGGGGGAACACAACAATTAGTGTTTTACACTCAATAAATTAAAAATAATAAAATGCAGACTAATTTTGAACGAAACCCTCAGTGGGTAGTCCAACTTGCATTTGTATGGTTTTATTTATATTTATACAAATTAGATATTTTTAAAAGTTTTAGAATCTAATCTTTACAATCCAATAGGTCCCCATTTTTTGCTTAAGTAAGTCCAAATTTATCATCCTTTATAAAGATAGCAACTTATTACAAAACTTTTGTTCGTGGAATCATAATTATTGTACATGTAGCTGTTCGTTTTATTTCGTGAAGATATAACCTAATAGAGTATTACACTCCATGTAAGAAAACACCTAAATACATACAATCGACATAGCTTAGGCAATAAGAAGTCCAATAATGTTAGTTTTAAGTTCATTAACTTACAAAATAATTTTTAAATTTGTTTCAAAGTTTAAACATTTTTATCTGTCCTTTTATAAACTTGAATAATACCCTATTACAATACGTACATTATACTGGTGTTGCTTTGTTTTGTTCACGGAACAGTGATACGTCACGTGCTTGTGTAGACCGCTACGTGTACATACAGGGTGTTTGGTAGAGGGTTGGACAAACTTAAATGGGGGGTTCGGGGCCCCAAAAGGCAAATACAACTTGGCCAAGAAAAATCCCAGACCCCTCCTTTTTTTTTGAAGTGAAAACTTCTTTAGCGGCGCTGAGCACTTTTTTTTGTATGGGTAAAAACTTTCAAACTCGCGTCAGGGTCACGTGATGCTGATCGAAAAAGCGTAAGATCGAGGGGAAGGGAGAGGAACTAGTATCTCCCACTCTTTCTACCGTGCCTGAGTGTGCTGCTGTTTAGGCGGCACAGGGGGCTTAGACAAGCGCGCGCCCGCCCGTAGCGACCATTCGCAATCGCTAAAAAAATGTACTGAGATGACAGCTCTCGTCGCTAGTCACGTGACCTAAGCGATTTTCGCTAAATTTGGTAGACAACAACACTGAACGAGAACGAACAATCGCTTATATTGAAGTTTTCACTTCTGCCGGCACTCCCGAAGTGCTACCTTTTTTTTTTTTTTTGTGATTTTTTCGTTTTCTGCCCAAATCCTAAATATTAAGCCCCATAAGTTTTTTAAATCCATTTCTTAAAACAAATAATTTTTCAAAATGACGGCTGCCCGGCTCTCTACCGAAATATTGTACGCGAGCACTTAGATAGTGTGTTTCCAAATTCTTGGATAAGAAGACGTGGCCCGCTCGAATGGCCCGCACGTTCCCCAGATCTAACACCCTTTGATTTTTACGTCTGGAGACATGCTAAAGAATTAGTGTACGAGGTGGAGATCCACACAAAAGAAGAATTAATTACGAGAATTGACGACGCGTTTTTAAAAAGATCACGCTACAAACAACTCAGAACAATCCTATCATGAACTACAGAACAAATTCGCCGTAGATGGCGGGCGTGCATACGTCATAGAGGAGCTGTTTTTGAACATGATTTCAAATAAACCATTTTCATTCGTTTTTTATTTTCTTTTTCATCTCATTTTATTTCACAAGCTGATACGATTATTACCAACTAAGTATGTCATTGTAATGAGGGATAAGATAACAAGTTTTTGCCCCGAACCCCCATTTATGTTAGTCTAACCCTCTACCAAACACCCTGTATAACCTTATTGCTAAACCCACATGACACTGGCTTTGGTTTTGTTTTGTCTTTGTTCATGGAACAATAATAGTGTATGTGTGTGTTTAGGATTTTTCGTGAAGATAAAACCTTATTACAAACTTACATACTGATTTTGTTTTTGTTCATAGAACAGTGATATTTCATGTGTCTTTCTAGGACTTTTTGAGATATAACCTTATTACAAAGCTCACATGATACTGGTTTTGATTTGTTTTTGTTCATAGAACAATGATATTTTATGTGTTGATTTAAATCATATGGTGAAGATAAAACCTTATAACAAAGCTCACATGATACTGGTTTTGATTTGTTTTTGTTCATAGAACAGTGATATTTCATGTGTTTATTTAAGTTTTGTTGTGAAGATATAACCTTATTACAAATCTCACATGATACTGGTTTTGATTTGTTTTTGTTCATAGAACAGTGATATTTCATGTGTTTATTTATTTGACTTGGTGAAGATATAACCTTATTACAAAGCTTACATGATACTGGTTTTGATTTGTTTTTGTTCATAGAACAGTGATATTTCATGTGTTTATTTAAGTATTGTTGTGAAGATATAACCTTATTACAAATCTCACATGATACTGGTTTTGATTTGTTTTTGTTCATAGAACAGTGATATTTCATGTGTTTATTTAAGTTTTGTTGTGAAGATATAACCTTATTACAAAGCTTACATGATACTGGTTTTGATTTGTTTTTGTTCATAGAACAGTGATATTTCATGTGTTTATTTAATTGACTTGGTGAAGATAAAGGCTTATTACAAAGCTCACATGATACTGGTTTTGATTTGTTTTTGTTCATAGAACAGTTATATTTCACGTGTTTACTTAAGTTATGTTGTGAAGATAAAACCTTATTACAAAGCTCACATGACACTGGTTTTGATTTGTTTTTGTTCATAGAACAGTTATATGGGTCATTTTCAAAAAAACTGTACACTGCGGAAAAATTGATGAAAATTTGTAAGATCGTGGCAAAGCATTTATTATGGCCAATATATATTAATTAATTATTTAATTATTAGAAATTGGTATTAAAATAAATAAATTTAATAGATTTACGGAAAAATTAAGATTTTACTACACTCAGGTATCACAATATATTCCATTCCGAAACTACTTATTAATGTTGATAAATAATATAAATAAAGCAAGTTTTGCAATAAAAAGTTGTTTAATCAGTGTATTGTACCTTAAAGTTCATAAAAAATATATAAAATAATAAAATCAACTTAACAAACTCAAGGAATCGTATATTAAGTTTCCATTACGTTACTCTTTGGATAAAAATGAGGAATAAATTTACTTTTTTTTCTATTATTGCAGCACTTAAGAACTATATAACTAAATTACTATTGAGAGACCATAAATATTAAACTATTAAAATAAACGCACCATAAAAATCACATAGAACTTCGTTAATAATTAAAACTTAGACAAAATTATAAATGGGACAGTCACGGAACGGAGTGCATTGGTAATGGAAAAGATTTTTTAAGCCTAAGACATACTGACAGTAAAAATCATCAAGCAATGAATTTAATTATTACAATCAATAATATCTTCACCAAAACATTTTCGACGTATGAAATCATAATTATTATTGCTTTCATTGCACGTATAACACAAAACCAATTTAAAAATTCGCCATACATTTTGCTAAATAAACAGACCTGAAAGCTATATTTTTCTTACATGCAAAGCATAGAAAATTTGAGATATTGCCGACCTAATAGAAGGGTTTTTATTTTAATGGCTGTTTCGGTTTATGTCCGTAATACAACATTTTTAAACTATGCTTAATTTCAATTGAATTTTTTGTAGGCAACGGTGTTAAAAACCATGACTGAAACTAAATAACCAATTTTAATCTAACCACAATGTAGCAATTTTTATAAAAATGCACACACTTTGCTAGTTTTTAGTCACAATTAAATCGGGACTTCCATTCCGACCAACTAAACCGACCAACTGAAATTGATCAACTATTTTCTTTCCTAACGAATCAACTTTTTAGTTGGTTGGATTGGAATACTTTAAATAATAAAATTTATTCTATCTACACAACTCAAAACTGACCAACTATTTTTCTTTCCCAACCGAACAACTTTTTCATTGGTCCGAATAATGTTTTTAAACCTCTTCAACGTGAATTATTGTCCTAAATACACAGAATCTATACTATTATATAAAACAGTAAACTGACTGACTCATCATCGCACACGGCAAACCACTGGACCTAGAAAGACGAAATTTGGAACATAGGTTCTTTTTACCCTGGAGGCAGGTAATAAGAAACGATTTTTGAAAATTCTACCCCTAAGTGGGTTAAATAGGGGTTCAAAGTTTGTATGGAGAAAATCACATTTTTGAGTTGATTTACTTAAAACTTGGTAAAAACATTCTTAAATGAATATAATTAAACATTTCATGCAGGGTTTTTCGAAATTTAACTCCTGAGTTGAAATATATAGAAAAAGCTAAATAATACGCACATTTCAAAACATGTGCCGCCATCTGTTGATAGTTTATGAAATTGGCGCAATCTGTTGAAATTCTATCGAATTTCAACAGATGGCGCTATTATAATTAAAATTAGCTAAAGTGCTTTTCTCGAAAGCAAAATTTATTATTAATTCTTCATAATTTCTTATATTGATTTTTTTAATTACATAGGTATAATCATCAATTATTTAGGATAGGTATATTGTTCAGTAATAATCGATAAAACTAAATATAGTTCAGCTAAATTCTGCGGGACTTCTTTCGTGATAGGTAAGGACTCTTAATTATTGCTCGATATCGATCCGTCTTAATCCATTTTTATTGTTTTCATTATTCAGTGTTGTTTAATTATTTTAATAAAATCAAGTAATAAGAAAGGATTTTTGCAAAATCCACCCCTAAGAACCTAATTTTTTGTAAAAACACTAGAATAAAACAATATAATTATAAATAGTTTGCGTACCAGGAAAGAATACATGATATAGTTTTTATTCCAGAAACCACCTTTTAATAAGGAATTAATAACAGCTAACCGAACTAGCTATTATAATTTGGTATAACGATAGTTTAAATCTCAGGACAGGGCTATAATATCTATATCTATACTATTATATAAAATAGAAAACTGACTGACTCATCATCGCAGGGACAAAACCGCTGGACCGATTGAGCTGAAATTTGGACAGCGTGTTCTTTAGGTAACGTAGGCAGGTAATAAGAAGGGATTTTGCGAAATTCCCACAGGAACGGGAACAAAATGGAAATCTGTAACCGTTGAGTATATCAAGCTGAAATTTGGTGTAAAGGTAGTTTTACTACCATGGAAAAATTCAAAATAGTTTTTATTTCAAAATTCCTACGGGAACGGGAACAAAATGGAAATTTGTAACTGCTAGGCCTATTAATCTGAAATTTTGTATAAAGGTAGTTTGACTACCATGAATGGATTCAAGATAGTTTTCATTCCAAAGTTCTTGCGGGAACGGGAACAAAATGGATATTTGTAACCGCTAAACCTATAAATCTAAAGTTTGGCATAAAGGTAGTTTGACTACCATAAATTGATTCAAGATCGTTTTCATTCCAAAATACCTGCGGGAACGGGAACAAAACTGAAAATCTGTAACCGCTAGGCGCGACGCTAACGCGTGTAGGCCTATTACGTTGAAATTTAGTTGAAAGGTAGTTTGACTACCATGACTGGATTCAAGGTAGTTTTCAACCCAAAATGTCACGGGAACGTTAACAATCTACGAGTATGTCTATACTCTATACCAATATGTATTTAAAGTGGAAATCTACTGATTCATCATCGCAGGGATTAAACCACTGGACTGATTGAGCTGAAATTTAAACAGCGTGTTTTTTAGGTAACGTAGGCGACCGATAAGAACGGGTTTTGCGAAATTCCAACGGGAACGGGAAAAAATGGAAATCTGTCACCGTTGAGTCTATTAAGCAGAAATTTGGTATAATGGTAGTTTGACTACCATGAAAAGATTCAGGATAGTTTTCATTCCAAAATTCTTACGGGAACGGGAACAAAATGGAAATCTGTAACCTCTAGCCTATTACGCTGAAATTTGGTATAAAGGTAGTTGGGGTACCATGAATGGTTTCAAGATCGTTTTCATTTTAAAATTCTTACGGGAACGGGAACAAAATGGAAATCGCGGTAACGCCTATAGCGCTGAAATTTGGAAGGTAGTTTGACTGTCAGGAAAGGATTCACAACGGTTCTTCACGGGAACGGGAATAATATGAAAATCTGTAACCGCTTGGCCGATTAAGCTGAAACTAAATGCAAAGGTAGTTTGGCTACCAAGAAAGTACAAGATAGTTTTCAACCCAAAATTCTTACGGAAATGGGAACAATCTATGTCCATGCCAAAATTTAAAGTGGAAATCTAACTGACTTATCATCGCAGGGATAAAACCGCTGGACCGATTGACCTGAAATTTGTACAGCGTGTTTTTTAGGTAACGTAGGCGACCGATAAGAAGGGATTTTGTGAAATTCCTACGGGAGCGGGAATAAAATGAAAATCTGTAACCGTTGAGTCTATCAATCTGAAATTTTTACACTAAATGATTCGTGAGTGTTTATATTCATCATTGTAAATAAACGGCTTAAACTCACTTGTATTTACTTCGGCTGCGTGCCGACCGTTTCGATCCTGTACGAGGATCTTCTTCAGGGAGTCGCTGCGGTTACGCGCCGGCGTCCGCGCCCCGCTTAGCACTGCGCGCCGCCGCTCGCCGCGCGCGCGCTGACTGCTCTACGGGTCGCGGGGAGGGAGAGGCCGTCACTTCTCGCGGCGGCTGAAGTTGTGGGCACATACTCGTACACACTGCACTCACCACATCGTCAGCCCGAATATCCTGGCTCGTAGCGGTAGATACCGTGTGTAGCACGGGTTTCCACGCCTGCGGTAGCAACCAACCACCGTCTCTATTAAAATTCGGCCGACGACTTATTTCTATAGCTTCCCGTATTTTTCGCGGAACGAAGAATTTTTCTCTCGCTAACACGGTTGCTTTATCGAAGCGTATAAAATGGTCCGAATCCAAGACATGCTCTGTGATTGCCGACGCGTTGTAATCTCGATTCTTAAGGCTGCGAATATGTTCTTTAAGTCGTGTCGAGACATGCCGCTGAGTCTCACCGATGTAGCTCTTGCCGCATTCACACGGTATTTCATATATACCCGGTCCAGTCAAAGGTTCTTTGTCCTTAGGAGAGCGCAGCCAGTTCCGTAGCTTAGACGGCGGGCGAAATATGGTTTTAACATCATATTTCCTACGTAGCAGGTGTCCGATCTTGTCCGTCACTCCCGCTATATAAGGAAGATAGATGGGCCGTCTCTCTACGATGCTCGGTCGTTCTCTAGCCGTGCTACTCGCTACTCGCAAACTTTGTCTCCACCCATACCCAGTAGCACGGCTTCCTTATATAGCGGGAGTGACGGACAAGATCGGACACCTGCTACGTAGGAAATATGATGTTAAAACCATATTTCGCCCGCCGTCTAAGCTACGGAACTGGCTGCGCTCTCCTAAGGACAAAGAACCTTTGACTGGACCGGGTATATATGAAATACCGTGTGAATGCGGCAAGAGCTACATCGGTGAGACTCAGCGGCATGTCTCGACACGACTTAAAGAACATATTCGCAGCCTTAAGAATCGAGATTACAACGCGTCGGCAATCACAGAGCATGTCTTGGATTCGGACCATTTTATACGCTTCGATAAAGCAACCGTGTTAGCGAGAGAAAAATTCTTCGTTCCGCGAAAAATACGGGAAGCTATAGAAATAAGTCGTCGGCCGAATTTTAATAGAGACGGTGGTTGGTTGCTACCGCAGGCGTGGAAACCCGTGCTACACACGGTATCTACCGCTACGAGCCAGGATATTCGGGCTGACGATGTGGTGAGTGCAGTGTGTACGAGTATGTGCCCACAACTTCAGCCGCCGCGAGAAGTGACGGCCTCTCCCTCCCCGCGACCCGTAGAGCAGTCAGCGCGCGCGCGGCGAGCGGCGGCGCGCAGTGCTAAGCGGGGCGCGGACGCCGGCGCGTAACCGCAGCGACTCCCTGAAGAAGATCCTCGTACAGGATCGAAACGGTCGGCACGCAGCCGAAGTAAATACAAGTGAGTTTAAGCCGTTTATTTACAATGATGAATCTGAAATTTGTTGTAAAGGTAGTTTGACTACCATGAATGGATTCAAAATAGTTTTCATTCCAAAATTCTTACGGGATCGGGAACAAAATGGAAATCTGTAAACACTAGGCCTATTAAGCTAAAATCATTATAAAGGTAGTTTGAGTACCATGAATGGATTCAAGATCATTTTCATTCCAAAATACCTATGGGAACGGGAACAAAATAGAAAACTGTAACCGTTAAGCCTATAACGCTGAAATTTAGTATAAAGGTAGTTTGACTATCAGGAAAGGGTTCAAATAGTTTTCATTCCAATATTCCCACGGGAACGTGTATAATATAGAAATTTGTAACCACGTGGCCAATTAAGCTGCAATTTAATGCAAAGGTAGTTTGGCTACCAAAAAAGAATAAAAGATAGTTTTCAATCCAAAATTCCCACGGGAACGGGACTAATATGGAAAATGTAACCGCTGAGCTGAATAGTTTGAAATTTGATGTAATAGTAGTTTGACTACCAAGAAACGATAATGGATTGTTTATTCATCCCAATATTCCTATGGGAACGGGAATATTAAACTGAAATTTGGTATAAAAAAGTTGTTTGATTCCCAAGCTCAAGCGCATCGCCTCATTCTCGCTTCGTTCGCTCGATTTGCGCATTGTGGATACTTTCCAACCTAACTAACATAATAATATGTGGGACTACACTAAACTCTGTAGGGTAATCTGACTGACTCATCATTATCACAGTAGAGACGAAACTCCTGAACCTAGAATGATAAAATTTGGAATACCTATCCTATAGGTTCTTTTTAATACCTAAACATATATATTTTTATTATCTTTTTGCTGAACTGATAGAGTTGAAATTTGGCATAAAGGTATTTAAGTAGGTACCAGGAGAGGATGTGAAAAAGTGTTTATCTCAGATATTCCCTCTTAGAGGAGGAAAAGAGGGCCATTTTTCTCCTATAAAAGTGGGGGCAAATGTTGTATTGAAATTTCTAATACCGCTAGGCCTGAAATTTAGTAAGTATAATAAAGGTGGTTTGTATACCAAAATAGGACATAGGATAGTTTTTATATTTTAGAAATCCCCTTTTACAAGGGGAACAGGGGTGAAGTTTGTATGAGTTATCTATATTCGTTAGGCCAATTAAGCTTTTTTTTACTTCTACAAAGGTTAGTTTAAGTATCAGGAAGGACACAAAATAGCTTTTATCCCCGAAACCGCCCTTTCAGAGAGGAAACCAGGCATTTAAGAGTTTGTATAAGGAATCAGTATCCGTCGAACTGACGTAGCTTTCATTTGGTTTTAACCAACGAATTAGGGAAATAAGTTTTAACACAATTTGAGTCCTGGGACAGAGCATAGGATAGTTTTTATTTCCCTGAAATCTTTGTAGTATCTCCAAACATTGTAAAGGCCGCGGCAGTAGCCGATGAAGCGCCAGGATCACATGTTGTAAAATACTAAATTCATGTTAAGATGCGAATTTAATGTTCGTGATCATTTTCTATTTCTAGCAATGGTATTATACTAAATCTGTAGATTTGTCATTGAAATATTTATTGCGTAAGTCTTATTATTTAATTTTATTTTTTTATTCATAATGGCATCCGAAGCGAAGCGAGGACGGGCCGCTAGTGTTAAATAAAACCAAAGCGTACATACATGACAGATGACAGCTGTCAACCTTAAAATGTCAATATCTCGAAAAGTAATCGTCCTAGAGTGACACTGTCATGGAAGAAATGAAAGGTCTTGAAGAGATCTTCTTTTCAGATGACATCTGTCAAACTTAAAATGTCAATATCTCGGAAAGTACTCGTCTTAAAGTGACGCTGTCATGGAAGAAATGAAAGGTCTTGAAGAGATCTTCTTTTCAGATGACAGCTGTCAAACTTAAAATGTCAATATCTCGAAAAGTAATCGTCCTGGAGTGACGCTGTCATGGCAGAAATGAAAGATCTTAAGGAAATCTTCAAATCAGATGACAGCTGTCAAACTTAAAATGTCAATATCTCTGAATGTTCACGTCCTAGAGTGACGCTGTCATGGAAGAATCGAAAGGTCTTGAGATCTTCATTTCAGATGACAGCTGTCAATTTCGGAAAGCGCTGGTCCTAGGCAGATCTCGGTCCCGATGACAGCTGTCATTTGAAATGAAGATATCCTCAAGACCTTTCATTTCTTTCATGACAGCGTCACCCTAGGACGTGAACATTCCGAGATATTGACATTTTAAGTTTGACAGCTGTCATCTGATTTGAAGATTTCCTTAAGATCTTTCATTTCTGCCATGACAGCGTCACTCCAGGACAATTACTTTTCGAGATATTGACATTTTAAGTTTGACAGCTGTCATCTGAAAAGAAGATTTCTTCAAGACCTTTCATTTCTTCCACAACAGCTCACTCTAGGACGAGTACATTCCGAGATATTGACGTTTTAAGTTTGACAGCTGTCATCTGAAATGAAGATTTTCTCAAGCTCTTTCATTTCTTCCATGACAGTACCACTCTAGGACGAGTACTTTCCGAGATATTGACATTTTAAGTTTGACAGCTGTCATCTGAAATGTAGTTTTCCTCAAGATCTTTCATTTCTTCCATGACAGCGTCACTCTAGGACGAGTACTTTCCGAGATATTGACAATTTAAGTTTGACAGCTGTCATCTGAAATGAAGATTTCCTCAAGATCTTTCATTTCTTCCATGACAGTATCACTCTAGGACGAGTACTATCCGAGATATTAACAGCTGTCATCTGAAATGCTTAGCCTAGGACGAGTACTTTCCGCGATATTGGTATTTCATTGAAATATTATTATGTGTTTAAAAATATATCTTATAGACCAACTAAATAGTTGGTTAGTTGAGAAAGAATACAGTTGATCCGTTTTGATTAAGAATTTCAGTTGATCCGAACAGAACATTTTTGTTATAAATAAAATATCTGATCAACTGGTTGGTCCGATAAGCACAAATCGATTAATCGAGACCATTCTGACCAACTAGTTGATCGGTTCAATTGGTCGGAATGGCAGTCCCGATTATGTGTTTAAAAATATAGGTATCTTATGGACCAACTAAATAGTTATTTATTTGAGAAAGAATACAGTTGATCCAGTGTTATAAATAAAATATCCGATCAACTGGTTGGTCCGATTGGAACAAATTGATTAATGGAGTCCATTCTGACCAACTAGTTGATTGGTTCAATTGGTCGGAATGGCAGTCCCGAATTAAATAATAAAAACCATTCAAGTACGAGTCGGATTCGAGCACCGAGGGTTCCGTATCAGCCCGTAGGTATACCAAATTTCAAAATTCTAAGCTCAACGGAGTGTACCCTGTAGGTTTTGATTCCCTTGCAAGTAGTTGCGAGTATGAAAATGTGCGGCTAAAAATTGCTGTTTCTTTTGATTGCGTGGACATAGAAATTAGATTTTATTACAGTTTAAGGATATTATAGACTTGTGTATTTGATATGAATTTCAATTTAATACCTCTACGCCTGCATGAGGAATCTGAAAGTAAGTATAAAATTATCAAAATTTAATTTTGTCAAAAAACTCGTTACTAAAGAAAATTCGAGTGGTGCCATCTTTATGTCACTCACTTTTGCCAAAATGTACAGTATGCATTAAGCTTTATGATTCCATTCCGAATGTTTTTACTTCCACTTCTACGTTACCTGTGTTTTGGTTTCGGAAAAGAAGTAACGGGTACCGAGATCGCAACAACATTAATTCGTTAAAAATATATTAATGTTGTATAAATTAAAAATTGAATATTATACACGATTCCATGATATTTATAGAATTCATCAATACATTTTGTAGAAATTTGACTATCTTCCTTAGCTTTCTTTTTGGTTTCGGTTTCGGAAAATCAAAAATGGACCATTGGTCACTTTCACTGTTTTACTGTTGCGATCGCCCTCCAAATGAACGAATCTAATATTGCCGCTGTTTGAGTAATAGACTTAATGTTGCTCTTGATATATAAGCATTAAATTTGGTAAACTTATAAATATATAGCCTAAAAAGGTGGTTTCGGAATGGAATTTTCCACATTTCATTAATTACGTCCTCGATTAAATTTATTTATTAAATATAATAATAATGAACTTAAAAATATAGCGTTATTTTAAACTAAAGCAATAATATCTGTATTTTCCGAAAATATAAACATAAGTATAACTTATATTTGATAAAATTTGAAATATAAAACTTTTATTGCGTAACTTGTAGTGTGGGACATTGTAATTTTTAATGTTTTGCTACTAAAATATTTTAATATCTTTGTTGGTAACTGTGTTATTTATGAAAATAATATATAAAATACTTTAAAAAATACCGATAATTATATTTTTTGTACTAATTCTACTTAGACTTTACAAATATTAATTATAATTACAGGTCAAGTAATGGGACAACCATAAAAAGGAATGTACAATTTTTTTGAAAATGACCCATATTTCATGTGTTGATTTAAATTATATGGTGAAGATAATACCTTAATACAAAGCTCACATGATAGTATTTTGATAGAATCAGTGTCATGTCTCTTGATATGTTTTCGTAAAGTATACTTGTGGACGAAATCTCTCTTACATATATCACATGTGTACCGTTTATTATTTATAGCCTTTCCAATAACATCTTGTTTGAGCCTTTCAAGCCTTACAGTACAATGATAATTGTTGTCATCACAATCTGCCGCATCTGTTGAAACAGAATCAGTGTTCGTACAAGTTTGTTGTATTACCTCTGGTCCAATAACTATTTCATCCTTTATGATATGGTCTCGATATAATTCCTCATATTCTGTTTTGAGTATTATATCTTCACGTGTATTTACTAGTTCAAAGTCAGATTCAACTCTATCTTGCATACATATATCATGCTCTTGCTTTATTTCTGTATCATCAAAGTCCTTTTTGTTTGTTGTCATTTGTTTGTCTTCCATATTAGTAGAACACGAGTATTTGGTGGCCTGCAACAAATCATTTAGTTTGTATGCATATCCCTATACATAATTATTATTTAAGTTATCATAAATTATATTACATAGTCCCGAATAATGAATAGTACAGCAGTAATATTACCCTGGACTTTAGTGCTAGGTGGAACCAAGGTACAACTGTGTAAGTCGGGGTTCAACAAATAGGTACGTAAAGTTTGTGTAATCGGGAATCATTATAACAAGCTTTTATTTACTTTGACCAGTTCATTGTTTGTCAGTCTGTCTGTCTGAAAAATCTTGTGAGTTTAGTTTGGCCCACATCCCGGTTTCCGATTGAGCTGAAATTTTGCATGCGTGTATAAATCGGATGATAATGCAATATTATTATGACAAGCTGAGCTGATGATGGAGCTGGAAGGTGGCCATAGGAACTCCGTAATTAAGCGACGCAATACCATCGAGTTTGGGCTCATTTGATTCGTCTTGACGAGTTCTTTGGTGCTAGATGATATAAGCTTGGGTGCACTGTACTAATTTTGGGCAGCGTTATCTCTTACCATCAGGAGAGTGTCTTGCCCATCTTCTTACTTCGTTGTATAAAAAAAGGTAGATAACAATTAGTGGCTAGGGCAGAGATTTTTGCATATTAAGAAGATGGGCTTTAAATTTATATTTGAAGCTGCAAACACTGCGAACTTCGCGATGTGGTGGTGTCAGGTTGTTTCAGCATTTTGTAGCTGAGTATCTAAAACTGCTCCGAAAAGCTGTAGTACCATGACGAGGAATGGCATGCATAGGCTTGGAAGCTCGTGCCCGTGCGATTGACCAAATTCTATCGACCAGACAAGATTCGAAAATAGGAAGGTCAGTTTACCACTTTTTATAACTCCAAACATCAGATTGGCCAAGTGTAACTCTCTTCTAGATTTAATTTTTAGTATATTTATTATGTTTGTTAAAAAATGGCGTCAAATGCTCTCGAGGCGGCACATTGAAGCAAAAACGAGCATAGGCGTTTTGGACTCTTTGGACTAAGCTACTTGTTTTAGCCAATAATCTGGGCCCATAAACGGTGTCAAGGTAGTTAAATTTCGACAGAACCAATTTATTTATTTTATATTTAATTATCCATTACACTCACAGTACACCGAAATGCATAATGGATCAATTCGCATTAAAGACTACAAAACATTATAGATAACTAAGAAAGTAAGAACAATCTTTGACAAATTTTGAAAAATGATCAAAGAAAAGATCAGATTTTGGATCATGAGCAATCAAAGCATTGAGTAACCTGATTGCTCGAGCAGTAGGAGCGTACCTAATGAAGGCGCGAGTAGCCGCCATGTGCTGAGCCGCAGCAGAAGTGCGTGCGGGCACTGTTTGCATTACCAATGAGTCTACTAGTTTTATATGCAAATCAACACTAAGATTTATTATTATTTATATTATATAATTATTGCCTAATATTACTAACTTTTAACTGGACAGACATATTTTTTTTGTTTTTCCATGGTTTATACATTAAACTCTAATTAGGTATATACCAAATTTCAAGCTTCTATGTTTGCTAGAAGTGTCTTGGACTCATGATGATCACTGTGAGTGAATGACAACATTAGAGACTTTGAATAGTTATAATTCTTAGACTACTGGTTCTAATTGAATGAACTATGGAATATACCGTGTGTATACAATACCTACACGGTTGCTAAAAATTCAAGCTTCTAGATTTATCTACTACGAAGATATACGTAAGGGGTGGAAAATGGTCTGTATGGCTTTCAGAAAAGGATGGTACGACCGTGCCGGTTTTTTGACACGACTTGGCTTAATATTATGATGTTTGAAAGATATTATAAGCACCTAATAATTTATTTCTTTTAGCTTTGTAGGTTATACTTCATAGCACCGACTATTCTCGAGTTAGACAAAAGCCCCTCCGGGCGATAAATGAAATACGAATAAAAGACTAAAGCAGATATTAGGGATCGTTTATATATCTGGCGGCAATATTGTAAGTCAACGATCTAGTGTTTGATTGAATTATTAACTTATCACAACATCGCATTTAATTGAATTATAAACATTCAACACTTACCGATACATATATGAATACACGATATTTTCACAAGATTTTATTATGTACCACTTGCATGTATATATATTACTTCATTTTCTGTTTACAAAATGAAAATGACAAAAATTTTCACCGTCACCGCAGTTTTCTAATTTCTATTTTTTTATATTTCAATGTGCATCTAAAGCCATAGACTATAATATTCAACAAAAATCAACAGCCACAGATTATAAAAAACATTTGTGGCGTTATTCACAAATTCATGTCACGTCTCGTCGTTGCTGTCAAATTTTTAATTATATTTTGAAAATAACGTTTTATTTTGTACAGGCAGGGGAAATAATGCCAAGCTCGAATAGGGTAGTATTAAATTTTTTGAAAAGTGTTTAGATTAATCTTTATGTGTTAAAAAACCACTAAAAAATATAAAATTTTATTCCTTCGTTAAGTACGTTAAAAACCACTACATAAATTTTCTATATCTATGATAAAAACAAACGCATTATTATTTAAATTTTTACATTTTTAAATTTATAGAAACGCCATGAAACGCGGGAAAAAGTGATCATGACGTCACTAGTTTTTAAATGTAACTATGCTTCGTTTCAAAAACAAAGATAATTTTTGCGAACAAAAACATATAAAGCCTTGTGCAGCCCTGGATTTACACTAGGGGCATTCGGGGCGAGTGCCCAGGGCGGCAAATTTTTGGGGGGGCGGCAAATTTTCAGGGAGCGGCAAATTAACTGGGGGCGGCATATTTCTAACCGAATCTATGAATCTATCGCAATCAAATCGCGCATCTAAAATACATTTATAAATATTCATAATTGCAAGTACTCGACAAATTTCTGTGTGAATTCACGGGGTGGAGCAGCGAAGACACATATGCTGTCAATTGAACGTGCTCAACGGGCTCTCCTTAGATTATGTTCTACCTGCCTTTCCGCTATCCTACTACTTTGCTTTATGATAATCTTAAGGTACACAGTGTTCGTAAATTTTATATATATAATTGCATATACCGATACCATCGTACAGTAGTTCCTCACTTAAGGTTTACCAATAATAAAAGACGAAGAAACCTATGTCCTGTTCCAATGGTTCAAACATATACAGCGCGACTCGCGACATCAATTCTATTTTAACGCGCCAAAATTGGACAATATTCTTGATTCTTAACTTAATGTACGAAAATTAAGTAACTACAAATTTAAAAAAAATAGTATTGGAATGGTTAAAAAGTTATGACTATAATGATAATATGGAAAATTTATTTAACTTATAAAATGTATTTGTATGTTTGATTCACTATTCTAGTTCTGTGTTTATCACTCATTTTAGGTAGTGTATTTTATGTGGTTTTGTTATTACTACCCAATGGTTAAAGGTTCTGCTTACAAAACACAAAAACTCATAAATATCCTTCAGTATCCATAATAAATTACAATGTAAATTGTATACCTAAAGCTCACATGTTATTAAGTCTATCGCTTATTGGTTTGTCATTATTATATCAATGGTCGAAGGTTAAATACAATACTAAAATAAAACAGAAATAAATTTAATAAATTTATTATATTTTTCACTACTACATGTGTGTACCTATGTATGGCTAGCACAAACATTTGTTCTCACTCATTGTTAGTGTTACCTACTTTCGTTTTTACGATTATTGCTTATAACATGTGATTAATGTCCTATTTACAAACAGAAATATAATTAATTCATTATGTAACCGAAGTATATTTTCAGATATTGGGCATATTTTGAGTAATTGTTTATAACAGATAAATTAATTCTTAGTTAATTTTATTCTGGAGCTTCACTCACTCAATTCAAATAATAATAATAATAATTCCCTTCTTATATAATTCTTATTGATTCTATATAGCATTTTTTTCTCATAAGCATGCATAAAATATAATAGTATAAATTTTATTTTAACATTAATTAAGCAACAAAAATTGTATTCGAATAATAAACCAGGGGAGCACTGCCTCTTGGGCCACAGCTTATGCTACTCCAGGAGTCAGGACGCTAACTATATTTAAGTGGAAAATTTTTGTAATGCTTGAATAAATAATTTTTGAATTTGAATTTTTTTGAGTAATACAAGCTTTAAAAAGAAAAAAAAAAATGATTTTCATGATTATTTTAATTAGTTTTTGTTAACAGAACAGTGATATTTCATGTGTTTATTTAAGTTATGTTGTGAAGATATAACCTTATTACAAAGCTCACATGATACTGGTTTTGATTTGTTTTTGTTCATGGAACAGTGATATTTCATGTGTTCTTTTAAACTACCCAGCGAAGATATAACCTTATTACAAAGCTTACATGATACTGGTTCTGACTTGTTTTTGTTCATAGAACAGTGATATTTCATGTGTTTATTTAAGTGACTTGGTGAAGATACAACCTTATTACAAAGCTCACATGATATTGATATTAATTTGTTATTGTTCATGGAACAGTGATATTTAATGTGTATGTTTAGGGCTGTTTGTGAAGATATAACTTTATTACAAAGCTCACATGATACTGGTTTTGATTTGTTTTTATTTATAGAACAGTGATATTTCTTGTGTACATTTAAGTGACTTGGTGAAGATACAACCTTATTACAAAGCTCACATGATATTGATATTAATTTGTTTTTGTTCATGGAACAGTGATATTTAATGTGTCTGTTTAGGCCTGTTTGTGAAGATATAACCTTATTACAAAGCTCACATGATAATGGTTTTGAATTGTTTTTGTTCATAGAACAGTAATATTTCATATGATTATTTAAGCTATGTTGTGAAGACATAACTTTATTACAAAGCTCACATGATACTGGTTTTGATTTGTTTTTGTTCATAGAACAGTGATATTTCATGTGTTTATTTAAGGAACTTGGTGAAGATATAACCTTATTACAAAGCTCACATGATACTGTTTTTGATTTGTTTTTGTTCATAGAACAGTTATACTTCATGTGTTTATTTAAGTCACTTGGTGAAGATATCAACTTATTACAATGCTCACATGATACTGGTTTTGATTTGTTTTTGTTCATGGAACAATAATATCTCATGTGTTCATTTAAGTACCTTGTTGAAGATATAACCTTATTACAAAGCTCACATGATACTGGTTTTGATTGGTTTTTGTTCATAGAACAGTGATATTTAATGTGTCTGTTTAGGGATCTTTGTGAAGATATACCTTTATTACAAAGCTTACAAGATAATATTTTAATAGAACCAGTGTCATGTCTCTTGATATGTTTTCGTAAAGTATACTTGTGAACGAAATCTCTCTTACATATATCACATGTGTACCGTTTATTATTTATAGCCTTTGCAATAACATCTTGTTTGAACCTTTCAAGCCTTTCAGTACAATGATAATAGTTGTCATCACAATCTGCCGCATCTGTTGAAACAGAATCAGTGTTCGTACAAGTTTGTTGTATTACCTCTGGTCCAATAACTATTTCATCCTTTATGATATGGTCTTGATATAATTCCGCATATTCTGTTTTGAGTATTATATCTTCACGTGTATTTACTAGTTCAGAGTCAGATTCAACTCTATCTTGCATACATATATCATGCTCTTGCTTTATTTCTATGTCATCAAAGTTCTTTTCATTTGTTGTAATAAGTTTGTCGTCCATATTGATTGATCTCTTGATATACACAACTGTTGTTTGTCTGCAACAAATAATCAATATTATGATTATATAAACCCGCATCTCGAGCTCCTGTTATGGTTGAAACATTCAAATTTGGTTGAAATTCCAAAAACAATCTCTGCGTTTTTGACTTCTTGTTTGCTCCGACAATATTTTTTACATTCCATATCCGATGGAAAACATATACAACAAAACATTATATCAATATTCATCAAAATCACTGAGATTTTATTTTGAATGTTGGCGTGCTCATGTTGAATGTTTCAAACTTTCAACCAAAACGAGCTGGAGACGCGGCTTAACAAACACACATCTCTAAATACATACATTCTTATTATCTTTTCTTCTTATCTTTTGCGTTAATAATATGAGTATGATTAATATTCTTTTTAATCTCTGCACCTATATAGATCATTCACAGTTATTTTACCTCTGACAGATGTCAAAATTATTTTCTTTATGTTGCATTATTGTCAAAATGTTGCCAGATCGTTACTTTTGTTACGTTTTACGTTACTGTTTCACCCTTTGAGTTACTTTTGTATTCGTGTCTAGATGACTTTTACGATACTTTTCAGGGTCTTTATTTTAAATTGAACCTTATAATTAATGAATCTTTTTCCTTGTAATGGTATAGAAAATAATAGATAATTTATTGATTTAGCATTTAGATTATCTAGTTTAGAAAAGGATTTTTTTTTTGATTAGCAATTTCTTATTTAAATAAACTGAAAAAATTAGTAATTATCACCGAAATGTTAGAATATGTAAGCGTATTTCTATTCAACTGTGTATATTGTGTAAAATTTTCAAAAATGCGTTACTTTTCTTGTTCAAACGTTACTTTTTGTACTTGATAAGGTTACTTGTACTCGTTGTTTTAATAATTATTATTATAATCCCAAGCTTTACCAATGCCCATAAACTCAATTTCCTTTGAAGAAAAAGAATTTATCTATAACAATATCGGATGGTTAACATAATATGAACAAGTTCTTCGTTCGTCAGTCACTCGAAGCAGACGTGTGTTCAAATTTTACAAAATTTAATAAATATTTAATAATGTAATTAAAACATTACTGTAGTGTAAACAGAGCCTAAACTTCAATAAACAACAGTTTGTTATTACATCCTTACGCTTCTACGCACCGAACAAGCGCTGGGCCGCTGCTGCGCCCGCGACCAGCCCGCTCCCCCGCTAGAACAGGTTGGTTGCATTTTTTGACTCGCTTGCACTTGCAACATTCTGGCCTCGCTGCGCTTATTGTGTACAGTCATACAGCAAAGTTTACCACTGCCGCGGAGCTTGCTTATAGCGTAAACACCTCACTTGAGTGGGGTACTGTACAATACAACCCGCACACTTGACAATGAGCGCAAAGAAACCGCCACCTAAGTCTGTGTGCGTTGCGGCCGGCACCGGTCGCGGTGGGTCACAACCGGATTTGTCTAAGATACGACAGCATAATATGGACATGGACGATAACATCACTATGCGTTCAAAGCGGCCATGGCACGATAATTGTGAATGCTCAACAGATATAACTGAAATAAAATCAGAGATGAGTAGGATAAGCTCCCTATTGGAAAAATATGTCAATTCGAACGAACAAATAATGCAAAAAATGCAAGATAGTATCAATGATATAAAAACTCAAATCACAGACATGAAGACGTCCAACGAGCGTACGATCAATGCTATTCAGGGTAAAGTCGATTCAGCTATAACACAAATAAACGACATCAAGACATCAACCTCTGCTGTACTCACTAAGCAAAAAGATTTGAAAACCCACGTTAAGAAACTGGAGAACTCGATAAGTCTCGGCGAAAATAAAATAAGGACTCTTGAATCTGACCTTGATAAATTTAAACAAACAGCTACTACTACTTCTCTTAATCCAGAGAATCAACTATGTTTGGGCGAGAAACTCTTACAGGAAATTCAGAACCGAAATTATAGAGAAAAAAATATTATCCTTGTTGGCCTACCAGAACCCAATTGCTCTCAGCAAGAAGAAAGACTATTAAAAGATGAAACCGATGTATCTAATGTTATTTCTTCAGTTAATCCAGATGTCCACAAACCTATCAAGATTTTTAGAATCGGTAAACGTAACCCTAACAAAAATCGCAGCATCAAGGTATGCTTTGAGGCGCCGGGACCCGCCAAGCAACTTTTGCGAAATAAAGACAAGCTTCCAGAAGGTATAAGAATAAGAATATACTCTGACCAGACTCCAACACAACAAAACTACCTAAAAAGCCTGAAAGATGACTTAAAACGGCGAGAAGAGAATGGGGAGAAAGGATTGACTATTAAATACATAAATGGGACACCGACCATTATTGAAACTGCTACAAAAAACTAAACGCGACCCCAAGTTCTACTCAAGTTGATACCACAAATACCTATGAACTACTGAGCAATTACCAAAATTTTCCAGCTAATAAATCCCGCTTCACATTTTTCTACCTCAATGCTCGTAGTATTTGTAAACCAGGAAAATTCGATGAACTGAAGTGCATAATCCGAGCTATTCCCAACACCATACACGTTATCCTATTAACTGAAACGTGGATTCAGACTGAAGTTCAAGCATCACAATTTCAACTTGATAACTACATTCACCATTACAACCTAAGAACTGATACAACCGGTGGCGGAGTATCTGCATACATTCACAAAGATCTCAAACACAGTTTGACGGAATCCAGCTATATTGGTGGCAATAACTACTTGTGGATACAATTACAGAAGTATGGCCTTGATGTGGGAGTTGTATATAATCCTGGACACACAGACTTTAAAAGTTTTCTAAGAGAATATGAATCACAACTGGAACGACACCGTAGAGCAATTGTGTTTGGTGATTTCAATATAGATTTACTAACTAACGACAACAAAGCTAAGCAATACAAACAACTACTCAAGGAATCTGGGCATAAAATTATTAATAAAATAAATCATAAATACGCTACCCGGGAAGGAACTACCAAAAAATCAATATTAGACCATGTTAGTACAAACCTGGACAGTGACACCTTCCATATGATAACAATCAACTCTTCTATGTCGGACCACAAGCAGATATACTTAGAAATTAATAAAATGAAACCACCACCGAAGGTCTACTCCAACTATGAAGCTGTAAACTATAAGAAACTGGTGAATCTAATGGGCAAGACTTTATCAGAAGAAGATAATGATGAGTATACGATGCTAGAAGAAAGTATAAAAAGATGCACAGAAGACAGCAAAATTTTGAAAACTAAAATTCTCAACGAACCTCAAAAGGACTGGATAAACAAAAATATAATAACTGAAATTAATGAAAGGAACATGATATGGACAGAACTCAATAAAAATAGAACCGATGATCTGATGGAGGAATTTAGAAAAAAAAGTAATGAAGTGGCCAGGACTATAAAAGAAACAAGGGATGCATACCATTACAAACAGTTCACGAACTTTATTGACGAACCCAAAAAAATGTGGAATTTAGTTAATACATTAGCTATTAATAAGAACAAACAAAGTTGCTCTCCTTCAAAACTCGTTGTCGATTCCTGTGAAATAACAGATCCAAAACAAATTTGTCAAATCTTTAACGAATACTTCTCAAGCATAGGACCTATACTAGCAGACGAGATACCAAAACATTTTCACGATAACCATCTACAAGCACTACCACAACCTAATTCACTTAACTATTCGATTTCCAATTTTGAGCCGTGTACCGAAACCGAAATTCTAAATATTATAAAAAACCTTGATTCTAACTGCAGTGTCGGTCTTGACGGAATTAGTACTAAGGTTATAAAGTCTATTAAACATTTAATATCGGACAAACTATCAGTATGTTTCAACAAATTGCTACGTGAAGGTACTTTCCCGGACTCATTAAAGATAGCGAAGGTGGCACCTATATTTAAATCCGGTTCTAAAACAGACCCAGGTAACTACCGGCCCATCTCTGTACTGCCAGTAATTTCTAAAATTATTGAAAAGATCTTGCAAACTAGATTGGAAAAAATTCTAAACACAATAAACTACATCTCTGATCGACAATACGGTTTTAGACCCAAAAGTAACACTCTAACAGCTACCATTGATCTCGTCACCAAAATCAAGGATAACATAGACAAAAAGAACATAGTCTTAGGAATATTTATAGATCTCAAAAAAGCGTTTGATACGGTCTGTCATAACCTGCTATTGAAAAAATTAGAAACTATAGGTATCACCGGAAAATCGTTGCAAATATTTCAATCGTACCTCACAAACCGATCACAGATTGTTAAATTCGACCAAGACACCCAAAGTAACGCAATGCCAATAACGTGTGGGGTCCCGCAGGGATCAATTTTGGGCCCATCGCTGTTTCTAACATATATAAATAACATACACGACTTAGGCTTAAAAGGACACATTACTTTATATGCGGATGACACGTGTTTGTTTTACTTTGGTCCATCTATTCATGACTTGATATCACAAGCCCAAAGCGATTTAAATATTTTGTATACTTGGTTCCAGCACAATCTCCTAACAATTAATATCGCCAAAACCTGTTACGTCATATATAAAGCCAAAAATAAACCGATTCCTGCTCACTCTCCTCTATTAATCAATAATTTAACCCTTACTCAGAAAACATCCGAAAAATACCTCGGCTTGTACATGGACTCCCAACTGACTTGGAATACCCACATAGAACAATTAAAAAACAAATTAGTAGCAATACGCGGCGCGCTCTGTAAAATCGTTCGATGTATTCCAAGAAAGTTGCGCTATACGATCTACAATGCACTCGTAAAACCACATTTAACATACCTTATCGAAATCTGGGGATCTGCTACCAAGACAAGGCTTGACAAACTTCAAAGACTTCAAAATAAAATTATCAAAACACTATTTAATTACAACTATCTAACATCAACAACAAAAGTATATAACGAAACCAAATTAATGAACATTAAAAGTCTTTATAAATACAACATCTGCATATTCATTCGTAAAACTCTCAAACGGAATGTCCATAGTAATCTCACGTTCACGCAAAAATCTGTCACCAACCGCCGCACGCGTCGAGCCAGCTATTTGGTTATACCTAGACACCGCACAAACTACGGCAAGTCGATGCTTACTGTTGAAGGAGCGCAACTTTATAACCAAATACCATCCCGTATAAAAAATGTAGACTCATTTCCCGTGTTTAAAAAACAGCTTGCACAATATATTATATTAAACCAGTGAGTTCATATAGAAAATAAAATTCTTATAATTTTTACATTTGAAATTAATAGTTATACATTAATATTATTTTTTATTAACAATAATAATGAATCTGTCTCATGACATAAATATATATCTGATATTTATTTTTGCATTCGAATAATAGTGCGTCCACCTAAATTTGTCTATCTAACTAAAATATTTTTGTCAATAAAAATTAATTTTACTTTTTTGTTTAAAAACACGGGGAAAGAGTCAATCGCAATATTATCTGTTGTGCATGTACCTACCTACTTATTCTACCATCATAATAATTAATGTAACAAGTAACTACCAACCTATATTGTAATTTTAATATTTAAGCTTTACTTACTTCGATGTTTGTGACGATGAACAAAGATAATCAATGTTATGTATATTATGTTATCACGTTAGTGGCAATATTTGCCTTTGTTGATAATAAAGATCTTTAAACCTAATATGAACAAGTGGTTACTGCGAACTATCAATATGATATAAAATATTAGGTAGGTTCGAAACAGGAAATTCATGTAAGTACACACATCACTGTAAAATAATACTTACAAGTGAATTAAATAAAAATATTAAAAAACCCCCGCCCCCAACGCAAAACGTAATTCACCATTGTGAATGGCGGCCATCTTGTATTTTAAATTTTATACAGTGCCCTTTCATTTGATTTCCATATTGAGGGGGTTGTGGAAGAAAAAAGTAATTCGCCATTTTGTAGTTGGTTAAAAATGGGAAGTCAATACTCACCTGACATGGCAACATTATTTTCAGGCTAGCCAATGTAAGGGCTAGAGGTAAAATAACTGTGAATGATCTATAGATCTATAGAGTCTAAGATGGCCGCCATTCAAAATGGTGAATTACGTTTTGCGTTGGGGGCGGGGGGTTTTTATTTTTTTTATTTAATTCACTTGTAAGTATTATTTTACAGTGATGTGTGTACTTACATGAATTTCCTGTTTCGAACCTACCTAATATTTTATATCATATTGATAGTTCGCAGTAACCACTTGTTCATATTAAATTAACCATCCGATATTGTTATTAATAAATTCTTTTTCTTCAAAGGAAATTGAGTTTATGGGCATTGGTAAAGCTTGGGATTATAATAATAATTATTAAAACAACGAGTACAAGTAACCTTATCAAGTACAAAAAGTAACGTTTGAACAGTAACGCATTTTTGAAAATTTTACACAATATACACAGTTGAATAGAAATACGCATACATATTCTAACATTTCGGTGATAATTACTAATTTTTCAGTTTATTTAAATAAGAAATTGCTAATCAACAAAAAAAATCCTTTTCTAAACCAGATAAAGTTATACAAAATTGCCTTATTTTTTTGTCTCTGCTAAATCAATAAATTAACTATTATTTTCTATACCATAACAAGGAAAAAGATTCATTAATTATAAGGTTCAATTCAAAATAAAGACCTTGAAAAGTATCGTAAAAGTCATCTAGACACGAATACAAAAGTAACTCAAAGGGTAAAAAAGTAACGTAAAACGTACCAAAAGTAACGATCTGGCAACATTTTGACAATAATGCAACATAAAGAAAATAATTTTGACATCTGTCAGAGGTAAAATAACTGTGAATGATCTATAAGTTATTACCTGACAAAAGAAAAACACTGACTTTTCGCCATCGCTATCGCCTACTGTCATTCTACCGGTACCAAGGACCCGTACACAAAACCAGAGTACATAATAAAATAATACACAACTTGTTTCTAATATAATAATACAGCTTTTGGGAACTCTAGTTTTCGAAAATAAACATATGTTATAAAAGACGTTTTCGTTTGCGGAGCGCGGGAGAACAATTTGTTTTCGGAATTAGACCTCTGTCAAGTGCAAATTCATTTAAAGCTACTTCTGTGATTTATAGTGGTTTTGCGTACAACGGAACGCAAATAATATGACAGATGTTTTTTTTCTATTTGAAATTAAATCGCCTTCAATTTCTATATTTGCCAGTCGCCTTTGTACAGAACTTCGCCTAAAAAGGGTTTTCCGTTTATTTTCTACAAATCTAGGAATTCTTCAGATTTTTCTTAGATACTTATATATATTTATGGCTAGCTGACCCGGCGAACGTTGTCCCGCCTTAGAAGCAATGAAACAGTCTTATTCATCTAATTTTCTATCATTCCAATTTCTAGCATAAAAAAATCTGCCATTCAAATTTCTACCATTCAAATTAACAAATCAGGTATTTCAAATTTTGAATTTTTCAGCAGAAATCATGAGCTAAACCACTTTGAGCATTATGAAATAATAATTAAAGTACCTACAGAGTAGCCAGAAAATGAAATCTTTTGACAAATAGAGCCAGATTGTTTTATAACTCTTGACGTAAAAAAGTACGCGATTAATCATAAACTAGAATCAAGAATCTCAAAATTTTTGTGAATGCTTGTAAATTGTACCTGGTAAGTAGTGATTGCGATGTGGAGGCGACTGAGAATATACCTATAATACCTACCATTCATTATAGGTTAGCCTTTGACCACGATCTCGCGTGATGTTACGAGACGATGCAGCCTTAGGTGGTTGCAGACTAATCATATGTAGGCGGGATAAATCCCTCCGTGGCTTCACTGATCATCATTCCGGAACACGATCACAATGATCGCTTAGCGAAACGGTTTTGTCTGGTGGCGGTGGGTGATAACTAGCCATGTACGATCCAGATATCGTCACCCCATCTCGCCCCAGGACGCCCTACACTACTTTTGCCGAGACTCGAGACACGGTCTCCACTCTAAAACACGCCTACGGTTATCGGTTCTGCGGCAAATGTGACCAGCCCATTGCCAGTTCAGCTTGCAAATCCTTTCGGATACGTAGGGCGTCCTTGGGCGAGATGGGGGTGACGATATCCGGAAGGTCGCGGGAAGCGGTTGGAGGAGGAAGACGGAGGAGCGAGTTGAGTGGCGTGACTCGTGACCAGGGGAGGCCTGTGTCCAGCAGTGGACGAGCGTGGGCTGATGATGATGGTGTATTTTTTATTTGTAAATCTAATAAAAAACGTGAGTGATACAACGCACTAAAGTTACGTGAAGGGGGTGACGCAAGTACTAAAGTCGATACTATAATATGTATCCACAAGTGACGCCACGCGTCTTCACCGAAAAAAAATAAACGCTCTATTATGTATCTCAGCCATTTTTGATTTTATTCGCAAAGCAATACATATTTTTTTATTATTAAAATTAAGGACGAATTTTTTTTTGACTGCAGCCTTTTGTATAACTTTTAATACTATAAATTGTTTTTAGTTCTAAGTTTTTACATATAACTGTGGTCCTGTGGTGTTACAGTAAATAGTTTTCTATTCTATTTTGTCCACAAAATAAAGAATAAACATTTTATTAATAATAATATATCGATATATAACTTAACTAATAACATAATATTATAAATTAATTATCTATTACATAATATTTTTTATGTGATGAAGTAGAAGACGAGCAAGACGCTCTCCTGATGTTAAGATATAACGCTGCCCATAATCAGTACAGTGCTACTTAGGATATCACAATGATGTGAAATTCTAGGAGCACTGCACCAACGATTCTTACATATATCCATATATATATCCGCGATCTATTTACATATGATTGGGATTGATTATAATCTGTTCGGTTACGATTTATCTCTTTATTGTGAGAGTTATAAACATAAACAGGCAAGCGCTAGTCGGGCTACGCGCAATGTAGGGTTCCGTAGTAGATAGATAGATAACACTTTATTGCACGCAAAAAATATTACAAACAATATACAACATTAAATACATTTGAAATGTACTGGCAAATCGAATATTAACGGCCTTAACTTTCATCAACAACTAGCAAACCCGGCGAACTCCGTTTCGCCACCAGATGGTTGAAAAAATGAAGAAATTTCTATTGAAATTTTTCCTGAATTTTCTTTGCTATAAACCTCACGGAGCCCGAGACCTTTCCAACGAATGCAAAACCGTGGAAATCGGTTCGTGCGTTCTGGAGGTATAGAAGGCAGGAAAACCCGACTTATTTTTATATAGTAGATATCTTTAGAACTAACAACTAACGAAATTTGGCCAAATTGGAAACTACTAGCGCCATCTGTTGATGAAATGTTGATGAAATGAATGGAACTAAACGAGTTTGTTAGTTCCATGACACCTCAACAGATGGCGTTAGTGGTTCTCAAGTTGAGCAATAAATGAACTTTATTGCTTGAAATATTGTGTTGATTTTTCTACACAATATTTCCATGTCATGTTAACAGATTTTAATAAGTTATTTTTAATTTGATATTTATTAATAAAGATAAAGATAAAGATAATATAATTTAATGTGATATATATGTACTTCTGAGATACCTAAACATTTTTATCTTGATGTTTCTATTAGGTATACCTTGGTATATATTTTCCAACATTTTGTTATTTATTAAAATTAAGAAAAAAAAAATTGCTCTGCGATGTTTATGAAATCTTAGAGTTGTATTATCCATGATATTATTCGGATTTGCTAATACTAAACAAAGCTGGCAAAACAAAAAAAAATGGCGCAAAAAGTTCGATTTGTAGCCTTGCTTCAGTGTAGATCGAACTCGGTATCTCAGAAATCAACTCGCCGGGTTAACCACTTCGCTACGATGAGAGTAGCAGGAGTGATGAATTTGTTCAATTGATTGGGGGTGTAAAGTTTTTTCGTTACGGAATTTCTCGATTCGGTCCCCACGCTCAGGGCCCGCGGTAGAAGCTATGCAATGGCTTAAAAAATCGGAAAAATTCTAGCATATGCTTACAATAATAAACTTTCCAGGAAAACTATAGCAGTTAAAATTGGTTTATGAGTTTTGAAGATATCGATGATGGAAGGTAAGGCGTACTACAAACGACTATTTTATTGCGCGTAGCCAAAATAGCGCTTGGCCTATTTATTTCATAGAACAGAAATATTTAATGTGTCTGTTAAGGGAATATTGTGAAGATATAACCTCGTTACATAGGTTACATGATTCTAGTTTTGGTTTGCTTTCCTTAATATAACAAAAAACATTTTTCATGTGACTGTTTAAACTCTCTTGTGAAGCTAAAACCTTATTGCAGCGCTCACATGATACTTTTGGTTTGTTTTTGTTCATAGGACAGTGATATTTCATGTGTCGGTTAAGGATTTTTTCTGAACATACAACCTCATTACAAAGCTTGCATGATACTTTTGATTTGTTTTTGTTCATATAACAGTGATATTTCATGTGTCTGTTTATTCCATTTTGAGCTATTACCTTATTACAAAGCTTACATGATACTGTTCTTGATTTGTTTTTGTTCATAGAACAGTGATATTTCATGTGTTCATTTAAGTAACTTGGTGAAGATACAACCTTATTACAAAGCTTACATGATACTGGTTTTTTGTACGTAGGACAGTACCTATCAATGTGCTTTTTTAAGTAGGTTTGTGTTGAAAATACCTTTTTACAAAGCTTACAAGATAACATTTTAATAGAATCGGGGTCATGTCTCTTGATATGTTTTCGTAACTTATACTTGTGGACGAAATCTCTCTTACATATATCACATGTGTACCGTTTATTATTTATAGCCTTTGCAATAACATTTTGTTTGCGTTTTCTCAGGCTTACAGTACAACAATCATAGTTGTCATCACAATCTGCCGCATCTGTTGAAACAGAATCAGTGTTCGTACAAGTTTGTTGTATTACCTCTGGTCCAATAACTATTTCATCCTTTATGATATGGTCTTTATATAATTCCTCATATTCTGTTTTGAGTATTATTTCTTCACGTGTATTTACTAGTTCAGAGTCAGATTCAACTCTATCTTGCATACATATATCTTGCTCTTGCCTGATTTCTATATCATCAAAGTCCTCTTTATTTGTTGCAATTTGTTTGTATTCCATATTAGTAGAACACAAGTATTTGTTCGCCTGCAACAAACAATTTACTTTGTATGCATATCTTCTGTACATATTACAAGGAAATGTCTAATTGATCTATGTATGCACGGCTCAATCTCCTTCATTGATTGAGTTGTAACAGATGCATGAGCAGCTTGCTGCGAGGAACTGGAGAAAATACTTTGAAAAACTTACTATAAGAAAGAAAGAAAAAAAACTTATTGGCAATCATAAGAATACAACAGTTTGAGAGAAATAATTTTTTTTCTGAGAAAAAAAAAGTAATAATTAAAAAAACAACAAAACATTTCAAAAGCAATTTACAGAAATACACATAATTGACAAAAGGGACAAGCTTGAAGCTTGATGAGCGAAAATTTTATCATTCCATCTATAGAGGGAGCGCAGAAATAGCCGCGATGTTTGGATTGTTCTCGGATAGGGTCGAGGGGAAATCATGACCCCCTCTAGATAAGCCAACCCCGGATCTAGGAATTTTTCAAGGCAGGAAAATCCTAAAATTATATTGGACCCGAACGGTGTTCACAGTTGTTTGAGTAAAATTATAACTAAACTGAACATAACTATGACATATATAATCAATATCTATATAATAATGTGAATTAATGTTATGTGATATGTATGTATATGTAATGTAAATATAACGATTAATAATAATAATAATTTAGCACTAAGAATATAACATTAATGTTGTATATTTAATTACATGACATTTAGTATTGTAACTATTATTCATACCACTTACTTCCATA
The DNA here is from genome assembly GCA_947507615.1 of Hemithea aestivaria. Classification (NCBI taxonomy): domain Eukaryota; kingdom Metazoa; phylum Arthropoda; class Insecta; order Lepidoptera; family Geometridae; genus Hemithea; species Hemithea aestivaria. Next base: position 8,674,149 of record OX382350.1, on the reverse strand, counting down.
ATCACTTTGTATTGTCATATCAGAAAGTAAAATGATAACATAATGCTCAATAAGTGTAAATAAGATTGCATGCTCGCACACAACAAGCGCCCCAACAGGGTATGTAGAGGACTCATTTAACTTAATTAAGACATAATTATTTGTACCTACATGTGTTCATAAATAAATATATGTCGCCAACAGATTACTTGTATAAAAATATTAAAAGAAAGACTTGAATAAGGTGATCTTAACCTCACCTCGTTAAGATATCTTTATTAGTTTAGAAGATATCGTTGACGAAAGTTAAGGCAGTTAATATTGTATTTGCCAGTACTACGGAACATTGCTCGTAGCCCGACTAGCGCTTGGCCTACTTTTTATTTGCATGTAAAATAGTACATTTCCACGTGATTTTTTAATCTTGCTTGTATTGATATGACCTTTTTACAAAGCTTACATAAATATTAAAATAAAATCAGTGTCTCTTAATATGTTACATACTAGTTTAGCTTTGTTTTTGTTCATGAAACAGTGATATTTCATGTGTGTTTAGGGCTAATTGTGAAGATATAACCTTATTACAAAGCTGACATGATACTGGTTTTGATTTGTTTTTGTTCTTAGAACAGTGATATTTCATGTGTCGGTTTAGATCCCTTTGTGAAGATATAACCTTATTACAAAGCTGACATGATACTGGTTTTGATTTGTTTTTGTTCTTAGAACAGTGATATTTCATGTGTCGGTTTAGATTCCTTTGAAAAGATATAACCTTATTACAAAGCTCACATGATACTGGTTTTGATTTGTTTTTGTTCATAGAACAGTGATATTTCATGTGTTCATTTAAGTACTTTGGTGAAGATATAACCTTATTACAAAGCTTACATGATACAGTTTTTTTGTACGTGCGACAGTACCTATCAATGTGATTTTTTAATCCTGCTTGTGTTGAAAATACCTTTTTACAAAGCTCACAAGATAATATTTTAATAGAATCAGGGTCATGTCTCTTGATATTATGTTTTAGTAAAGTATACTTGTTGACGAAATCTCTCTTACATATATCACATGTGTACCGTTTATTATTTATAGCCTTTGCAATAACATCTTGTTTGAGCCCTTCAAGCCTTACAGTACAATGATAATAGTTGTCATCACAATCTGCCGCATCTGTTGAAACAGAATCAGTGTTCGTACAAGTTTGTTGTATTACCTCTGGTCCAATAACTATTTCATCCTTTATGATATGGTCTTGATATAATTCCTCATATTCTGTTTTGAGTATTATATCTTCACATGTATTTACTAGTTCAGAGTCAGATTCAACTCTATCTTGCATACATATATCATGCTCTTGCTTTATTTCTATATCATCAATGTCCTTTTCATTTGTTGTAATTTGTTTGTCTTCCATATTGATTGATCTCTTGATATACACAGATGATGTTTGCCTGCAACAAATAATAAATATTATGATTCAATTAAAGGGCTACAAAGATAAAACACATAATTTAAATGATAGAGGTACAAAGTGTGATTGATCTAGCAATACAGCTACAACCGCTAAGCTAGCCGCATTCTTGAACTAGCAACTGCTCTCAAGAGAAACAAAACCTAAAGGGTCAATGCTTCCCGTAAACTCTGGAATCTTGAAATTTGGTATGCGGCAACATCATATAACTTTTAGCATAGATGAAGGAAAAATTGGAATATAATTTATAAAAAAATATATTTATTTACTACCCCTTTCCTCATGAACGCATATTAAATTGGAATTCATATCAAACACTCAAGTCTATAATATATAAATACCTTTAAACTGTACCAAAATTAAACCTTTATGTTAACACAATCAAAATAACGCAAGCAGTTTTAAGCCGCATGTTTTCAAACTCGCGACTACTCGCAAGGGAATCCAAATCTACAGGGTATCCATATATACCTAGTGGTTGATACGGAACCCTCGGTGCTTGAGTCCGACTCATACTTTTTTTTTTTCCTTTTATATCTTGCGATCAGTCTGTTGACTATGAGCAGATGGGTTGTATGCTTCTGGTCTTTTATAGGAGTCGTCTCCCCATCAGGAGTAGCCCCTTCTTTCACTATTTTTTATCATTTGTGGAGTCAAGGATACTACATATCTTTAGGCGCCTGAGTGTACTAAGAATTGTGAGCTGCACAGCCAATTTATTAGGATGGTAGTTTAGTCGTGACTTGTAGCTTTTTGTAAATGAGTTTATTTCCTCCTTTACTGTGCCAATAGCAAGATGTTGGTGGAGTTCTGTGTTCCTGATGTACCATGGAGCATTGCTTAGTTGCTTTAGTATAAAATCCTCTGCTCTCTGGATAATTTTTATATTTGTGTCACAGGTTGATCCCCATAGTTGTACTCCATATGTCCATATGGGTTTGAGAACTGTCTTATAAATGAGCAGCTTGTTATCAGTTGACAGTCTACTATTTCTGCCAAGTAGCCAGTATAGTCCTTTAAATCTGAAATTGAGTTCGTCTCTTTTCTTTTGTTTATGTTTTCTCCATAGAAGTTTACGGTTGAGATGCATTCCTAAGTACTAAACAGAATCACTGTGTGGAAGTATATCACTGGATAGTCTCACAGGAGGGCAATCTTCTTTCCTCAGAATAAAAGTAATATTAAACTGGAAATATTTTTTTTGAAATTTTTTCTTTAAAATGTGTGCAATTATAATCATTGTGCAGGGCTTCTCTTGAGGAATTTTCAAAAAGTTAATTCTATGAATAAACATTTTGAAAATTCCTCAATAATGTTTCAAAATGTATCAAATAGTGTGAGTGAGAGAGTGTCCAGTTGGTTGCTGTTAATGATGTCCACCTTCACTATTATTATTATTATAAAATAGTTCAGGGGGTTTATGCCGCTTGGAACATGACTGATCTATAGTGACGTACACTTGAGCTACATTTCACTCCCATAGAGGTGGGGATTGTGCCTCGTCAGCGTTCACTCTAGCCGGGGGTGAAACAACACTGGAGATGAATAGGATCCTCACCCACCAAGGATCCTCAATCAGCAGGGTTATTCCGAACCACAATAGCTTCTCTTTTTGCTAACTGTGCACTGTCAAATTTAAACAAACTTATGAAAAAATCTTGAAAACTCTTACAATACCAGTTCAAAACCTAATGCACCTTAATTTTTTTTTTAATTTAGCATCTTTAGGTCGCCCCAAAGTGGTGCTTTTAATATGTGTTTTATAGGTTATTTTTTGGAACGTTTTTTGCGCCGTCGTCTCTTTTTTGTGCAGAATCTAGGCCCAGGTCGTGGAGTCACTCCTCCCCAACAGCTCACCATAAGCTGTCATGCGGTGTTAGTATTATTTTCTTCTCTAACAATATATCTGTGATTACTTACCAAAATCTTCCCTCGTACTTCCTTCACTTAACAAGTCTGTCTCTTTAATAAATTAATATTTCTGAGTATTCCTAATAAACCATTACGTAATATTTTTTATGTTGTGTAAGCGGTAAATAGTTTCACACACATTATTTTATTTGATTTTGTTATGTATTTCTACCATTTTATTTTGTACCACAGCCACAGATTAAAATTCAACAAGTTACAAATTTCAAAATCCACAGATAAAAAAATCGAGGCTTATTTACAATGTTATGTCACGCCTCTTTATTGCTGTCAATTTTTAAATAATATTTTGTACAACTTGAAATAGCGTGCTTTTCACGAAAGGAGTCCTTTTTGCGGGGCGCCACTATCGCTAATTTTAAAACTTAGCATATTTATAACTTTTAACGCCTCATATTTAATTTCTTAATTAAAATATGTAGGTATTTATTTTGTCTAACAAATAATAGGATATGAAGTCTAGTAATTATCGAAAAAAAAAATTTAGTACCGCAAAATTCCGCGGGACCTCTTTCGTGAAAAGGACTATAGTTATTATGAAATAACTATAACATTTTAATTCATCATTATATATAATTTCTTAATCAAATTGGTATTTATTTCATCTAATAAATTAAAATTATTTATATGAAGTCCAGTAATAATCTATAAAATTAAATTTAGTTCCGCTAAATTTCGAGGGATCTCTTTCGTGAAAAGAACATCATACATTTTGACTTATATATTATACCTACTTAATTACTTAACTAAATAGGTAAGTTAAACACTTACCTGATAATTAACTATCTAATAAATAAAAATAATATAGGCACCGAGTTTTTAAATGTTGGGTATAGTAATCATCTATAAAATGTTATTTATTTATAAGCAAAATTCCGCAGGACTCCTGTCGTGAAAATGACTACCCTACAGTTCCAGTAGGTACCAATGAATAAAACACATTTTACCAATATTATAAACGGGAAAGTTTGTACGAATGTACACCTATGGATGTCTGGATGTATGTTCGTTACTCTTTCACGCCTAAACGGGTGGACTGGTTGAACTGAAATTTGGTAGGTATTGAGTTAGCCTAGACCCTGGAATAACATAATAGGCTCTACTGTGCAGCAGGTAAAACCGCTGGGCGCAGCTAGTCAATAATAAAACACAAATATATCATTTATACAGATAACTATTTATTAAAAATAAATTTAATTGTACATACTTAGTATTTCATTTTATTTTTACATAATATAAGGTGAGTTCTGGTCAAGTATTGCACTCCCATATCAATACAGCACCAACTCGAAATTTTTTTTTTTATAATTTCAAACTTAAACAAGTATAAATAAAATTGCAATTGCTGTAAAAATACCTTTTGAGTTGACCCTGTATTGTACTAGGTGTGTGGTATGATAGGTGGTATACAGCCAGTACAATCTGGTTTTTCGATTTTCTTAGTCTATCATGAAATGATGCTTTTGCTTTCCTAATAACAGCATAGAAATCATCTATCCTTTTTTCTTATAACTTTCTCACAAAACTTAGGTACATGATACAGGTTTTTAGGTTTCCGTAGTCTACAAGGAAGCCTTATAGTTTCGATTCGTCTGTCCGTCTGTCCGCGGCATAAGTCCTAAAAAGCAGATTTTTTTCACAGAGGAGGGTAGTGATCAGGGTAAGAGATCGATTACAAAAAAATATCATTAATTATTTCACAGTACCTCCCATTTACGTTAAGATGGGGATGGCATTTTTTCTAGCTGAACCCATCATGTGGTGTATCTTTGAACATGTATTACAAAATGAAGGATGGGTTGCTAAGAAACTCTTTCAATTCAGTGTTCCGTATGAAAGTTAAATTTTTTTTGAGGGCCGCCTCTTTTTGAGTCCTCCCCACCGCCCACCCCTCTAAAAATCTAAACTTTGGCCTTCAATTAATGAAAGCAAATGAAGAATATGGTTGCAACCATGAACTTTCCAGAAAAACTATAGCCATTTAAATATATATATATTTTTTTTTTTTATTTCAGGCCTCAAGCCCATATTCTGTTAGTAGTATCTACTTACAAATGATTGTTAGTAACGTGCATAAAATGAAAACAAAACTACAATGTCTGCTATTGTAACATGAGTGTGCTACAATGCTTCAATAGAGGAGCATCCCATTTGCTGCATATCGTGGCCAGGATGGTGTCGGTGCTCACACGTGTTCTGTTGAGCAGCGATGCCACCTTCTTACGCATGCAGGCATGATGTCATGCCTGCATGCGTAAGAAGGTGGCATGGATGTCCATCTGTGTGTGCTTCAGCAAACATGCCAGATGCACTACAGAACCGTGGGAGCCCCAACAACATCCTGAACTAGTTATTATATTGAACCCGAACGGTGTTCACACTTGTTTGAGCAAGAATTATAACTAAACTGAACATAACTATGACTCTATGACATACATAAACATTAACTATAATAATATAATAATGTGAATTAATGTAATATGATATGTATAATAATGTAATGTAAATATAACGATTAATAATAATAATTTAGCACTATGAATATAACATAAACGTTGTATATTTTATTATTACATGACATTTAGTTTTGTAACTATTATTCATACCACTTACTTCCATAATTTTTATTGTGTAATTTATTTAATTTAATTTCTTATTTTATTATTATTTTTGTTTATAATTTCACATACAATGTAATATTGTTTTTGAATAAATAAATTGAATTGAATCACTTTGTACATATTTTTTGACATATTTAAGAAAGTAAAATGATAACATAATGTTCAATAAGTGTAAATAAGATTGCATGCTCGCACACAACAAGCGCCCCAACAGGGTATGTAGAGGACTCATTTAACTTAATTAAGACATAATTATTTGCACCTACATGTGTTGATAAATATATGACAGGGAATGCGATGAGATGGTGGATATTATTTATGTTTTGGATCAGCCAACACTTTAAAGGTGGATGGACTCCTCCAAATCTCTTCACAATAATTAAAAATCATTACTAAAATAATAAATCGACTGCTCGACCGTTCTGACAAATTATATCTGCCATCCATCCACCTCCTGATACAAGAAGTGTCACTGGCCACTACGTTGCCAGTATTCATTCAAAATAAGGTTGCAATAAGACTTATCAATATCCTCCGCGCCGACATATATGTATGTCCCCACAGATTACTTGTATAAAAAGATTGAAAGAAAGACTTGAATAAGGTGATCTTAACCTCACCTCGTTAAGATATCTTTATTAGTTTAGAAGATATCGTTGACGAAAGTTAAGGCAGTTAATATTGTATTTGCCAGTACTACGGAACATTGCACGTAGCCCGACTAGCGCTTGGCCTACTTTTTATTTGCATGTGGAATAGTACATTTCCACGTGATTTTTTAATCTTGCTTGTATTGAAATGACCTTTTTACAAAGCTTACATAAATATTATAATAGAATCAGTGTCATGTCATGTCTCTTAATATGTTTTTCTAAATTATACTTGTAGAAGAAATCTTTCTTACATATATCACATGTTACTTTGGATGATTGTTTTGATTTGTTTTTGTTCATAGAACAATAATATTTCATATGTCGGTTTAGATCCCTTTGTGAAGATATAACCTTATTACAAAGCTCACATGATACTGGTTTTGATTTGTTTTTGTTCATAGAACAATAATATTTCATGTGTATATTTAAGTAACTTTGTGAAGATATAACTTTATTACAAAGCTTACATGATACTGGATTTGGTTTGTTTTTGTTCTTAGAACAATAATATTTCATATGTCGGTTTAGATCCCTTTGTGAAGATATAACCTTATTACAAAGCTCACATGATACTGGTTTTGATTTGTTTTTGTTCATAGAACAATAATATTTCATGTGTTTATTTAAGTAACTTTGTAAAGATATAACTTTATTACAAAGCTTACATGATACTGGATTTGGTTTGTTTTTGTTCATAGAACAATAATATTTCATATGTCGGTTTAGATCCCTTTGTGAAGATATAACCTTATTACAAAGCTCACATGATACTGGTTTTGATTTGTTTTTGTTCATAGAACAGTGATATTTCATGTGTTTATTTAAGTAAAATGGTGAAGATATAACCGTATTACAAAGCTTACATGATACTGGTTTTGATTTGTTTTTGTTCATAGAACAATAATATTTCATGTGATGATTTAAGTTCTGTTGTGAAGACATAACCTTATTACAAAGCTCACATGATACTGGTTTTGATTTATTTTTGTTCACAGAACAATAATATTTCATGTGATTATATAGGCTACGTTGTGAAGATATAACCTTATTACAAAGCTCACATGATACTGGTTTTGATTTGTTTTTGTTCATAGAACAGTGATATTTCATGTGTTTATTTAAGTAAAATGGTGAAGATATAACCTTATTACAAAGTTCACATGATACTGGTTTTGAATCGTTTTTGTTCATAGAACAGTAATATTTAATGTGTCTGTTTAGATCCCTTTGTGAAGATATAACCTTATTACAAAGCTCACATGACACTGATTTTAATCTATTTTTGTTCATAGAACAGTGATATTTCATGTGTTTATTTAAGTTCTGTTGTGAAGATATAACCTTATTACAAAGCTCACATGACACTGGTTTTTTGTACGTGGGACAGTACCTCTCAATGTGATTTTTTAATCTTGCTTGTGTTGAAAATACCTTTTTACAAAGCTTACAATATAATATTTTAATAGAATCAGTGTCATGTATCTTGATATGTTTTCGTAAAGTATACTTGTGGACGAAATCTCTCTTACATATATCACATGTGTACCGTTTATTATTTATAGCCTTTGCAATAACATCTTGTTTGAGCCTTTCAAGCCTTACAGTACAATGATAATGGTTGTCATCACAATCTGCCGCATCTGTTGAAACAGAATCAGTGTTCATACAAGTTTGTTGTATTACCTCTGGTCCAATAACTATTTCATCCTTTATGATATGGTCTTTATATAATTCCTCATATTCTGTTTTGAGTATTATATCTTCACGTGTATTTACTAGTTCAGAGTCAGATTCAACTCTATCTTGCATACATATATCATGCTCTTGCTTTATTTCTATATCATCAAAGTCCTTTTTGTTTGTTGTCGTTTGTTTGTCTTCCATATTAGTAGAACACGAGTATTTGGTTGCCTGTAACAAATGGTTTTCATTTTATCCATGATTCTATACACAATATTATAAGGAAAGTATTTCTGCTTGATCTATGCATGCACGGATCAATCTCCTTCATTAATTGAGTTGTAATGTGGCTCAGAGAGATGTGACACACATCTGATATGTAGCAATATAACATAATTCTCTTATATACAAAAAGGTGATCTCAATGAAATTACAAATTACAGACCAATAAGCTTATTACCTTGCATATTTAAATTATTTTCCAGCAAAATAAAACAAACAATATGTGTAAAATAGAAGCTTAACCACCCTCGGAACAAGCAGGCTTTAGGAAAAATTTCTCAATAATAGATCATATCCACACATTGGAATTAATCATTGAAAAATATCAAGAGAAACAAAAAACACTCTACATAGCCTTTATAGACTACCAGAATATAGGAAGATATCAAAGCAATGGGAAGTTGATACTGTGACCACCTTAAATCACATTCCAATCCCCTTGCCAGGCACTTATAGAGAACCCACAGCCAACAAAACAGTTGAAGAGAGCGCAAATCTTCGACAAACTACAACCGGAAGGAAGAGGGGCTGATGAGCCTGAGCCTTAAACAACATCATCATATAACAACAAATCCTCGTGTCTTCCTCGTCTGATTACTTCATTGTATAAAATTAAAAACCTTTGACAACAAAAATTATATATCTAATGTTTTAAGAAAATGTTTATCTTAAGTATTCAAAATTGTAGGAATAACATAAACCCAACATATTTGATATCTCCCCCTTTTTTTGACGCAGGACCTCCTCCCTCTTTCTAACCTTCAACGTTTTTATTATAACATGACAATTTTGACTGGAAGGAAGGGCCCTTCCAAATAATTTTCCACGGGCCTCATATAGTGTAGTTACGCCACTGCAAGTAGGTATCTAATGATAGTGATATTAAGCAAAAGTTTTGTTGGGCTGTCGGCTTTCGTCGGAGATTATTCCTCGTCAGCGTTCTCTCCAGCCAGCCGGAACAACAAAACTGGAGATGAATACTCCTCACCCACAATCAATCAGGCCGTGGAGTCACTCCCCAACAGCTCGCAATAAACTGTGCCGCGGTGTTAGCATTATTTTCTTCTCTACATGCCAATAAATATGTGATGATGACTTACCAATTATTATTTATTCGTACTTCCTTCACTCAACAAGTCTGTCTCAGTATTGCCACGGTAAAGTTTACCGTGGTATTGCTAATAAATCCCTCTCTTAGGTACGAAATATTATAATTTTATATTAATAAATTACTTTCGAATTTGTATGACGTACATTTATTTTTCTTCGTTTTATTATTTGTACCACAGATTAAAAATAAGCAAGATACAAATTACAAAATCCACAGATAACAAAACTGAGGGCTTATTCACAGATGTTATGTCACGCCTCGTTATTGCTGTCAATTTTATAATTAATATTTTATAAATCACGAAATAGTGCTTTTCACGAAAGAATTCCCTTTCACGAGAACGCAACGCATTACATTATAACGTACGACAAAATATTTATTTATTTAGCTCACAATTTCTTTATTTCAAAACCTATATTACTGGTTCATAGTTATAGTAGAAGTATCTTACAAATTTTAATAAACGCGAAGTTTGTAAGAATGTACATCTATGGATGTATGTTCGTTACTCTTTCACGCCTAAACGAGTGGACTGGTTGAACTGAAATTTGCTAGGTATTGAGATAGCCTAGACCCTGGAATAACATAATAGGCTCTACTGTGCAGCAGGTAAAACCGCTGGGCGCAGCTAGTCAATAATAAAACACAAATATATCATTTATACAGGTAGGTAACTATTTATTTTCTTTATAAGTACAATAAAAAACGTAATATTTGGTTGAACAGAGATATCAGTAGAATGGAGGATAAAAACGTGTTGTGCCGACCCTACCTAGTGTGGGATAAGGGCAGGAAGATGATGATGAAAGAGATATCAGTTATTATTACAAGTAGGTACTTAAATACTAACTTACGCGTCAGAAGTTCACATATAATATGGTGCATCGTATATGATATTACTGGCAGGAGCTGCTAGCACAGCCACAGCCATTGCCAACAGAGTAACAGAGGGGGAACACAACAATAAGAGTGCTTTTCACTCAATAAATTAAAAATAATAAAATACAGACTAATTTTGAACGAAACCCTCAGTGGGTAGTCCGACTTGCATTTGTACTGTTTTTTTTACAAGTTGTGTTTTTTCTCTCTCTCTAGACTAAAATGGAAAACGTCCTGACTTATAACGTTTCAGAATCCAATCTTTACAATCCCCATTTTGCCTTAGTAATTGCAAATATCATCCTTTAAAAAGATAGCACCTTATTACAAAGCTTTTGTTCGAGGAATCATAATTATCGTTCATGTAGCTGTTCGTTTTATTTCGTGAAGATATAACCTAATAGAGTATTACACTCCATGTAAGAAAACATCTAAATACATACAATCGACATAGCTTAGGCAATAAGAAGACCAATAATGTTAGCTTTAAGTTCATTAGTTTACAAAATAATTTTTAAATTTGTTTCAAAGTTTTAACATTTTCTTCTGTCCTTTTATAAACTTGAATAATACCCTATTACAATACGTACATTATACTGGTGTTGCTTTGTTTTGTTCACGGAACAGTGATACGTCACGTGCTTGTGTAGACCGCTACGTGTACATACAGGGTGTTTGGTGGAGGGTGGGACAAACTTAAATGGGGGGTTCGGGGCCCCAAGAGGCAAATACAACTGGGTCAAAAATAATCCCAGACCCCTACTTTTTTTGTGATTTTTTCGTTTTCTGCCTTAATCTTACATATTATGTCCCATAACTTTTTTTAAATCCATTTCTTAAAACGAATAAGTTTTCAATGTGACGGCTGCCCGGCTCACTACCGAAATATTGTACGCGAGCACTTAGATAGTGTGTTTCCAAATTCTTGGATTGGAAGACGTGGCCCGCTCGAATGGCCCGCACGTTCCCCAGATCTAACACCCCTTGATTGTTACGTCTGAACACATGCTAAAGAATTAGTGTACGAGGTGTAGATCCAAAAGAAGAATTATTTACGAGAATTAACGACGCGTTTTTAAAAAGATCACGCTACAAACAACTCAGAACAATCCTAACATGAACTACAGAACAAATTCGCCTTAGATGGCGGGCGTGCATACGTCATAGAGGAGCTGTTTTTGAACATGATTTCATATAAACAATTTTCAGTCAATTTTCGTTTTATTTTCTTTTTCATCTCATATTATTTCACAAACTGATACTATTATTACCAACTAAGTATGTCATTGTAATGAGGGATAAGATAACAAGTTTTTCCCCCGAACCCCCATTTATGTTAGTCTAACCCTCTACCAAACACCCTGTATAACCTTATTGCTAAACCCACATGACACTGGATTTGATTTTAGTTTTGTTTTGTCTTTGTTCATGGAACAATAACAGTGTATGTGTGTGTTTAGGATTTTCGTGACGATAAAACCTTATTACAGACTTACAAACTGATTTAGTTCATAGAACAGTGATATTTCATGTGATTGTTTAGGCCCATTTGTGTAGATATAACCTTATTACAAAGCTCACATGATACTGGTTTTGATTTGTTTTTGTTCATAGAACAGTGATATTTCATGTGTTTGTTTAGGCCCATTTGTGTAGATATAACCTTATTACAAAGCTCACATGATACTGGTTTTGATTTGTTTTTGTTCATAGAACAGTGATATTTCATGTGTTTGTTTAGGCCCATTTGTGTAGATATAACCTTATTACAAAGCTCACATGATACTGGTTTTGATTTGTTTTTGTTCATAGAACAGTGATATTTCATGTGTTTGTTTAGGCCCATTTGTGAAGATATAACCTTATTACAAAGCTCACATGATACTGGTTTTGATTTGTTTTTGTTCATAGAACAGTGATATTTCATGTGTTTGTTTAGGCCCATTTGTGAAGATATAACCTTATTACAAAGCTCACATGATACTGGTTTCGATTTGTTTTTGTTCATAGAACAATAATATTTTATGTGTTGGTTTAATTTATATGGTGAAGATAAAACCTTATTACAAAGCTCACATGATACTGGTTTTGATTTGTTTTTGTTAATAGAACAGTTATATTTTATGTGTTGGTTTAGGCCTTTTTGTGAAGATATAACCTTATTACAAAGCTCACATGATACTGGTTTTGATTTGTTTTTGTTCATAGAACAATAATATTTCATGTGTTCATTTAAGTGACTTGGTGAAGATATAACCTTATTACAACGCTCACATGATACTGGTTTTGATTTGTTTTTGTTCATAGAACAATAATATTTCATGTGTTCATTTAAGTATTGTGGTGAAGATACAAACTTATTACAAAGCTCACATGATACTGGTTTTGACTTTTCTTTGTTCATAGAACAGTGATATTTAATGTGTCTGTTTAGATCCTTATGTGAAGATATAACCTTATTACAAAGCTCACATGATACTGTTTTTTTGTAAGTAGGACAGTACCTATCAATGTGATTTTTTAATCTTGCTTGTGTCGAAAATACCTTTTTACAAAGCTTACAATATAATATTTTAATAGAATCAGTGTCATGTCTCTTGATATGTTTTCGTAAAGTATACTTGTGGACGAAATCTCTCTTACATATATCACATGTGTACCGTTTATTATTTATAGCCTTTGCAATAACATCTTGTTTGAGCCTTTCAAGCCTTACAGTACAATGATAATAGTTGTCATCACAATCTGCCGCATCTGTTGAAACAGAATCAGTGTTCGTACAAGTTTGTTGTATTACCTCTGGTCCAATAACTATTTCATCCTTTATGATATGGTCTTTATATAATTCCTCATATTCTGTTTTGAGTATTATATCTTCACGTGTATTTACTAGTTCAGAGTCAGATTCAACTCTATCTTGCATACATATATCATGCTCTTGCTTTATTTCTATATCATCAAAGTCCTTTTCATTTGTTGTAATTTGTTTGTCTTCCATATTGTTGATCTCTTGATATACACAAATGTTGGTTTGCTGCAACAAATAATATCAATGTTATGATTATATTATAGCACTACAAAGATAAAACACATAATTTGAATGATAAAGGTAAATTGTGATTGATCTAACAATACAGCTAGCAATGCAGCTAGGTGGTGCCCCAACAGTGCCAGTTATTCTACCGCCTGAGCAGTGATGTGCAAACATTGCTGTGTATCAGTAGGAGGGCACTGTAGCTAGTGAAATTACTGGGCTGAAGTCTTAACATCTTATGACTCTAGTAAGAAGCGTTGGCACACTGCACCCAGAATTTTACATTTCTAAAATACTAGTTAGTAGCACTGTTCTAATTATAGGCAGCGTTATCTCTTACCATCAGGAAATCGTTTTGCTCATCTTCTTACTTCGTTGTAAAAAAAAAGCTTCAACTACTAAATTTATATTATGTAAATGATTTTTCGGGTTCTGTAGCCAAATGGCAAAAAACGGAACCCTTATAGATTCGTCATGTCTGTCCGTCCGTCCGTCCGTACGTCACAGCCACTTTTCTCCGAAACTATAAGAACTACACTGTTGAAACTTGGTAAGAAGCTGTATTCAGTGAACCACATTAAGATTTTCACGCTTCCAAAGTGTAACCCTGTAACTTTTAAAATTAGGGAATGATAAATGTAGAAATAATATATTATGATGTACATTACCATGCAAACTTCCACCGAAAATTGGTTTGATATAATAATTAGAATAAAATAGAATTAGTTTTTTTTAAAACATTATACACTGCAAATCGCAATTTAAGTTACAACGAACTACAAGAACTTTTATATCATGTAACTTGCTGCTACGGAACCCTTCATCGGTGAATCCTACTCGCACTTGGCCGGTTTATTTATTATTTGTTTATATTTTATTTACTTAAGAACTTAACACTATCTATCATATTACAGGTCTTATTAACTTAATGTGATAGTTGTTTTACAGTTACATCCTACTAATATTATGAATGCATAAGTTTGTTAGAATGGATGTATCATGTGTTTGTTACTCTTTCACGCAATATCTTCTGAATGGATTTAGATGACACTGTAAAAATATCAGTTACACATCAGAATAACATATAAGCTATAAATTTATCAAGATTAATGTGCATTTAACCCAAAATATAATGATTAATGTCAAATGAATCGGAAAAAATCTGCCATATGCAAGCTATTGTGGTGTGTGCTGCTGTTAGAGCTATACTAAAGACAACCTCTGTGACACAGTGGGCTAATACCCGCCTGCAACGCAGAAGGTTGCGGGTTGGATTCCCGCATGGGACAAATATTTGTGTGATCCACTGATATTTGTTTCTAGTCTGGGTGGCTTTCTGTATCTATTATATATATATATGCATTTACAAAAGAAAAGTATTATATCCGTTATGCTAACCATCATAAGCCGTAACACAAGCATTATGTTGCTTTGCTTGGGGTTAGGTGGCGCTGTATGAAATGTCCTGATTTATTTCTTTATTTTATTTATAATGTAATGTTTTATGATCTTAAGTAATCAAAATTGTAGGAAAAAAGTAAAGCCGACGTCTTTTATATTTCCACCCTGTTTTGATGCAGGACCTGCTCCCTTTATCCAACCTTTAACTTTCTTATTTTTTATAATCTATAACGTGACAGTTTTTATTGAGAGGAGGTTCCAAATAACTTTCCACGGGCCTCGTAATATAGTGTAGTTACGCCACTGCAAGTAGGTCCCTAATAATAGTGATATTAAGAGCGTTTAGTTGACCCAAGCGCAAATCTGTGATGTTCAAACATGGATTATTTTGAAAATACTTATTTTAGAACGGTACTTTTACTCACAACTTTTAAAAGAACTTGTAATCTAATCAATTTCTACAGAAAAACCTTTTTAGTTTTGACCGTTTTTAAATTACGTCAAGGTAAATGGACAAAGGTTTTATAGATTTACTTCTGAAGCAATGTTTGGACATGGGTATATCCAAATATACATGTCTTTATTAGAATCTAAAAAATTACTATTACTGGAAAGATCCTAAACTAGTATATTTATTAAGGAAAAGTTTGAATTATAGGTATTTCTTATTAAAATAAAATCATAAAGATGTGAAACTATCACGAAATTACTGTTTACAAAACATTTTTTTTATACATGACTCTTTTATATTTACTCAAAATAATTACTTACCATTAAATAATAACATTTTTTTGATCCAATCGTATTTTTAAATTTACTTAAAATGTAATATTTATATTTTTGTCGAATTTTTCAAAATCACTATAAAACGAGGCCCGCGTCGGTTCTCGGTTCCTCCCCTCCGTCGTCGCCCTAAAAACGTGTTGAACGATCCGGACGATCCCATCGCTGCCGTCACATCGGCGGCGCTGGGATCGCCGAATCCGCCAACCATGCGCAACAGTCGCTCCGTTTTCGGTACTGGTCCCGGATACCAGATCCTCCAACCAACACAATCACGACACCGACCGCGCCGGCGCGGTCGAAGACCTCTGCGATCCTTCAGATCAGTTAGATTCTCTCCAAATAATCAAACAGATCAAAACACTGTTAGGGCCCTAGGACACGCCCCTTCAGGGGTGCCAGGGCAAGTCTAGTCCCCCGTATCTGGCGACGGCCCAAGCCGAGGTTCGTGCCATCTGAGGCGCCCTTGAGCTTGTCGCCCACAAAAACTTAGGGTCGAGTGCCTCCTGCGCTCACCACACGCCCGGTAAAGCTGTAGAGGTCTTAATCTGAGACCAACAGAGTAGGTCATTTAAAAAAAAAAAAAAAAAGTTCTCGGTTCACTCGGCCCAAAGGCCTCTCAGAGAGTGGACGTGTCGCTCCGCGCTCCAAATTATTCTCGTCGCTAACCCACACATATAGTGCGATTATAGTTGGACCGCAAAAATTGATACTCTATATAATAATAACGGAATTTTTTTTTTGGTCACATAATGTTATAGTACTATAGTGTTTGTTGATATTAAAGTCCGTTTTATTACAAGCTTTTATTTACTTTCACCTGTCTGTTGTCTGTCTGTCCGTCTGTCTGTAATCAAATTTTGCAACTTTAATTTGACCCACTTCCCGGTGTCCGATTAAGCTGAAATTTTGTATGCATGTATAAATCGAATGACAATGCAATATTTTGACACGGAGCTGATCTGATGATGGAACTGGAAGATGGCCATAGGATCTCCGTAATTAATGACGCAACCCCATCGAGTTTGGGCTCAAACGATTCGCCTTGACAAGTACTTCATGATGCTGGGGAGTAATAATAATAAAAGCTTGTTTTTAAAAAGTTTTATTTAAAATTTCACTTGTTTTACTTACATCTGTCTGTTGTCTGTCTGTCTATGATCAAATCTTGCAAGTTCAATTTGATCCACTTCCCGGATTCTGATTGAGCTGAAATTTTGCATTCATATTTGAATCGGATGACAATGCAATATTATTATGATATGGAGCTGATCTGATGATGGAGCTGAAAGGTGGACATAGGAATTCCGTAATTAAACGACGCAATTACATCGAGTTTGGACTCATTTGAGTCGTATTGACGAGTACTTTGATACTATATAATAACCTAGACACAGAGACAGACAGACAGACACGTCAAACTTATTACACCCCGTCGTTTTTGCGTCGGGGGTTAAAAACTTATAACCCCCGTCATTTTTGCGTCGGGGGTTAAACACTTATAACACCCCGTCGTTTTTGCGTCGGGGGTTAAACACTTATAACACCCGTCGTTTTTGCGTCGGGGGCTAAAAACTTATAACACCCCGTCGTTTGGATCATTCCCACTAGTTCCCCTTTTAGTTCCCTAGTGGATCTAGTAGGAACTTTTTTCTCAGTAGTTCCCCTTTTTTGAAAAGGGGATCTAGTGGGAATGATCACTTCTCAGTAGTTCCCCCTTTTTGGAACGAAGTTCCTTATCGCGCGTTATGAGGGGGAGAAGGGAGGGGGAGGGGAAGGGTGAAGGGGAGGGGAAGGGGAAGGGTGAAGGGGAGGGGAAGGGGGAGAAAGGAGGTTAGGGGGAGAAGGGAGGGGGAGGGGGAAAGTGGAGGGGGAAGGGGTAAGGAGAGGGAAGGGGGGAAGGGGAGGGGGAAAGGGAGGGGGAGGGGCGAAGGGGGAAGTGGAGGTGGAAGGGGTGGGGGAAGGGGAGGGGCGAAGGGGGAAGTGGAGGGGGAAGGGAGAGGGAGGGGTGGGTGGAGGAGGAGAAGGGAAGAGGGAAGGGGAGGGGGGAAGGGGAGGGAGTGGGAGGGAGAAGGGAGGGGTGGGGGAGAAGGGAGGGGTGGGGGAGAAGGGAGGGGTGGGGGAGAAGGGAGGGGTGGGGGAGAAGGGAGGGGTGGGGGAGAAGGAAGGGGAAAGGGGTGGGAGGGAGAAGGGAGGGGTGGGGGAGAAGGAAGGGGGAAGGGGAGGGGGAAGGGGGGAGGGGAGGTGAAGGGGAAGGGGAGGGGAAGGGGAGGGGGAGGTAGAAGGGGAGGGGGAGGGGTGAGGGGGAGAAGGGTCGGGGGAGGGGGAGAAGGGTCGGGGGGAGGGGGAGAAGGGACGGTGGGTGGAGGAAGGGAGAAGGGAGGGGGAAGGGGAGGGAGGAAGGGGAGGGAAGGGGAGGGGGAGAAGGGAGGGGTGGGGAGAAGGGAGGGGTGGGTGAGAAGGGAGGGGGGAGGGGTAGGGGGAAGTGGAGGGGGGAGGGGAGGGGAAGGGGAGGGGGAAGGGGAGGGGGAAGGGGAGGGGAGGGGGGAGGTGGAAGGGGGAGAAGGGAGGGGGAGAAGGGG